>CP032578.1:31063992-31563064 GCA_008044935.1 Gossypium turneri | reverse complement strand
TCTTGATGATCTATCTATTTTAATGGTTGATAAAAAGAGTATTATTTTTGATGCATGTGTGAGTGAATCCATAGTTTCGTCGATTATGCATGTATGATTGTGCAACTCTATGAACTATGTGGACCTTTTCAAATACCTACTTGTGACGATTACGTTTACCATTTGATTTATTACTCGCGATTTCTTCATGGTTTGTGGAAACAATTTGAGATGATTGAATGCCTTAAAACATGTCCATCTTTGTTTCAAATAATTGATGAGGCATTGGCGAGTAATTAGGTTATTTGCATGGTAATCTAAATCTGTCCATTCCGCATGCATATATACTTGTTTTTGTTATGCTTATGATTGGACTACAAGTTTGTTTGCGTTGCTATTTTACTACTCATGGCTATTCTTTTCAGTGGGCTCAATTGCCATTAGTCCCCGTTCGATCGAGGAAAGTCGAGTCCATTTGATTTTTTAGATTCGAGGACGAATCTTTTTTGAGGGGGGGAATGATATGAGTCACAAGGCCTTAGATGAGTACATGAAAGAACAAGAAATCAAGATTCACTTTCTTGTTTTCAAGAAAATCAAGAACCGAATCTTGGCCCGATCTTGCTGTTTGGAGCGATTTCAAGAATCAAGAAATCAAGATTTCAAATCTTGAATCTTGGTCTAAGAAACCGGATCTTGCAGCCAAAACACATTGGATCTCCGTACGAGCTTCAACGACCAAGTTTCTGTGTGAGATGGATCACAAGCCCAAATTCTTAAAGGCGAGGCCCAATAAGCAAATTCCAGCCCAATCAAGAAATCCATACATACTTAGTTGAAATCAGGCCAAAATATCAAGGGCCCAATTTGTAACCATTTTATTTGTTAATTTAATTTTTTAGGCTCTAGAGATATTACATTTTAAATTCGGCCCAAACAGCCCATTTAAGTGTTAGGAGGACGATTCCTTTATTTTTTTATTATTTAGGGTTAATTTTTAAGTTTTCTAATGAGGTTAGGATTAGTTTGAGGCATATATAAGTGATGGCCCAGCCACCCCTTGTAAAACACACAATACACACTTAGATTTATTTTTTTTATTTCAATTTGAGAGAGCAGAATTTTCTTTGAGTTTTCTCCAAGATTTCTCTCTTGAGTTTTCTTTAGAAAGCTTTTTAAAATATCTTTGGATTGTGGGAGCCGTCTTCAACCTTCTTCTGCCATCGATATTCTTTGGAGGGGAGATTAGAGCCGTTTGAAGGAATTTGTGAATTCTTTCAGGAATTCAGGGTTCTTAGGACTTTTCTTTATTTCTTGCTATTTCGTTTTAATTCTTTGTTCCTCTTGGATCGATCTTTATCTTACTTATTTGCTGATATTCTGTGTTCTTTTCAGCCACGTTTCAACTCCAAGAATCGATAATCATTTTTCCCTTGTTGGCAGCAACGATTCAAATTCAAAAATCCCAATTCCTAGGTTTGGCCGATTGGGTTTCCTTTCAATGGGGGTCATTGATTGCTGGAAATTAGGCATTGTTGGCCGAATCAATTCATTGGCAGATTTGCTTCTTTCTCTTTCCTTTCAATGCGCTTAATCACTCGATTCTACTTCTTTTCTTCTTGCCGTCCAAAATCCCCAATTTTACTCCATTTATTGCTGAAATTTTAAGTTTAATTGCTGCTTGGTTTGTTTTCTCAGATTCAGCAGATTGGTTCTTTCTTTGATTGCTAAATCGAGCTATTGGCTTCCAAGAAACCCCTTTCATAAGTGTTTCGATTCTTGATTAAATCTTGCTGATTTTTTAGTGTTATTGTTCTAGATCTGAATTTTCCCAGATTTAATTTCATTATTCGTTTTGATTTTAGATCTGTTCGTTGAGCTTTCGTAGGAGTTTCCCGTGACTTTGGCAACTCGATCTTGGTCCGCGCGCAACCCCATATCACCATGATTCGAGCCAACATCGAAGAGGCAGGGAGGCCACCATGGCAAGGTTTTTGGCTGGATTAAACAAAGATTTGCCAACGTAGTTGAACTTCATCACTATGTTGAATTTGAAGAAATGGTGCATAGGCCGTCAAGGTAGAAAAACACTTAAAGGAAAGGTCCTATTCGTGGAGCTTATCCAAATTCATCTCCTACCCACTCAAATGGAGTCAAGGACCTGTTTGAAAGAGACTTCCGTTCGGGCACGAGATTCATTGCCGATTCCAAAGCCCTAAACAAGTGAGAGGCGAGCAAAAGCAATAATGAAGTTGGCGTATTCTACTCGAGATATTATGTGTTTCAAATGTCTCGGGCGAGGCCATATAGCAAGCCAATGCCCAAATCGCCGAGTGATGACCTTGAAGTCTAATGGTGAAATCGAGTCTGAAGATGAGGAAGAGAAATGATCTCGATCATCCCAACGATGAGAAAGGGAGGAAGAACTTGAATTTGCTATTGAAGGAGAGTTATTCGTGGTAAAACGAAGTTTGAGCATTCAAGCATCGAAGATGAACAACAATGCGAGAACATCTTCCATTCGAGATGCCTAATTCAAGGTAAGGTCTGTAGTATGATTATTGATGGGGAAGTTGCACAAACGTCGTTTGAAGCATGCTCATAGAAAAACTCGGATTATCGACGAAACAACCCTCAACCATATAAACTACAATGGTTAAATGATGGTGGTGAATTAAAGGTCACCAAGCAAGCCGTCATTCTCTTTCTCTATAGGCAAATATAGTGACGAAGTTGTTTGTGACATAGTTCCGATGCATGCGGGTCACTCCTCTTAGGAGACCTTGGCAATTTGACCGACGAGCCATTCACAATGGTTACACCAACCGTTATACTTTCGAATACCATGGCAAGATGTGACGTTGGCTCCCATGACTCCCAAACAAGTGTATGAGGATCAAGTGCAATTGAAAAATTCTTTTCAGCAAATGAGAGCAAGGGAACAAAAGAAAAGATAGAAAAAAAAAAAGAGTGAGGAAACAAAAAAAAGTGAGTTGAATTGAGAGACAAAACAAGAGGATTGTGTAAAAGTGAGTGATAGCCAAAAGAGCAAGAAGAGAGAGGAATTGAAAAATTGAGTGTTTTTGCTAAAGAGCGAGAGATTAGGAAATCGTTGCTTCTTTGCCAACCGATGCTTTTCTTATGTATAAAGAAGTTTCTTAAACACTAACGAATTGGAAGCTACACTTCCATCATCGATTGTTTCTTCTTTGTTACGGACTTTGAAGACGTATTTCCGGAGGACGTTCCTAGTGGCCTACCCCCTCTTCGAGGATAGAACACCAAATTGACTTTATTCCCAGAGCAACAATACCGACCCCCTGCATATCGTAGTAACCCCGAAGAGACCAAGTTTGCAATGACAAGTGCCGAATGATGGAAAAGGGCGACATACGGGAAAGTCTAAGTCCGTGTGCTGTGCCCGTACTTTTGTGTGCCAAAAAAAGATGGTACTTTGGCGAATGTGCGTAGATTACCGAGCGGTCAATAAGATTACCATCAAGTATAGGCATCCCATCCCGCGCCTTGATGACATTTTGGATGAACTTAGCGGGGCACACCTCTTCTCCAAAATCGATCTTAAGAGTGGATATCATCAATCCAGATACGGGAAGGAGACCAGTGGAAAACAGCTTTTAAGACCAAGCAAGGTTTATACGAGTGGCTTGTCATGCCATTCGGTCTAACGAACGCACGTAGCACATTTATACGTTTAATGAATTATATTTTACGAGCTTTTATTGGAAAATTTTATGTTGTTTATTTCGACGATATTCTTGTCTATAGCAGGTCATTAGAAGATCACGTGACACATTTGTGAGCTGTGTTGGAATGTTACGTAAGGAAACGTTATATGCCAACATTAAGAATGTACTTTCTATTCTGATCAGGTTGTTTTCTTAGGATTCGTTGTCAGCTCGAGAGGACTCGAAGTTGATCAAGAGAAGGTGAAGGCAATTCGCGAATGGCCAAGGCCCACGAGTATTAGTCAAGTTCGAAGCTTCCACGTGATACGAGTCACAAAGCCTTAGATGCGTACACGAAAGAACAAGAAATCAAGATTCACTTTCTTGTTTTCAAGAAAATCAAGAACCAAATCTTGGCCCGATCTTGCTGTTTGGAGCGCGATTTCAAGAATCAAGAAAATCAAGATTTCAAATCTTGGAAATCTTGGTCCAAGAAACCGGATCTTGCAGCCAAAACGCATTGAATCTCCGTTACGAGCTTCAACGACCCAGTTTCTGTAAAAGATGGATCACAAGCCCAAATTCTTAAAGGCGAGGCCCAATAAGCAATTCCTCCCAGCCCAATCAAGAAATCCATACATACTTAGTTGAAAATCAGGCCAAAATCAAAGGGCCCAATTTGTAACATTTTATTTGTTAATTTAATTTTTAGGCTCTAGAGATATTACATGTTAATTCGGCCCAAAACAGCCCATTTAAGTGTTAGGACGAATTCCTTTATTTTTTATTATTATTTAGGGTTTAATTTTTAAGTTTTCTAATGAGGTTAGGATTAGTTTGAGGCTATATATTGATGGCCAGCCACCCCCCCTTGTAAAACACACACTTAGATTTATTTTTAATTTCAGATTTGAGAGAGCAGAATTTTCTTTGAGTTTTCTCCAAGATTTCTCTCTTGAGTTTTCTTTAGAAGCTGTTTTAACAATCTTTGGATTGTGGGAGCCGTCTTCAACCTTCTTCTTGCCATCGATATTCTTTGGAGGGGAGATTAGAGCCGTTTGAAGAATTTGTGAATTCTTTCGGGAATTCAAGGGTTCTTAGGACTTTTATCTTTATTTCTTGCTGTTCAATTATTTTCTTTGTTATGCTTGGTGCCGATTCTTCTTCTTCTAATTTCTTTCTTTTCTTGTTTTGTTTGTGTTTCAGCCTTGATTAAACCAAAACTCCTCGTATAATCGATCCCTTTTATTGGCAGCAACTATTCGATCCAAAAATCCCCAAAATTTAGGGTTCTTGCCGATTTCTAATTCTTCTTGTTGGGTGAGATTAGGCTGCTGGAATTTGGGTTTTCTTGGCCAAATCAAGTTATTGACAGATTAGCATTCTTTCTTTACTTCCAAACTCGTTCAATTTCATCAATTTCATTCTTTTCTTTTGCCGCCCAAATCCCTAATTTTTTTTCTATTGAAATCTGGTTGATTTAATTCGTTTGCTGTTTTAGTGTTCTTGAACAGATTCGGCTTGTGGAGAATTGATCTTGGAGTTCGATTTCGTCTTCTTGAACTTCGAAAACATCCATTCATTTGTTCTTTGTGTCTTGCTGCTCTTTTAATTGAATTGGGGATTTAATTCCCAGATCTGATTGGTTTAATCTTGTTCTTTGTTTTAGTTTTCAAATCTGTTCGTTTAGAGCTTTCGTAGGAGTTTCCCGTGACTTGGCAACTCGATCTTGGTCCGTGCGCAATCCTCTATCATTTGGTATCAGATTTTGGGCGTTTTGGGTGTTCTTGGTTGATTTCTAAACTGATCTCTATTTTTTAAAGCACAAACAGCAGTTTTAACCCAGAAAATTGTTTCGAAAAAAATTCATTTGAGTGGGTAAACGTTGTCCGATTGATCTGAAATTTTACATACATATTTGTGGCACTGTTATTGAATATAAAAAATTAATCCCACAAAAAAAAGTCAAAAAAGTCAAAAAATCAAAAAAGACGAAATTCAATAAAAATTTAAAAAAGATTCAGCGGGTTGAATTTGGTGCCCAAACTTTCCAGATCAAAAATTCAATATATAAGGACATCCAGATTTAATTTCGTAATTTTTGGAGATTGGGAACACCTCGAACGAAGTTGTCAAGTTACTCCGCAGTTTTTTCGGGTTTTTCTATTTTCAGCAATTTTTATTGATTCTTAGCTGTAGGTTTTCATTTGTTTGCCTTTATTTTTCCATTACGTTATCTAACACCTTCTTGTTTCTTGTGTTAGTAGGATTTACACGTGTGCACAACTTTCTTCCTCGGTGCAACACGAATCAATTGGTGTCTCGTCATTGTTTTGGCATCCTAGTGCAAATTAGGATTCTTTGGTAGTTCGGTTCATCCACTCTCGATTTGGTTGATATAAACTCTCCTAAAGGACTCACAAGACTGATTTCTAGCTCATTGAAAATTTAAATTGTTCTTTTTGAGTGATTAACGGTGAGGTTTGATAACTTTTATTTTTGAGTGTTGAGTGTTTATTTTTTACAGGTTTTGAAAATGTCTAAAGGTGATAATGAGATGACATATTTAAAGATTCCAACAACGTTGGACGAACAGGCTGCTACACTTCGAGCATTGAATACTACTTTGAATGAGGTACGATTGATCAAGAACCTCAATATCGAGGTCCAATCAAGGAGATAGGGATAACCAGCCCCATAGGCGCGGCCCTCGACGTATCCCTAGAATGGATGATGATTTTCATGATCGTGGGCAACCTTCTTTGGCAACCAGAGCGAGCAGCAACGAGGACATCTCTTTCATACTCGCTGCCATGTACAGTAAGCTTTGTAGAGTTATTATTGATGGTGAAAGTTGCTCGAATGTAGCCAGCACGACGATGGTGGAAAAGCTTTGCTTACCACTACCAAGCATCCACAACCTTATCAACTAAAGGGCTTAGCAACGAAGGCCGATTTGAGGTCACTCACAAGTGCGCATCGCCTTTTCTATCGGTAAGTGAGATACGAGTCACAAAGGCCCAACCCATTCAAGAACGTGACGGGCTTAAATTGCCACAAGGCCCAATAACGAGATCAAAGGCCCGACAAATGCGGTCCAAACTAAATGGGACCATTCAGAGTTTGTTAGCAAGGCCTTAGATGCATACACGAGAGAACAAGAAAATCAAGATTCACTTTCTTGTTTTCAAGAAAATCAAGAAACCGAATCTTGGCCCAATTATGCTGTCCGAAGAGATTTCAAGAATCAAGAAAATCAGATTTCAAATCTTGGAAATCTTGGTCCAAGAAACCAAATCTTGCAGCCAACATGCATTGGATCTCCGTTACGAGCATCAACGACCCAATTTCGGAAGGAGATGGATCACGAGCCCAAATTCTTGAAGAAGACGAGGCCCAATAGCCAAATTCCAGCCCAATCCAGAAATTCCTTCATATTTAGTTGAAAATCAGGCCAAAATGTCAAAGGGCCCAATTTATAACATTTTATTTATTTAATTTAATTTTTTAAGTTTTAGGACATACATGTAAAATTCGGCCAAAACAGCCCATACAAAGCTTGGCCGAATTTTCCCTTGTTATTTTTATTAATTAGGTTTAATTTTATTAGTTACTTGTTAGATTAGGATTACTTGAGGCCTATTTAAAGGCATGGCCGGCCACCCCTTGTACACACACATTATATTCATTCTTAAATTTCAGATTTGAGAGAGCAGAATTTTCTTTGAGTTTTCTCCAAGATTTCTCTCTTGAGTTTTCTTTAGAAGCTGTTTTAACAATCTTTGGATTGTGGGAGCCGTCTTCAACCTTCTTCTTGCCATCGATATTCTTTGGAGGGGAGATTAGAGCCGTTTGAAGGAATTTGTGAATCTTTCGGGAATTCAAGGGTTCTTAGGACTTTTCTTTATTTCTTGCTGTTTCGTTTTAATTCTTTGTTTCTCTTGGATCGATTCTTATCTTACTTGTTTGCTGATATTCTTGTGTTCTTTTCAGCCACGTTTCAACTCCGAGAATCGATAATTCAATTTTCCCTAATTGGCAGCAACGATTCAATATCAAAAATCCCCAATTCCTAGGTTTGGCCGATTGGGTTTCTTTCAATTGGGGGTCAATTGGTTGCTGGAAATTAGGCATTGTTTGGCCGAATCAATTCATTGGCAGATTTGCATTCTTTCTTTCCTTTCAATTGCGCTTAAACACTCGATTCTACTTCCTTCCTTATTCTTGCCGTCCAAAAATCCCCATTTTACTTTTCTCCTTTATTTGCTGAATCTTAAGTTTAATTTGCTGCTTGTGTTTGTTTTCCTCAGATTCAGCAGATTGGTTCTTTCTTTGATTGCTATCGATCTATTGGCTTCCGGAACCCCTTTCATAGTGTTTCGTTCTTGATATCTTGCTTAAAATTGATTTTAGGTTAATTGTTCCAGATCTGAATTTTCCAGATTTATTTCATTTTTGTTTTGATTTCAGATCTGTTCGTTAGAGCTTTCGTAGGATTTTCCGTGACTTGGCAACTCGATCTTGGTCCGCTTGCAACCCTCTATCATTTGGTATCAGATTTGGGCGTTTTGGGTGTTCTTGGTTGATTTCTAATCTGATCTCTATTTTTTAAAGCACAAACAGCAGTTTTACCCAAAAAATTGTTCGAAAAAATTTATTTGAGTGGGTAAACGTTGTCCGTTGATCTGAAATTTCAATACATATTTGTGGCACTGTTATTGAATATAAAAAAATTAATCCCGCAAAAAATCAGTCAAAAAGTCAAAAAAATCAAAAAGACGAAATTCAATAAAATTTAAAAAAAGATTCAGCGGGTTGAATTTGTGCCCAAACTTTCCAGATCAAAATTCAATATATAAGGACATTCCAGATTTAATTTTTTCGTGATTTTTAGAGATCGGGAACACCTCGACGAAGTTGTCAAGTACTACTCCGCAGTTTTTTCGGGTTTTCTATTTTCAGCAATTTTTTATTGATTCTTAGCTGTAGGTTTTCATTTGTTTGCCTTTATTCTTCCTTTACGTTATCTAACACCTTCTTGTTTCTTGTGTTAGTAGGATCTAAACGTGTGCACAACTTCTTCCTCGGTGCAACACGAATCAATTGGTGTCTCGTCAGTTTTTGGCATCCTAGTGCAAATTAGGACTCTTTGATAGCTTGGTTCATTCACTCTCTAATTGGTTGATATAAACTCTCCTAAAGGACTCACAAGACTGAATTCTGGCTCTTGAAAATTTCAATTTCCTTTTTGAGTGATTAACGGTGAGGTTTGATAACTTTTCTTTTTGAGTGTTGATGTTTTGCAGGTTTAAAAAAAATGTCTACAGGTGATAATAATGCTGCCATATTTGAAAAATTCCAACACAGTTGGATGAACAGGCTGCTGCACTTCGAGCTTTGACTGCTACCATTAATGAGGTGCGACTGAATCAAGACCTCAATATCGAGATCCATCAAAGATGATAGGGATCACCAGCCCCATAGGCGCGGCCCTCGACGTGCCCTTAGAATGGATGATGATTTTCATGATCGTGGGCAACCTTCCTTGGCAAACCGAATTCACAATTCCCCAATTTCGTGGTAAGAATGATCCTGAAGCTTATTGTGAATGGGAATCTAAGATTGAACTAATGTTTCGGTATTATAAAATGTCCGGATGATGAAAAGGTTGCATTAGCAACACTGGAATTTTCAGATTATGCATTAAGTTGGTGGACTCAACTTGGGGTAAATCGCCATCGGATTATGAAGGTGAGATTTCGACATGGGATGAGTTGAAACAGATTATGCGTAAAGGTTTATTCCACCTCACTACTATAGAGAAATTAAAACAAAGCTGAGAAACTTATCCAAGGTAGTAGGACGGTGGATGAATATTTCAAAGATGGAGATGCTCATTCAGAGAGCTAATGTGGGGAGGATGAAGAAACGACTATGGTTCGATCATTGATGGTTTGAACAGGCCGATAGCTAATACATTGAGGCTACAAACTTACATTGATTTGGAAGAAGCAGTTCACAAAGCCATTGAGATCGAGCAACAATTAAAGGAACAAAGGTTTGGGTCCTTCTCTGCTTCACAATATTACCGAGGTAACAATTCCAATTCTGATTTTAAGAATTCAAAACCACCTTTTGTTACTAATAAGTCTTCTTTGAGTAACAAGCAATCAGATTGGAAAAAAGGGGCTCCTGCTAAAACGCAAACACCTTCTAAGCAGCCCAATTTAGGTGATTCGAGTGCGAAGAGGACTCGTGAAATTGAATGCTTTAAGTGCAAAGGGCGTGGTCATTATAGTAGGGAATGCCCTAACACGAGATTACTTCTTCTAAAAGATAATGGTGAGTATACTTCCGACTCTGATAAAACAGATCCAGATATGCCAGAACTTGTGGATGATAGTGATAATGGCGAAGAGTTGGTCGAACCACCAACGAAGGGGACTTTGCTGATTTTTCATGCATGCTTGTAGTTCGCCGAACACTTAACATCCAGATGAAAGATGATGACAACCAAAGGCCAATATTTTCCATTCTCGGTGTTTTTATTAAAGGTAACTTATTTCAATCATTATTGATAGTGGGAGTTGCTCGAATGTCGTGAGTAGCTATTTGGTGGATTCTTTAAAGTTGCCATGTACTAAACACCTAAGCCATATCACCTTCAATGGCTTAATGATGCTCCGAAGTCAAAGTTACGAAACAGTCCTTGGTCACTTTTAAGATTGGCAATTATGAGGATGAAGTATGGTGTGTGTAGTCCCAATGCATGCGGCACATTTGCTTCTTGGACGACCTTGGCAATTTGATCGTGATGTTACCCACAAGGTAAACTTAATCGATACTCCCTTGTATTTAAAGTAAGAAATTCACTTTTGCTCCTTTAAATCCTACTGATGTATACAAAGATCAAGTGAAATGATGAAATTTTGTGAGGGGATAAGGGAGAAAGAGCAAATACAAAAGACAGAGAGAAAAGAGGCTAATAGTAAAAAAAGTCAAAATTTTAAAAGCCCAAGGTGAGTGAATCCACAAGAGGTAAATGAGCGAAAAAAAATCTTTTGGCAACAAAAAAAGATGTGAGGAGAGCGCCTACTCAAATAAACACCTTGTATCCTTGTGAGGTTTAGGCAAATTATTTATCTTTATCTAACGTTACGAAATTTGCCTAGTGTGTTTCAATCTCTTTTGCAGGATTATGAGGATGTTTTTAGTGAGGCCCCTAAGGTTTACCACCTTTACGAGGATTGAACATCAAATTGACTTAGTACCCGGAGCTTCGATCCCGAATCGACCAGCCTATAGATGCAATCCCGAGAGACAAAAGAATTGCAAAGGCAAGTTGAGGAGTTATTAGACAAAGGGTACATTCGTGAAAGCCTAAGCCCTTGTGCTGTTCCTGTCTTATTGGTGCCAAAGAAAGATGGTACGTTTCGTATGTGTGTTGATTGTCGCCCAATCAACAAGATAACGGTAAAGTATCGACATCCAATTCCTAGACTTGATGATATGCTTGATGAATTACATGGTTCGGTTATATTCACTAAAATTGATTTAAAAGCGGTTATCATCAAATTCGAATGGGGAAGGGGATGAATGGAAAACAGCCTTTTAAAACAAAATTTGGATTGTATGAATGGTTAGTTATGCCTTTCGGCCTTACTAATGCACCTAGTACATTTATGAGATTGATGAACCATGTTTTAAGGCTTCACTTGGGTAAATTTGTAGTAGTTTACTTTGATGATATTTTAATTTACTCCAAGTCGTTAGATGATCATGTTTTCCATGTTAAAACCGTTTTGGATATTCTGCGAGCTGAAACATTATTTGCCAACCTTGATAAATGCACATTCTGTTGTGATAAACTAATATTTTTTGGTTTCATAGTTAGTGCTCAAGGTATTCATGTCGACGAGGACAAAGTCAAGGCAATCAAGGAGTGGCCGACTCCTAAATCGGTACTGAGGTGAGATCTTTCCATGGCTTAGCCAGTTTTTATAGACGATTTGTGAAAGATTTTCTACTATTGCTGCTGCCCCATTGACAGAAGTTATAAGAAATCAGTGGGTTTCAAATGGGGTGAAACCCAAGAAAAGGCCTTTAAAACTCTAAAAGCTAAGTTATGTTCTGCTCTTTGCTTAAATTACCTGATTTTGCTAAAACTTTTGAACTTGAGTGTGATGCTTCAGGAATTGGAATCGGTGGCCGTTTTAATGCAGGATAAGCACCTATCGCTTATTTTAGTGAGAAATTGAATGGTGCACAGTTAAACTACTCGACTTATGACAAGAACTATTAGCGTTAGTTCGTGCACTTCAAGTATGGCAACATTATTTGCTACCCAATGAGTTTTTCATACATACAGATCATGAATCCCTTAAATGGTTAAAGGGACAAGTAAATTGAGTAAACGACATGCCCGATGGGTAGAATTCATTGAAACATTTCCTTATGTAATACAATATAAAACAGGTAAAGATATGTAGTTGCAGATGCTTTGTCTAGACGATAGCTTTATAACTACATTGAATGCTAAACTCTTAGGGTTTCGAACATTAAGGAACTATAGATGATGATGCTGATTTTGCCATATCTACAAGAATTGTGGACATACTGCTTTTGATAAATTTTATCTTTTAGATGGATTTCTTTTTCGATAAACAGGTTATGCATACCAAAGTGTTCCATGAGAGATTTTATTGATTCATGAAGCCCATAGTGGAGGCTTAATGGGACATTTTGGAGTGGCCAAACACTAGATATCTTGCAAGAACACTTCCATTGGCCACATATGAAGAAGGATGTAGAAAAGGTATGTTTCAAGTGCAATTACATGCAAACAGCATAATCTAAGTAATGCCTCATGGCCTTTACACGCCTTTACCGATTCCCTACTTCTCCTTGGATGGATTTATCTATGGATTTTATTCTAGGTTTGCCTCGAACTAAGAAAGGAGAGATAGTATATTTTTGTTGTTGACAGGTTTTCAAAGATGGCACATTTTATTTCTTGTCACAAAACAGATGATGCTACACATGTGGCAGACTTATTCTTTAAAGAGGTGGTAAGACTTCATGGCATCCCTAAAACAATTGTTTCTGATAGAGATGTCAAATTCCTTAGCCACTTCTGGAAGGTATTGTGGGGTAAGCTTGGTACAAAATTACTTTATTCTACTACATGTCACCCCCAAACTGATGGACAAACGGAAGTAGTTAATCGAATCTTAGGGACTTTATTACGAGCTGTTGTGGGAAAGACATTAGAAATTGGGAAGAATGCCTACCATTTGTTGAATTTGCATATAATAGATCTATTCATTCTACAACTGGTTATTCTCCATTTGAACTTGTTTATGGCTTTAACCCACTAACAGTACTTGATCTTGCGCCATTACCTCTTGAACACATTATGAATTTAGATGGCGAACAGAAAGCTGAGTTGGTGAAATCCCTACATGAGAAGGCTAGACAGCAAATAGCCAAAACAAATGATGCCAACACCAACAAAGCAAACAAGGGGCGCAAACGGTTGTACTAGAACCCGAGATTGGGTTTGGGTTCACTTGAGGAAAGAACGATTTCCTTCAAAAAGGAAGACTAAGTTGGACCCAAGGGGCGATGGGCCTTTCCAAGTACTCGAGCGGATCAACGATAATGCCTATAAAATTGATCTACCTGGTGAGTACAATGTAAGTTCTACTTTTAATGTGGCTGACTTGTCCCCATTTGATTTTTCAGATTCGAGGACGAATCTTTTTGAGGAAGGGGGGAATGATACGAGTCACAAAGGCCCAACCCAAGTTCAAGAACGTGACGGGCTTAAATTGCCACAAGGCCCAATAACGAGATCAAAGGCCCGACAAATGCGGTCCAAACTAAATGGGACCATTCAAGAGTTTGTTAGCAAGGCCTTAGATGCATACACGAGAGAACAAGAAAATCAAGATTCACTTTCTTGTTTTCAAGAAAATCAAGAACCGAATCTTGGCCCAATTATGCTGTCCGAAGAGATTTCAAGAATCAAGAAAATCAAGATTTCAAATCTTGGAAATCTTGGTCCAAGAAACCAAATCTTGCAGCCAACATGCATTGGATCTCCGTTACGAGCATCAACGACCCAATTTCGGAAGGAGATGGATCACGAGCCCAAATTCTTGAAGAAGACGAGGCCCAATAGCCAAATTCCAGCCCAATCCAGAAATTCCTTCATATTTAGTTGAAAATCAGGCCAAAATGTCAAAGGGCCCAATTTATAAACATTTTATTTATTTAATTTAATTTTTTAAGTTTTAGGAACATACATGTAAAATTCGGCCCAAAAACAGCCCATACATAAGCTTGGCCGAATTTTCCCTTGTTATTTTATTAATTAGGTTTAATTTTATTAGTTACTTGTTAGATTAGGATTACTTGAGGCCTATTTAAAGGCATGGCCGGCCACCCCTTGTACACACAACACTTATATTCATTCTTAAATTTCAGATTTGAGAGAGCAGAATTTTCTTTGAGTTTTCTCCAAGATTTCTCTCTTGAGTTTTCTTTAGAAGCTGTTTTAACAATCTTTGGATTGTGGGAGCCGTCTTCAACCTTCTTCTTGCCATCGATATTCTTTGGAGGGGAGATTAGAGCCGTTTGAAGGAATTTGTGAATTCTTTCGGGAATTCAAGGGTTCTTAGGACTTTTCTTTATTTCTTGCTGTTTCGTTTTAATTCTTTGTTTCTCTTGGATCGATTCTTATCTTACTTGTTTGCTGATATTCTTGTGTTCTTTTCAGCCACGTTTCAACTCCGAGAATCGATAATTCAATTTTCCCTAATTGGCAGCAACGATTCAATATCAAAAATCCCCAATTCCTAGGGTTTGGCCGATTGGGTTTCTTTCTTTCAAATTGGGGGTCAATTGGTTGCTGGAAATTAGGCATTGTTGGCCGAATCAATTCATTGGCAGATTTGCATTCTTTCTTTCCTTTCAATTGCGCTTAAACACTCGATTCTACTTCCTTATTCTTGCCGTCCAAAAATCCCCATTTTCTCTCCATTTTATTTGCTGAAATCTTAAGTTTAATTTGCTGCTTGTGTTTGTTTTCTCAGATTCAGCAGATTGGTTCTTTCTTTGATTTAAAATCGATCTATTGGCTTCCGAGAAACCCCTTTCATAAGTGTTTCGATTCTTGATTAAATCTTGCTGCTGATTTTAGGGTTATTGTTCCAGATCTGAATTTTCCAGATTTAATTTCATTATTTGTTTTGATTTCAGATCTGTTCGTTAGAGCTTTCGTAGGAGTTTCCCGTGACTTGGCAACTCGATCTTGGTCCGCTTGCAACCCTCTATCAGTAAGTATCAAGATGAAGTTGTGTGCGACGTAGTGCCTATTCAAGCCTGCCATTTGTTGCTAGGAGAACCATGGCAACTGGATCGAAAGGTCACTCACGATGGTCGTACAAATAGGTATTCTTTCAAGCATCAAGGAAGGAAAATCACCTTAGTGCCGCTCACTCCGGAACAAGTCCATGAGGACCAAATCAAATTGAAAAATTCTATTGTTAAAACAAGTGAGGAAAAAGAAAAAGAAAAGAGAATGAAAAAGAGCAAAAAGAGATTGAGAGTGAAAAGGAATGTGAAACAGAAAAGAAAATTGAAAAAGAAGTTGAAGAAAGAAGAGAAAATGAGTTAGAAAAAGAAACAAAAGAAAAAGACGAGGAAAGGGTAGTGAGGAATGTTTTCACTAACCAAGATATGAATTTTTCTTGTGTTGTTACTTTTCAGGTTCCCGAAGGACCGAAAGATAACTTTCAACTTCAATACCTCTCAAATGAAAGACGCTTTCGTACGATCAACATAGGCAAAGATGAAATCACACTACATGAGCCCGAAGGTAAGCGAGGTAAGGAAATTTTAGCAACAGAGTCCCGTGTGCAAATTTGAAAATTATGGTGACTTAGTTCTTAAAAGATCCATTCATTTTGATCCGATTAATTGTTATTCTTCGGTTGTGGTTGATAAAGTCATTATGAAAGGAAGCGTGAGTTGTTATTCTCTTAATTTGCCTTGTGTAAAATCCTCGAATTTGTGTAAATCTGTTTTGGCAAATACTTTTTATTGTTTTGATACTTGGTTTTTGAATAAGGTAACGAAATTTGCCAAATTTGTTTTCAATTTATATTCGTGCCTTAAACAATTTCTGTGGTTATACATAAAATTTGAGTTCCATTTGACAAAGGTTAACTCAACAACGGAGCTTCGACTACACTATGCCCCCGATGAACGAAGGTTTGTATTCAATGAAAAAGGTAAAATTGACCCTTATTCTTCTGCTTATAAAGGTAAGATGCTTGAAACTTTTAAACACCTTTGTACTCCTCGGATAGTGACAAAGATCGTGTTGATGATTTAATTTTTGTAAAACACTTAGATCGAAACGTGCTTGACTATCCTATTTTATTTCTTGATGATCTATCTGTTTTAATGGTTGATAAAAAGATTATTGTTTTTGATGCATGTGTGAGTGAATCCATAGTTCGTCGATTAATGCATGGTATGATTGTGCAACTCTATGAACTATGTGGACCTTTTCAAATACCTACTTGTGACGATTACGTTTACCATTTGATTTATTACTCGCGATTTCTTCATGGTTTGTGGAAACAATTTGAGATGATTGAATGCCTTAAAACATGTCCATCTTTGTTTCAAATAATTGATGAGGCATTGGCGAGTAAATTAGGTTATTTGCATGGTAATCTAAATCTGTCCATTCGCATGCATTATACTTGTTTTGTTATGCTTATGATTGGACTACAAGTTTGTTTGCGTTGCTATTTACTAACTCATGGCTATTCTTTTCAGTGGGCTCAATTGCCATTAGTCCCGTCCGATCGAGGAAAGTCGAGTCCATTTGATTTTTTAGATTCGAGGACGAATCTTTTTGAGGAAGGGGGGAATGATACGAGTCACAAAGGCCTTAGATGCGTACACGAAAGAACAAGAAAATCAAGATTCACTTTCTTGTTTTCAAGAAAATCAAGAAACCGAATCTTGGCCCGATCTTGCTGTTTGGAGCGATTTCAAGAATCAAGAAAATCAAGATTTCAAATCTTGGAAATCTTGGTCCAAGAAACCAGATCTTGCAGCCAAACGCATTGGATCTCCGTTACGAGCTTCAACGACCCAAGTTTCTGTAAAAGATGGATCACAAGCCCAAATTCTTAAAGGCGAGGCCCAATAAGCAAATTCCCAGCCCAGCCCATCAAGAAATCCATACATACTTAGTTGAAAATCAGGCCAAAATATCAAAGGGCCCAATTTGTAAACATTTTATTTGTTAATTTAATTTTTTAGGCTCTAGAGATATTACATGTTAAATTCGGCCCAAAACAGCCCATTTAAGTGTTAGGACGAAATTCCTTTATTTTTATTATTATTTAGGGTTAATTTTTAAGTTTTCTAATGAGGTTAGGATTAGTTTGAGGCCTATATAAGTGATGGCCAGCCACCCCTTGTAAAACACACACTTAGATTTATTTTTAATTTCAGATTTGAGAGAGCAGAATTTTCTTTGAGTTTTCTCCAAGATTTCTCTCTTGAGTTTTTTCTTTAGAAGCTGTTTTAACAATCTTTGGATTGTGGGAGCCGTCTTCAACCTTCTTCTTGCCATCGATATTCTTTGGAGGGGAGATTAGAGCCGTTTGAAGGAATTTGTGAATTCTTTCGGGAATTCAAGGGTTCTTAGGACTTTTATCTTTATTTCTTGCTGTTCAATTTATTTTCTTTGTTATGCTTGTGCCGATTCTTCTTCTAATTTCTTTCTTTGCTGTTCTTGTTTGTGTTTCAGCCTTGATTAAACTCCAAGAACTCCTCGTATAATCGATCCCTTTTATTGGCAGCAACTATTCGATCCAAAAATCCCCAAAATTTAGGGTTCTTGCCGATTTCTAATTCTTCTTGTTGGGTGAGATTATGCTGCTGGAATTTGGGTTTTCTTGGCCAAATCAAGTTATTGACAGATTAGCATTCTTTCTTTACTTCCAAACTCGTTCAATTTCATCAATTTCATTCTTTTCTTTTGCCGCCCAAATCCCTAATTTTTTTTCTATTGAAATCTGGTTGATTTAATTCGTTTGCTGTTTTAGTGTTCTTGAACAGATTCGGCTTGTGGAGAATTGATCTTGGAGTTCGATTTCGTCTTCTTGAACTTCGAAAACATCCATTCATTCGTTCTTTGTGTCTTGCTGCTCTTTTAATTGAATTTGGGGATTTAATTCTAGATCTGATTGGTTTAATCTTGTTCTTTGTTTTAGTTTTCAGATCTGTTCGTTTAGAGCTTTCGTAGGAGTTTCCCGTGACTTGGCAACTCGATCTTGGTCCGTGCGCAATCCTCTATCACCACGGCTTGGCAAGCTTTTATAGGCGTTTTGTTCCAATTTCAGCACCGTCGCTGCTCCATTAACTAGTGTTATTAAGAAAAATTCAGCTTTCTTTTGGAGTGATGAACAAGAGCATTCTTTTAATCCGCTTAAAGATCTTTTAACTAACGCCCCATTGCTTGTTTTGCCATATTTCAACGAGGCCTTTGAAATAGAGTGCAATGCCTCGGGTTTAGGCGTTAGAGCCGTGTTAATGTAAGAAGGTCGTCCGGTAGCCTATTTTAGTGAAAAGTTGAACGGGGCAACACTTAATTATCCTACCTACGACAAGGAGATGTACGCATTGATTCGAGCTTTGGAAACGTGGCAGCATTATCTGTGGCCCAAAGAATTCGTTATTCATACGGACCATGAGGCGTTAAAGCATCTCAAGGGACAACACAAGTTAAATAACGACATGCCAAGTGGATGGAGTTCTTGGAATCTTTTTTGTATGTTATCAAATACAAACAAGGCAAAGACAATGTCGTGGCAGATGCGTTGTCAAGAAGGTATGCTCTTTTAAATTCGCTTGAATCAAAATTAATGGGATTTTCGTATTTGAAAGACTTATATGAAAATGATCCTGACTTTGCTGAAATGTACAAAGCTTGTGAAACTGGATTGTGTGAGAAATTTTATCGCTTAAATGATTATCTTTTTCGAGAAGGAAAACTCTGTATTCCTCAAGGTTCTATACGGAATGTTTTAGTGAATGAGGCGCATAGCGGAGGCCTCATGGGTCATTTCGGAGTTGCAAAAATATTGGCCACTTTGCGCGAGCATTTCTATTGGCCAAAGATGAAAGAGACGTGGAGCGAGTTTGTGACCGATGTATCACTTGCAAAAGGGCCAAGTCGAAGGTCAAGCCACATGGGTTGTACACTCCTCTACCAATTCCCGAAGGGCCTTGGATCGACATATCAATGGACTTTGTTCTAGGACTTCCTAGAACTAAAAATGGAAAAGACTCAATATTTGTGGTTGTAGATCAGTTTTCCAAAATGGCACACTTTACTGCTTGCAATAAAACTAATGACGCTTCGCATGTTGCTAATTTGTTTTTCAGGGACGTGGTACGCTTACATGGAGTGCCTAGGACTATCATCTCCGATCGAGATGCAAAATTTTTGAGTCATTTCTGGAGAACACTTTGGGGAAAGATAGGCATAAAGCTTTTGTTCTCGACCACTTGCCATCCTCAAACGGACGGGCAAACTGAAGTAGTGAATCGAGTTTTATCGACGTTGTTACGTGCCATCGTTCGAAAGAACCTCAAAACATGGGAAGAATGCCTACCGCATATAGAGTTTGCATACAATCGTTCTATTCATTCAGCAACTCAACATTCCCCCTTTGAAATCATCTATGGATTCAATCCTTTGACACCCTTAGATCTAATTCCATTGCCTAATGAACAAATTGTGAATGCAGATGTGAAACGAAAGGCTGAATTTGTAAAGGACTTACACCAAAAAGTGAGCAAGAACATTGAAGAAAGGACTAGGCAATATGCGCAAAAGGCCAATAAAGGACGAAAGCGAATCATTTTTGAGCCTGGAGACTGGGTTTGGGTACACATGAGGAAAGAAAGGTTCCCGGCCCAACGAAGATCCAAACTATTACCAAGGGGAGATGGTCCTTTTCAAGTTTTGGAAAGGATCAATGATAACTCTTATAAACTCGACCTTCCCGGTGAGTATAGTGTGAGTGCTAGCTTTAATGTTTCTGACTATCTCCTTACGATGTAGGTGACGACTTGAGGACAAGTCGTTTCGAAGGGGGAGGGGATGATACGGCCATGGCTAAGGAATCAACTAAGGATGCCAACGAACCCTTGGTGCTTCCAACAGGTCCTATAACCCGTGCTCGAGCTAAAAGATTTAAGGAAGGAATTTCGGCATTCATCAATGGAATTTGGTGCAATATCGTGGCTGGACAACTTGAGATCAATGAACCGAGCAAACCATGCAATATACTTCAAGTTCAACTAGCTCAAATTTAGCTCGAGGAGCTCACTTTTAGTTTGTTGATTTGTTGGAATAAATAAATTTAGTTGCTGATTAGTTAAATAATTAATTAGTTTAAGGTTAATTAAAAATTTGGACATATTAAATATTGATGTGTTTTATTTTTAATGCATGTTGTTAATATGTCTAAGTTTATTACATGAATTAATGGTGTCTTAAGTCCAGCCAAATTAATGATTAAATAATTAAGTTGTCCAATTCCTGAACATGCTTTTAATTTGTCCTAGGGGCTGCCGAATTTAATGCATGGATTTTTAGTGTTAATTGCTGTCATATTAATGTGTCTAAATTGCATTTAATTTGTTGAATGATTTGCTGCAGGTACACTAAATTGGGACGTCCTAGGAGCATGAAAACTTAAAGAGGATGTGCTGAATTTTGAAGACTCCAAAGTGACCATTCAGCTAAAGTTTGCCAACTTTTCAAGATGACTATTCGGCAATTGGCTGCTGATTTCTTTTCCCAAGCTGACTTTTCAGCTAGTTAAATTCCTTTCACATGTTGAGGCTATTCGGTTCTAAGTGTTCACACATTAGGGACTCTTCAAAACCGAATGTTCACACTTTCATGGCTGTTCAACTCAGCTTATTAAAAGCATTGACTTGTGGAGTCTCCAAAGCAACTCATCAAATATCATGAATGTTCAGCTGAACATGCAAAGCCCAATTAAGTTGGTTGCTGCCCATATTGATGGCGTCTCATACTCCAACATGGCCATTCAATTTTTCAGCTTAATGAAGCCATCTAGAAGCAGCCATTGACGTTCTCCATGCATATGAAACTTCAAGGAGCTTTCCTTTTAAAATTCTAGAATTTTAGTAATTATTTTTAGCCATTAAGAATGCCTATTCGGCTGCCCATGTAAAAGCCTATAAATTCAGGTTGAAAGCCCTTGTAAAAAAAAACTTTTGAACATTATCGAATTGCTGTCAAATTGTTGAGAGAACTCTTCTCTTAAATTTCATCCAAAAACTTCGTTGACTTATCTAATTAGTTAGTGGCGTCAACCCGTTTTGTTCAACCGAACTCATCACGAAATCATGTGGCGTTCATTCTAAATATACCAAGGTTCCTATCTATTATAGATTGTGGGTCGAGGTTTTCCCAAACCATCTCCTATCAACTTTAGAACCTAAAGTTTCGGGTCAATCTTCAAACGAAGTATTGGTTCATTCTTGTTCTCAAGTTACCATTTTATTTCAAGCACCGAGTTTCCTTTTCTTTCATAGCCAAATCTCATACAAATAATTATCCTTCTTTCATAAACCTATCCCTTGACAACCATAAGCTCTATTTAGCCTATATCCGACTTCAATTCAAATTCCAACGATTCTTCTTTGTTTTAACGATCGGGCAACTTTACGACTCGGAATAATCAACGAGGCCAGGGCGTATCAGCTTAGTTGTTGGCAAGCCGAGTTTTTCAACCATTAAGGTGCTGGCCACATTTGTACAACTCCCGCCATCCACGATCAAGCTACACACCTTGCCTTGAACGTGACAACGTGTGTGAAAGATGTTCTCCCTTTGTTGTTTGTTTTCAACACTTTGAAGACTAAGACTTCGTTTAATGACGAAGATTTCGCCATCAACAGCATATTCAAGTTCGTCTTCCTTTTTGGCGGTTTCATCGGGTTCTTCATCAACTTCTTCCTCCGATTCAATTTCCCCATTAGCCCGCACGATCATGTTACTTCAGTCAGGGCATTGGCTTGCAATATGGCCCCTCCCTAAGCACTTGAAGCACTTTATTTATCTCGATCGATTCGGCATGGCAACTTCTTTGCCTTTGCTAGTTTCACCAACAGGTTTGTTCACCTTAGAAGACAAAGGTTGATCCTTGGTACGATTAGAAAAGTCTTTCTTACCCGTGCCTTGGTTCCACCTTTGAGAGTTGTTGGTGCTAGGAAAGGTTTGGCTAGAACTTTTTCTCTTCAATTGCTTTTCAACTTTGATGGCAACATGCACCATATCAACAATGTCAACGAGTAGTGTTGAAGCTCCACCACATTAGCTATGTCACGGTTAAGTCCAGCCAAAAATCGAGCCATGGTTGCTTCGCGATCTTCATCCACGTTCGTACGCACCATGGCAATCTCCATCTCTTTAAAGTAGTCCTTCACGCTTCGATTCCCTTGCGTAAGATTCTGCAACTTTTGATAAAGTTCACGATAATAATAAGAAGGTATAAATCTCTTATGCATTACGGCCTTCATTTCGGTCCAAGTTGAGATTGGCCGCTCCCCGTTCCTTCTTCGACATCATGGTAAGTTGATCCCACCATATCATTGGGTAATCGGAGAACTCTATTGCTGCCAATTTCACACCTTTACTGTCCGAGTAGTTGTGACACTCGAAGACCAACTCGATTTTCCTCTCCCATTCTAAGTAAGCTTCTGGATCGGATTTCCCTTGAAATGGGGGAATAAATAGCTTAATACTTTTCAAGTCATCATCCACTTGACCTCGTTCTCTAGGGCCCCTATTCCTTTGACCCCATCGCCTCTCGCCTTGATTCGACGCTTGGTCACTTTCTGATATGTCCCGGCCTCGTTGATTATTTCGAGTCGTAAAGTTGCCCGATCGTTAAAATAAAGAAGAATCGTTGGAGTTTGAATTGAAGTCGGATATAGGCTAAATAGAGCTTATGGTTGTCAAGGGATAGGTTTATGAAAGAAGGATAATTATTTGTATGAGATTTGGCTATGAAAGAAAAGGAAACTCGGTGCTTGAAATTAAAATGGTAACTTGAGAACAAGAATGAACGAATACTTCGTTTGAAGATTGACCCGAAACTTATAGGTTCTAAAGTTGATAGGAGATGGATTGGGAAAACCTCGACCCACTATCTATAATAGATAGGAACCTTGGTATATTTTGAATGAACGCCACACGATTTCGTGATGAGTTTGGTTGAACAAAATGGGTTGACGCCACTAACTAATTAGATAAGTCAACGAAGTTTTTGACAAAATTTAAGAGAAGAGTTCTCTCAACAATTTGACAGCAATTCGATAATGTTTCAAAAGTTCCTTTACAAGGGCTTTCAACCTAAATTTATAGGCTTTTACATGGGCAGCCGAATAGGCATTCTTAATGGCTAAAAATAATTACTAAAATTCTAGAATTTTAAAAGGAAAGCTCTTTGAAGTTTCATATGCATGGAGAACGTCAATGGCTGCTTTTAGATGGCTTCATTAAGCTGAAAAATTGAATGGCCATGTTGGAGTATGAGACGCCATCAATATGGGCAGCAACCAACTTAATTGGGCTTTGCATGTTCAGCTGAACATTCATGATATTTGATGAGTTGCTTTGGAGACTCCACAAGTCAATGCTTTTAATATGCTGAGTTGAACAGCCATGAAGGTGTGAACATTCGATTTTGAAGAGTCCCTAATGTGTGAACACTTAGAACCGAATAGCCTCAACATGTGAAAGGAATTTAACTAGCTGAAAGTCAGCTCGGGAAAAGAAATCAGTAGCCCAATTGCCGAATAGTCATCTTGAAAAGTTGGCAAACTTTAGCTGAATGGTCACTTTGGAGTCTTCAAAAGTCAGCACATCCTCTTTAAGTTTTCATGCTCCTAGGACGTCCCAATTTAGTGTACCTGCAGCAAATCATTCAACAAATTAAATGCAAGTTAGACACATTAATATGACAGCAATTAACACTAAAAATCCATGCATTAAATTCGGCAGCCCCTAGGACAAATTAAAGCATGTTCAGGAATTGGACAACTTAATTATTTAATCATTAATTTGGCTGGACTTAAGACACCATTAATTCATGTAATAAACTTAGACATATTAACAACATGCATTAAAAATAAAACACATCAATATTTAATATGTCCAAATTTTTAATTAACCTTAAACTAATTAATTATTTAACTAATCAGCAACTAAATTTATTTATTCCAACAAATCAACAAACTAAAAGTGAGCTCCTCGAGCTAAATTTGAGCTAGTTGAACTTGAAGTATATTGCATGGTTTGCTCGGTTCATTGATCTCAAGTTGTCCAGCCACGATATTGCACCAAATTCCATTGAGGAATGCCGAAATTCCTTCCTTAAATCTTTTAGCTCGAGCACGGGTTATAGGACCTGTTGGAAGCACCAAGGGTTCGTTGGCATCCTTAGTTGATTCCTTAGCCATGGCCGTATCATCCCCTCCCCCTTCGAAACGACTTGTCCTCAAGTCGTCACCTACATCGTAAGGAGATAGGTCAGAAACATTAAAGCTAGCACTCACACTATACTCACCGGGAAGGTCGAGTTTATAAGAGTTATCATTGATCCTTTCCAAAACTTGAAAAGGACCATCTCCCCTTGGTAATAGTTTGGATATTCGTTGGGCCGGGAACCTTTCTTTCCTCATGTGTACCCAAACCCAGTCTCCAGGCTCAAAAATGATTCGCTTTCGTCCTTTATTGGCCTTTTGCGCATATTGCCTAGTCCTTTCTTCAATGTTCTTGCGCACTTTTTGGTGTAAGTCCTTCACAAATTCAGCCTTTCGTTTCGCATCTGCATTCACAATTTGTTCATTAGGCAATGGAATTAGATCTAAGGGTGTCAAAGGATTGAATCCATAGACGATTTCAAAGGGGGAATGTTGAGTCGCTGAATGAATAGAACGGTTGTATGCAAACTCTATATGCAGTAGGCATTCTTCCCATGTTTTGAGGTTCTTTCGAACGATGGCACGTAACAACGTCGATAAAACTCGATTCACTACTTCAGTTTGCCCGTCCGTTTGAGGATGGCAAGTGGTCGAGAACAAAAGCTTTGTGCCTATCTTTCCCAAAGTGTTCTCCAGAAATGACTCAAAAATTTTGCATCTCGATTGGAGATGATAGTCCTAGGCACTCCATGTAAGCGTACTACGTCCCTGAAAAATAATTAGCAACATGCGAAGCGTCATCAGTTTTATTACAAGCAGTAAAGTGTGCCATTTTGGAAAACCGATCTACAACCACAAATATTGAGTCTTTGCCATTTTTAGTTCTAGGAAGTCCTAGAACAAAGTCCATTGATATGTCGATCCAAGGCCCTTCGGGAATTAGTAGAGGAGTGTACAACCCATGTGGCTTTACCTTCGACTTGGCCCTTTTGCAAGTGATACATCGGTCACAAACTCGCTCCACGTCTCTTTTCATCTTTGGCCAATAGAAATGCTCGCGCAAAGTGGCCAATGTTTTTGTAACTCTGAAATGACCCATGAGACCTCCACTATGCGCCTCATTCACTAAAACAATCCGTATAGAGCCTTGAGGAATACAGAGTTTTCCTTCTTGAAAAAGATAATCATTTAGGTGGTAAAATTTCTCACACAATCCAGTTTCACAAGCTTTATACATTTCAGCAAAGTCAGGATCATTTTCATATAAGTCTTTCAAATACGAAAATCCCATTAATTTTGATTCAAGCGAATTTAAAAGAGCATACCTTCTTGACAACGCATCTGCCACGACATTGTCTTTACCTTGTTTGTATTTGATAACATACGGAAAAGATTCCAAGAACTCCATCCACTTGGCATGTCATTTATTTAACTTGTGTTGTCCCTTGAGATGCTTTAACGCCTCGTGGTCCGTATGAATAACGAATTCTTTGGGCCACAGATAATGCTGCCACGTTTCCAAAGCTCGAGTCAATGCGTACATCTCCTTGTCGTGGGTAGGATAATTAAGTGTTGCCCCGTTCAACTTTTCACTAAAATAGGCTACCGGACGACCTTCTTGCATTAATACGGCTCCAATGCCTAAACCCGAGGCATCGCACTCTATTTCAAAGGTCTTGTTGAAATCTGGCAAAACAAGCAATGGGGCGTTAGTTAAAAGATCTTTAAGCAGATTAAAAGAACACTCTTGTTCATCACTCCAAAAGAAAGCTGAATTTTTCTTAATAACACTAGTTAATGGAGCAGCGACAGTGCTGAAATTTGGAACAAAACGCCTATAAAAGCTTGCCAAGCCGTGGAAGCTTTGAACTTGACTAATACTCGTGGGCCTTGCCCATTCGCGTATTGCCTTCACCTTCTCTTGATCAACTTCGAGTCCTCTCGAGCTGACAACGAATCCTAAGAAAACAACCTGATCAGAACAGAAAGTACATTTCTTAATGTTGGCATATAACGTTTCCTTACGTAACACTTCCAACACAGCTCGCAAATGTGTCACGTGATCTTCTAATGACCTGCTATAGACAAGAATATCGTCAAAATAAACAACACAAAATTTTCCAATAAAAGCTCGTAAAACATAATTCATTAAACGCATAAATGTGCTAGGTGCGTTCGTTAGACCGAATGGCATGACAAGCCACTCGTATAAACCTTGCTTGGTCTTAAAAGCCGTTTTCCACTCGTCTCCTTCCCGCATCCAGATTTGATGATATCCGCTCTTAAGATCGATTTTGGAGAAGAGTTGTGCCCCGCTAAGTTCATCCAAACATGTCATCAAGGCGGGATGGGATGCCTATACTTGATGGTAATCTTATTGACCGCTCGGCAATCTACGCACATTCGCCAAGTACCATCTTTTTTTGGCACCAAAAGTACGGGCACAGCATACGGACTTAGACTTTCCCGTATGTAGCCCTTTTCCATCAATTCGGCCACTTGTCATTGCAACTCCTTGGTCTCTTCGGGGTTACTACGATATGCAGGGCGGTTCGGTATTGTTGCTCCGGGAATGAAGTCGATTTGGTGTTCTATCCCTCGAAGAGGGGGTAGGCCACTAGGAACGTCCTCCGGAATACGTCTTCAAAGTCCTGCAACAAAGAAACAATCGATGATGGAAGTGTAGCTTCCAATTCGTTAGTGTTTAAGAAACTTTCTTTATACATAAGAAAAAGCATCGGTTGGCAAAGAAGCAACGATTTCCTAATCTCTCGCTCTTTAGCAAAAACACTCAATTTTTCAATTCCTCTCTCTTCTGCTCTTTTTGGCTATTACTCACTTTTACCACATCCTCTTTGCTTTTGTCTCTCAATTTCAACTCACTTTTTCTTTTTGTTTTCTCTCACTCTTTTTTTCTTTTCTATCTTTTATCTTTTTTTTGTTCCCTTGCTCTCATTTGCTGAACAGAATTTTTCAATTGCACTTGATCCTCATACACTTGTTTGGGAGTCATGGGAGCCAACGTCACATTCTTACCATGGTATTCGAAAGTATAAAGGTTTGTGTAACCATTGTGAATGGCTCGTCGGTCAAATTGCCAAGGCCTTCCCAAGAGGAGATGACCCGCATGCATTGGAACTACGTCACAAACAACTTCGTCACTAAATTTGCCTATAGAGAAAGAAATGACGGCTTGCTTGGTGACCTTTAATTCACCACCATCATTTAACCATTGTAGTTTATATGGTTGAGGGTGTTTCGTCGTCGGTAATCTGAGTTTTTCTACGAGCATGCTGCTAACGACGTTTGTGCAACTTCCCCCATCAATAATCATACTACAGACCTTACCTTGAATTAGGCATCTCGAATGGAAGATATTCTCGCGTTGTTGTTCATCTTCGATGCTTTGAATGCTCAAACTTCGTTTTACCACGAATAACTCTCCTTCAATAAATAGCAAATTTCAAGTTCCCCCCTTTCATCGTTGGGATGATCGAGATCATTCTCTTCCTCATCTTCAGACTCGATTTCACACATTAGACTTCAAGGTCATCACTCAGCGATTTGGGCATTGGCTTGCTATATGGCCTCACCCGAGACATTTGAAGCACTTAATATCTCGAGTAGAATTACGCCCAACTTCATTATTACTTTTGGTCGCCTCTCCACTTTGTTTAGGGGCTTTTGGAATCGGTAATGAATCTCGTGCCCGAACGGAAGTCTCTTTCCTAATAGATCCTTGACTCCATTTTGAGGTAGGAGATGAATTTGGATAAGCTCCACGAATAGGACCTTTCCTTTTAAGTTGTTTTTTCTACCTTGACGGCTATATGCACCATTTCTTCAATTTCAACATAGTGATGAAGTTCAACTACGTTGGCAATATCTTTGTTTAATCCAGCCAAAAACCTTGCCATGGTGGCCTCCCGGTCCTCTTCGATGTTGGCTCGAATCATGGCCACCTCAATTTCTTTGAAATAATCATCCACGCTTCGATTACCTTGCGAAAGGTGTTATAGTTTTTGGTGCAACTCTCGATGATAGTATGAAGGAATGAACCTTTTACGCATCAAAGCTTTCATTTCGGCCCATGTGTTGATGGCCGCTCCCCGTTCCTTCCTTCGGCTCGAGATTAGTTGATCCCACCAGATCATTGCATAGAGAAAATTCAATGGCAGCCAACTTCACCTTCTTACTTTCCGAGTAGTTGTGACATTCGAAAACTAACTCGATCTTCTTTTCCCATCTCTAAGTACGCCTCCGGATCAGATTTGCCTTGGAATGGGGGAATGGACATTTTGATGTTCTTCAAATCGTCGTCTACTCGTTCTCGTTCTCGTTGAGGATAATTTGTTGGCCTCTTCATTGTCCACTTGCATTGGACCCATGTTCACTTTCGGCGTCACTTTGCTCGGGGGATTCATCCTCTAAATCAGCTTGCTGTCTTCGATTTCTCGGAGGGCTTAAGGGGGTTCTTCTTCGTTGGACCCTTCCTTCCACACGATCAATCCTTTCTCGAATTGGTTCTAGTTTTTGATCAAGCAGTCGTTCCATCTCGCGTAGCATTGCTTGCAAATTCAAGTCCGCACATTTCGAATAGGTTGCCTTTCCGCCATGTCTCTCGCAGGGCTTCTTGACATACGAAATTGTAACCTCACAACAAAAACTCACAAGTCACTCAAAAAGAAGAATGATTTGGCACTCCACTCGTGTGTACACTCTTTAATGGCTTTTACCTCCCTCTATTATGCTCACACACTCAAGCCTTTTTCCGCTCGTATCTTCTCTTGTGATTTCGTATAAAACTCCGTAAGACTCAATCTTCTAGTTTAGGGGTCGGATTCAAAAGTGTTGCAAAGGAAATTATATAAAGGTTGTAGGTGGGCTGAAAGAATCAAGTTGGCTATGAAGTGTGGCGTAATTTGATTTGAAAGGTGATGAAAGAAATCTTGATCAGGTATGACCAGAACGAATTGAATCTAGATTTTTTTTTTCGAATTTCTTCTTTTTTTTATAATTTCAATACAATATGCTGATTTACAAAATAAAATAAATACACCTTTTTTTAACAAAAATTTTTTTCGAATTTTTTTGACAATTCTTCTTACTCCGGCTCTTCTCGAACATCCGTTCTTCTCGTTTTAAATAGCTTTGATACCAGATGATACGCCTCGGCCTCGCTGATTATTCGAGTCGTAAAGTTGCCCGATCGTTAAAACAAAGAAGAATCGTTGGAGTTTGAATTGAAGTCGGATATAGGTTAAATAGAGCTTATGGTTGTCAAGGGATAGGTTTATGAAAGAAGGATAATTATTTGTATGAGATTTGGCTATGAAAGAAAAGGAACTCGGTGCTTGAAATTAAAATGGTAACTTGAGAACAAGAATGAACGAATACTTCGTTTGAAGATTGACCCGAAACTTATAGGTTCTAAAGTTGATAGGAGATGGATTGGGAAAACCTCGACCCACTATCTATAATAGATAGGAACCTTGGTATATTTAGAATGAACGCCACACAATTTCGTGATGAGTTCGGTTGAACAAAATGTGTTGACGCCACTAACTAATTAGATAAGTCAACGAAGTTTTTGGACGAAATTTAAGAGAAGAGTTCTCTCAACAATTTGACAGCAATTTGATAATGTTTCAAAAGTTCCTTTACAAGGGCTTTCAACCTGAATTTATAGGCTTTTACATGGGCAGCCGAATAGGCATTCTTAATGGCTAAAAATAATTACTAAAATTCTAGAATTTTAAAAGGAAAGCTCTTTGAAGTTTCATATGCATGGAGAACGTCAATGGCTGCTTTTAGATGGCTTCATTAAGCTGAAAAATTGAATGGCCATGTTGGAGTATGAGACGCCATCAATATGGGCAGCAACCAACTTAATTGGGCTTTGCATGTTCAGCTGAACATTCATGATATTTGATGAGTTGCTTTTGGAGACTCCACAAGTCAATGCTTTTAATAAGCTGAGTTGAACAACCATGAAAGTGTGAACATTCGGTTTTGAAGAGTCCCTCATGTGTGAACACTTAGAACCGAATAGCCTCAACATGTGAAAGGAATTTAACTAGCTGAAAAGTCAGCTCGGGAAAAGAACTCAGCAGCCCAATTGCCGAATAGTCATCTTGAAAAGTTGGCAAACTTTAGCTGAATGGTCACTTTGGAGTCTTCAAAAGTCAGCACATCCTCTTTAAGTTTTCATGCTCCTAGGACGTCCCAATTTAGTGTACCTGCAGCAAATCATTCAACAAATTAAATGCAAGTTAGACACATTAATATGACAGCAATTAACACTAAAAATCCATGCATTAAATTCGGCAGCCCCTAGGACAAATTAAAAGCATGTTCAGGAATTGGACACTTAATTATTTAATCACTAATTTGGCTGGACTTAAGACACCATTAATTCATGTAATAAACTTAGACATATTAACAACATGCATTAAAAATAAAACACATCAATATTTAATATGTCCAAATTTTTAATTAACCTTAAACTAATTAATTATTTAACTAATCAGCAACTAAATTTATTTATTCCAACAAATCAACAAACTAAAAGTGAGCTTCTCGAGCTAAATTTGAGCTAGTTGAACTTGAAGTATATTGCATGGTTTGCTCGGTTCATTGATCTCAAGTTGTCCAGCCACGATATTGCACCAATTCCATTGAGGAATGCCGAAATTCCTTCCTTAAATCTTTTAGCTCGAGCACGGGTTATAGGACCCGTTGGAAGCACCAAGGGTTCGTTGGCATCCTTAGTTGATTCCTTAGCCATGGCCGTATCACTTTCCACCTCGCTTGGCTCATAGGGATCATCTTCAAAAAGACTTGCTCGCCCTTGCTCCCGTCTCGGCCCTTGAGGGGTTCCTTCTCGTGTTCCCCTTCCTTCCACTCGATCTAGCCTCTCATTGATGGATTCAAGCTCGTTTCGGAGCATTCGTTGAAATTCTCTTAAGAGGGCTTGTTGGCCTAAATCGGGAACTCCTCCTCCTCCCAGTGCGACATTTCTTACCGGTTGCCTTTCAGGTCTTCCCACCAAGTTTTGCTCGGGATCTTGAGACAGTAAAATTTCCTCACCACAAATACTCACGTTCACTCAGAAAAGAAAGAAAGAATGACACTCACACTCGTGTTTACACTCTTTTTGGCTTTTACATCCTTTCGGATGTGCTCACACACTCGTGCCTTTTTCCTCTCGTTTTCTTCTCTTGAAACTTCGTATAAGACTTGGTAAGGCTTAATCCTTAGTTTAGAGGGTCGGTTTTCAAAGGGTTAAAAGGGAAGGTAGATGTATTGGGATGTAGGAAGGTTTGAAAGAAAAGAAGAATGAGATTTAGATGTGGCGTGAGATTTAGATGTGGCGTGAATGATGAATTGAAACTTGAACGGATTTTTGCTGATCGGGAAAATCAACCAACGAACACTTTTACAATTTTTTTTACAACATAAACAAATACTCAAACCAATTTAAATACAATAATTTTGGAATTTTGAAATTTTTTTCGAATTTTTTTTGCAAACTCACTCCGTAATTGTTCCGAACGTCTGAACTCCTCATTTTAAGTAGCTCTGATACCAACTGATACGCCCCAGCCTCGTGGATGAATCCGAGTCATTTTCGTTGCCCGATCATTCTAACGAAGAAGTTTCGTTCGTATTGGTTCAAAATGATATATTCGTTCAATAAAGATGTTAATGGTACAACTAAGGTTTAAAGGCAATGGTTTATAAGGTATTTCGGCTAAGAATGAAAGGAATGAATATTAAGGCTTGGAGTTTTCGATTTAAGGTGAAATGGAAAGATAGGCTTAAAAACAAGAGTGAACCAACTTTAAGGGTTAAAAGTTGACCCAATTCTTATATGTCTTTAAGGTGGATTAAGAAAGTTGAAAATAGGACCTCGACCCACTATCTAACGTAGATAGGAACCTCAGTATAGTTGAACGCCACACTTGGGTTGAAAGTGATAAGTTCGGGTTGCAAAGAACAAAGGTTGATGCCACTAACTAGTAGATAAGCCAACTAAGTCTTTGGACGAAATTGAGAGAAGAAATCCTCACAAATTCTTAATTCAATAATCAAAATGGCAAAAGTCCTTTTACAAATTAACAAGCAAATACTTATAGTCTTCCATAAGCTAGCCGAATATACACACTTAATATCTAAGGAAAATTCATGAATATTCCAGAATTAATTCACTGGTAAGGTTCGGCTGAATGGAAGCTTCAAAGGGCAGCTTAAGCATTAAGCAAATGAACCTTGTAGAGATGAATGCACCGGTAACCAAATGGTCATGTCTAGGTTCAGCCATGTCCTTAAATAACTCCTTAAATTGGCACTTGTTGGCTAAAAAGATAGGAACATTAAAGAGTTGTTGAACAGCCACACAAGTGTGAAAAGTCGATTTTGAAGAGTCAAATGTGTGTGAACATCATCAGCTGAATAGTCCCTCATGTGAACACTTAAAATGAGCTGCATGTAGATGTTTAAAGATGGCAAATTCGGCTGAACATTCATTTGGAGTGCCATGCATGTATCGCCTAAATGCATTGAACCTAAGGTGCATGCACCTTTGCCGTCCAAGGTAAATTCCTGCACCAAATTAAAACAGCAATTAATCATGAATCAAACATATTAAATTCGGCAGCAAATACTTGTAAAAATCTGCACATTAATCATGTATAAGTTTAGGACATATTTAAAACACTTGTACTATTTAGGACATATTTAATAATATCTAATTATTATTTGACCAGAATTAATAACTTAAATACTTGGACTTGTGACAAATTAAATAATTATTCCAGCAAAATAAATATAAAGTCAAATAAGTCTAAGATAAGATGAATGAGCTAAAACGAGCTCGTTGAGCTAAAATTAAGCTGAAAGAGCTTGAAGTTGAGTGCACGGTTTGCTCATATTGCTGGTCCATGAGCTTTCAAGTAGATCAGCCATGGATTCACCCCAAACCCGATCAACCAAAGCTGAAATTGTGTCTTTGAACTTCTTAGCCCTAGCTCGGGTAATAGGTCCTTTAGGCAACTCGAGAGAGACATCGTTTGCACTTGATAGCTCATGGGGCTTGATTGTGATACGACCACGCCCCGGAAACTTCTTTGGCTCAGCTCACAAGCGAAACTCGTTATTTTCACAAGCTCGTCCCAGCTCAATTCGGGCGGATTCTAGTTCATTGAGCTAGAATGCAAATTATTTAATTAAGTTATTAAATTCGGCTACTTAAAACATTAAAGAAGACCATGAGTGGGTGCAATAAAGGAGCTGCCGAATTTAATGAGGCAAACATGTATTAAATGAAATGTTAGCATGCAAGGAATGGCATTTAAAGAAGATGGCTGCTGCAATTTTTTCTAAACAGCCGAATTCAATGTGCCCACAATGGATTTAATTTGCTGGTACATCTTCCCTAGGACGGCATTAAAGAGAAGGTTGCTGCTGCACCTTTTTTTCAAGCTACCGAATTAATGTGTTTGCTTGACATGGGACAACATTTAAGTTGCTGTTGCAATTTTCTCTCCATGCAAAGAACGGCACTAAATGAACTGTTGACTTAGTTCTTTTCTAAACACCTTTTTCGTGCACAGCAAAGGGTACATGAATGTGGAGTTGTATTCAAGATGAATTTAGGCTGCTGATTGCTATTCTCCAAGCACCTTTTCGTGGAGACCAAGAACTTAGCTGTTCACATTAAATCTGGCCGCCCATTCCATTTTCCCAAGTAGAACATGCATTCAATCATGCATGTATTTTGAAGATTGAATTAAGGAGGCTGCTGGACATGCATTTGTTGATTCAATGAACACATTTAATGAAGAGCAAGAATTCGGCCATGCATGAATTTGGAGGGTGACCATTCGGCTATGGCTGTACACACACAAGGGCTTTTCATTATTAAATTTTCACACACAAGACTACTCAAATTACTACAGCAAAATGTGCATGCATGCGTCAACAAGTAGGAGTTTTAATTTCCAGCTTTAATTTCATTCAGCCGAACCTTGCTATGGTAGTTTAATGATTTTTATTTTTTTATTTATTTACTTAGTTTTTAAGTTAGATATTGACTATTCAGCTAGCTTAAGCTTTGGCTATAAATAGTTGATTAATTTCATTTGTAAAGGACTTTTGACTTTTGATCATTTGAATGAACTTTGTTCAAAGAGTGAGTTTTCTCCTCTCTAATTCGTACGAGTTTCGATCTGACTTATCTAGCGTGCTAGTGGCGTCTATCGTTCTCTTTTGAACTTATCACCTTGTTTCGGTGTGGCGTTCAACTCTTCTACAATTCCGTAATTCCACCTTGAACCGAATAGAAATCGGGGTGACACTTTTTAGTGTTGAATCGTTTCTGGTGTTTAAGCTCATTTATCCATTCCACCGACTATCCTAGATTTTTTTCCAACTATAATATCTTTTTACAAAACCGAGCCTTCATTTGTCCAACTTCCATTGTTCTTATTTTTATCCTTATATCGAACCTACTACCCTTATAAATTTACCATCACCTTCGCCAACCTTTAAAACCATTTGAAAGCTTCCGCATCTTTAGCCTTATTTCATCCTATTTCCGATAACTCAACTATTCCTCGTCGACGATCGGGCAATTACGTGAAACGTCTCGATTAACCCGGGCCGGATCACATCATTTGGTATCAGAGCTGGTTAAATGAGGAGTGTCGACATTCGTGTTAAGCTCGGAATAGGTTCGTAAAAAAATTGAAAAAAAAAATCAAAAAAAAAATTCAAGTTGTAATTTTTTTTCTTTCTTCTTTGTATTTCAGCATATTGTAATTAAAAAAAAAATTGTAAAAAAAAAAAGAGGAAATTCGAAAAAAAAAAGAAGAAAAAAAATAATTGAAAAAAAAATTGAAAAAAAAAAAGATTCAAAAAAAAAAATTTTTTCAAAGTATAAAAAAAAAAAGAGGGAAAAGTCTTGTGAGTTTTATTTTGATATTATTTCTTGTTGCTTCCGAGCATCCATTCATTCTACCATTCTTTCTACCCCCCAAAACGCCACACATACTTTGATTTTTATTTTTCTTGTTTCATTTCAGCCTACCCTATACACCCTAACGTTTTCCTTTGCACCCATTTGAAGCCGACCCTCTAAGCCGCAATAAGTCTTCTTGAAACAAAATACGAATTCACGAGAGTGAGACGAGCGGAAAAGGCACGAGTGGTGAGTACATTAGAGTGAGTAAAAGCCAAATTGTGTGAACTTTTTCTTTGCGAGAGATTGGTGAGGATTTTGAATTAGTGAGGTTTAATTGCTGTTTGTTTAATTTTTCATTTTCTAACATTTTCTTGAATCATGTTCCAAGAATATTTTAAGTCTGATTTGCAACCAGCTTTCGAAGATGAAGCCCATGACATCAAGATGAGTTCAATCCTTCAAAGATTGGAAATTGAACCACATCGTGAAGATATGTTTCATACGCGTTGCCGTGTCCAAGATAAAATTTGTTGCCTCATTATTGATGGTGGAAGTAGATCCAACGTGGCCAGTATTCGAACGGTGGAAAACTTGGCTTGGCCACTACCAAACATCCACGACCCTATCAATTGCAAGGACTTGGTGTTGAAGGCAAATTTAAAGTCACTCAACAAGTGCACATCGCTTTTTCCATTGGTAGATACCGAGATGAAGTTATTTGCGACGTTGTGCCTATTCATACTTGCCATCTATTGCTAGGAAGGCCATGGCAATCGGATCGCAAAGTCACTCACGATGAACGTTCCAATAGGTATTCCTTCAAGCATCAAGGAAGGAAAATCACTTTAGCGCCGCTCACATCGGAACAAGTCCATGAGGACCAAATTAAATTGAAAAAATTGGTTGTAGAAGATTTTGAGCGAGAAAAGAACAAAGAAATGAAATGTAAGAAATGAAAAAGAAAAGATGAAAATAAGATTTCAAAACAAAAGAAAGTGAAAAGCAAAAAGAGATTGAAAACGAAATTGAAAAAGAGATTGAAAAGAAATCGAGTGGAAAAGAAAAAGAGTTTGCAAAAGAAAATAGCGAAAGAGACGAGAGAGAACAAGAAAAAGTGAGCGTTGTTTTGACTAACCCACATGTGAGTTGTTCTTGTTTTGTTTCTTCTTTTCAGAATCATAAAGATCTGTATGATGCGTTTCAATTACAATACTTTCCTGATGAGAAGCGATTCAAGTTGATTCAGAAAGGTAAGAACATAGAAGATCCTTGTTCACCGGCACATAAAGGTAAGAAAGGTGAGAGTTCTATGTCGCGTGAGTCTCCATTATTCCACTTGAACGTTTGTGATAATATTGGTGATGATCTAGTCATTGAAAAGGTTTCATGTCTTGACATGGCTAATTGTCATTCTTTGTTTGATGTTGTTGGGAAAGTCCCTGGAGATATAGTTTTCAAAGACCTTCATATTTTGCTTTGGTTAACTATCTTTCATTGCTCTTTGATGATAATTTTATTTTAAATGGAGGCATGAAGATTCGTGTATTTGACGTGTTTCGTGTTGAAAATTTTGTTGATGACATTGGATTATTTAAGCTTGTGCAAACTTTGGACGTGCGAGATTGGAGGTATCCACATAAAAGGTTTGATTTATTCAATTGTCATGATTATGTGAATCTTTTATATTTTTACACGAAAACCTTTTGTATAAGCATGCCTGTGAGAATGAAATTTTTACTGCACTATGGAATAAGTGATCAAATTCATGATCAAATTCGTGAATTCAAACCTGGAATTTGCTATGTTAATTCATTTTGTGGGAAATTCGAGCATCCCAAATTTTGTGCGAACAAATTGATTAACGCTTTGGCTTTTGAAAAATATTTGTATCCTGATGCAAATGATTGTTTTCCTTTGGTTAGCCATGAAGTGTATGTTTTGAGCGATGAATGCAAGAATAAAGTTAGTACAAATTGCGATGCTGATCTGCAAACAAATGAAATTGTAATCCATCGTCCATGGCACTTTTTGACTATGCAAGATGAAAACTCATATAAATCTTTCTTTGAGATCGATCGTGTTGAAAATGCATGGAAAAGGACTGTTGAGTTTGATTGCGTGCGAACATGCATGATTACTTGTCATTTGAACCGATTGAGTTCACTTGTTTGCAATAATGACATATCAAGACTGTTTGATAATTTAAGGTATGCAAGTTTTGACCAAATAAGACTTTGGATGCATGACCGATTGAATGAATTTTTCATTTATTTTGGATGTAATTTGAGCTTGATTCCTTGGTTCTCCCAACCGCCAAAGATGGAGAGTCAAATTGAAAAGCTTCGACTACAATATATTCCCGAGGAACGAAGGTTTGTGTTGACCGAGCAAGGTAAAAATGATCTTTGTTTTACTACTTTTAAAGGTAAGGCTCATGAACTTTTTGAAACATCGTTGTTCTCTTTAGGTCGTGCCAAAGATAGTTTTGTTGATTTGACTCGTTATTCACATGCTGGTTATGACTTGTGGAAACGCTTTGAGACATTTGATTGCCTTAGAACATGTTCATTTTCGTTTCGAATAATTGACAAGGCATTAGCGAGTAAATTAATTTGTTTGCATGATTGTGAACATGTTGCTTTGTATCTGTCCAAACGCATGGGATTTTCTTGTTCTATTTTGCTTGCATTTGGATTACAAATTTATCTGAAAGAATTTTTGCTAATTCATGGTTATTCCTTTCAGTTGTTCAAATTCCAATCCGTCCCGTTCGACCGAGGAAAGCTAAGTAAAAGTTGCTGCGATCGAGTGAACCAATGGCTCGACTTGAGGACAAGTCGTTCTAAAGAAGGGGGGGATGATACGACCACGCCCCGGAAACTTCTTTGGCTCAGCTCACAAGCGAAACTCGTTAATTTCACAAGCTCGTCCCAGCTCAATTCGGGCGGATTCTAGTTCATTGAGCTAGAATGCAAATTATTTAATTAAGTTATTAAATTCGGCTACTTAAAACATTAAAGAAGACCATGAGTGGGTGCAATAAAGGAGCTGCCGAATTTAATGAGGCAAACATGTATTAAATGAAATGTTAGCATGCAAGGAATGGCATTTAAAGAAGATGGCTGCTGCAATTTTTTCTAAACAGCCGAATTCAATGTGCCCACAATGGATTTAATTTGCTGGTACATCTTCCCTAGGACGGCATTAAAGAGAAGGTTGCTGCTGCACCTTTTTTTCAAGCTACCGAATTTAATGTGTTTGCTTGACATGGGACAACATTTAAGTTGCTGTTGCAATTTTCTCTCCATGCAAAGAACGGCACTAAATGAACTGTTGACTTAGTTCTTTTCTAAACACCTTTTTCGTGCACAGCAAAGGGTACATGAATGTGGAGTTGTATTCAAGATGAATTTAGGCTGCTGATTGCTATTCTCCAAGCACCTTTTCGTGGAGACCAAGAACTTAGCTGTTCACATTAAATCTGGCCGCCCATTCCATTTTCCCAAGTAGAACATGCATTCAATCATGCATGTAATTTGAAGATTGAATTAAGGAGGCTGCTGGACATGCATTTGTTGATTCAATGAACACATTTAATGAAGAGCAAGAATTCGGCCATGCATGAATTTGGAGGGTGACCATTCGGCTATGGCTGTACACACACAAGGGCTTTTCATTATTAAATTTTCACACACAAGACTACTCAAATTCTACAGCAAAATGTGCATGCATGCGTCAACAAGTAGGAGTTTTAATTTCAGCTTTAATTTCATTCAGCCGAACCTTGCTATGGTAGTTTAATGATTTTTATTTTTTTATTTATTTACTTAGTTTTTAAGTTAGATATTGACTATTCAGCTAGCTTAAGCTTTGGCTATAAATAGTTGATTAATTTCATTTGTAAAGGACTTTTGACTTTTGATCATTTGAATGAACTTTGTTCAAAGAGTGAGTTTTCTCCTCTCTAAATTCGTACGAGTTTCGATCTGACTTATCTAGCGTGCTAGTGGCGTCTATCGTTCTCTTTTGAACTTATCACCTTGTTTCGGTGTGGCGTTCAACTCTTCTACAATTCCGTAATTCCACCTTGAACCGAATAGAAATCGGGGTGACACTTTTTAGTGTTGAATCGTTTCTGGTGTTTAAGCTCATTTATCCATTCCACCGACTATCCTAGATTTTTTTCCAACTATAATATCTTTTTACAAAACCGAGCCTTCATTTGTCCAACTTCCATTGTTCTTATTTTTATCCTTATATCGAACCTACTACCCTTATAAATTTACCATCACCTTCGCCAACCTTTAAAACCATTTGAAAGCTTCCGCATCTTTAGCCTTATTTCATCCTATTTCCGATAACTCAACTATTCCTCGTCGACGATCGGGCAATTACGTGAAACGTCTCGATTAACCCGGGCCGGATCACATCAGATTGCATCAAAATCCTACTAACACAAGAAACAATAAGGTGTTAGATAGCGTAAAAGAAGAATAAAGGCAAACAAATGAAAACCTACAGCTAAGAATCAATAAAAATTGCTGAAAACAGAAAACTCGAAAAACTGCGGAGTAACTTGACAACTTCGTTCGAGGTGTTCCCAATCTCCAAAAATCACGAAATTAAATCTGGAATTTCCTTATATATTGAATTCTTGATCTGGAAAGTTTGGGCACTAAATTCAACCCGCTGAATATTTTTAAAATTTTTATTGGATTTCATCTTTTTTGATTTTTTTAACTTTTTTGACTGATTTTTTTACGGGATTAATTTTTTATATTCAATAACAGTGCCAAAAATATGTATGTAAAATTTCAGATCAATTGGACAATGTTTACCTACTCAAATGATTTTTTTTGAAAAATTTTTCTAGGTAAAACTGCTGTTTGTGGTTTAAAAATAGAGAGATCAGTTTAGAAATCAACCAAGAACACCCAAAACGTCCAAAATCTGATACCAAATGATAGAGGGTTGCGCACGGACCAAGATCGAGTCGTCAAGTCACGGGAAACTCCTACGAAAGCTCTATACGATCAGATCTGAAACGAAACAAAGGAATCAAACTTATCAATACCAGATCTGAAACGAAAACCATAAAACCATGGATAATCAGCTAATAATCAGAACAGGAATTAATATGGTTCCTTGGAGGCCAAGAAACGAGATCTAAATAGCAAGAATGACTCTCCAAACCGAATCTGATCTGAAGAAGACGAAACAGCAAATTAAACTCAATTGATTAAAAACCAAATCAGAATAGGTAATAGAGTTCTTGGGCAGCAAGAAATCTAAAAATTATGATTAATGAACGGTTCTTGCTGTCAATGTTGCGCAAAGATAGATCTGGAACTTTGGAAATTGGTTGAAACGATCAAGAACAATGAAATCTGAAACGAAACAGCAAGATCAATGTAAAACCGATCAGATCTGAGATTAAATGATAGAGGGTTGCACGTGGACCAAGATCAAATTGCCAAGTCACGAGAAAAACTCCTACGAGGCTCTAAACGATCAGATTTGGACCAAACAGAAAATTAAAGTTAGATGCGAATTAGATCTGAAATAAATGATTAATAAACAGCAAGAAACCAAGACACCCTTAGAGATGGTTATTCTTGGAAACCAAGAATCGAATTGTGCTTAGGCAATGGTTTCCCAACAGCCGACCCTATCAATTACGAAAGAAACAAAACGAATCACAAATTTATTTGAATATTAAGGATTGGAACGGCAAAGAAAAGAAATAAATTGAATGGATCAAACGATCTTGGAAATATAGAAGGAATACGAATCTGCCAACAAATTAATTCGGCAAAGAATGCCCAAATTCCAGCAGCCGAATTTCACCCAAAAAGAGGAAGTAACAATCGGTAAGAACCCTAGAAATTAGGGAATTTTGGATCGATTCTCTACTGCCAAGAAGGAGTCCGATTAGATGAAGAGTTCTTGGAGTTTAAACAAGGCTGAAGATGCAAAAAAGAACAGCAAAGAGATTAGATAAAAAATCGGCACAAGCAGAAACAAAGAAGAGGATTTGAACAGCAAGAAATTAAATTAAAGTCCTAAGAAGCCTTGAAAACTCGAAAGAATTCACAACTCCCTTCAAACGGCTCTAATCTCCCCTCCAAAGAATATCAATGGCAAGAAGAAGGCTGAAGATGCCTCCCACAATCAAAAGATTGTTAAAACAACTTCTAAAGAAAACTCAAGAGAGAATTCTTGGAGAAAAACTCAAAGAGAATTCTGCACTTAAACAAATCTGAAATTTTTAATATAATTGAGAAGTATCTAACAAGGTGGCCGGCCAAGCCTTTATATAGGCCTTTCAAATGTTTTCCTAATCTGATTAGAAAATAAAACTAAAAAAAAACTCCTAATTATCTTAATTTTAAATGGAAATTTGGCCAAGGCCTCTTAATTGGGCCTCTTGGACTAAATATTTACATAAAAATTTAAACTAAGTATTTAAAAAAATAAAACTTTACAAATTGGGCCACTTTGACAATTTAGCCTGATTTTCAAGTAAGTATGGTTGGTCTTCTTGGTTGGGCTTGGAATCATCTTATTGAGCCTTGCCTTCAAGAAATTGTGCTTGTATTCCATCTCCTACTGAAATTGGTTCGTTGATGCTCGTAACGGAGATCCAAGGCGCTTTAGCTGCAAGATTTGGTTTCTTGGACCAAGATTTCCAAGATTTGAAATCTTGATTTTCTTGATTCTTGAAATCGCTCCGAACAGCAAAATTGGACCAAGATTCAGTTTCTTGATTTTCTTGAAAACAAGAAAGTGAATCTTGATTTTCTTTTTCCTTCGTATACGCATTTAAGGCCTTTGTGACTCGTATCATTAAAATAACCAACACAATAAAGAGGGATTTGGACGGCAAGAAAGAAGGCTTTGTGTACCAAAATGTTCTTGATGTTCAAGGATGGTGCCGAACGAATTCTTGATTGTTGAACGGGGCTGGAACGCAACAAGAGAATTTAAACAAGTTAGATAAAGAAACGACGCAAGCAGAAAATTAAAACAAAGTGAACACAAGAAAAGAAAGATAAAGTCCTAAGGATCCTTGAAATCCCGAAAGACTTCACAAATCCCTTCAAACGGCTCTAATCTCCCCTCCAAAGAATATCAATGGCAAGAAGAAGGTTGAAGATGGCTCCCACAATCAAAAGATTGTCAAAACTTCTAAAGAAAGCTCAAGAGAGAATTCTTAGAGAAAAACCTCAAAGAAAATTCTGCACTTTAACAAATCTGAAAATTTAATGTATTTGAGTAGTGAGTACAAGGGGTGGCCAGCCATCACTTATATAGGCCTCAAACTAATCCTAATCTCATTAGGAAAACTTAAAATAAACCCTAAATATAAAAATAATAAAAGAATTTCGTCCAAACACTCAAATGGGCTGTTTTGGGCCGAATTTAACATGTAATATCTCTAGAGCCTAAAAAATTAAATTAACAAATAAATGTTTACAAATTGGGCCCTTTGACATTTTGGCCTGATTTTCAACTAAGTATGTATAGATTTCTTGATTGGGCTTGGATTCTTCTTATCGCCTTCAAGAATTTGGGCTTGTGATCTTTTTTTTTTTACCAAAATTGGGTCGTTGATGCTCGTAACGGAGATCCAATGCGTTTTGGCTACAAGATTCGATTTCTTGGACCAAGATTTCCAAGATTTGAAATCTTGATTTTCTTGATTCTTGAAATCGCTCCAAACAGCAAAATTGGACCAAGATTCGGTTTCTTGATTTTCTTGAAAACAAGAAAGTGAATCTTGATTTTCTTGTTCTTTCATGTATGCATCTAAGGCCTTGCTAACAAACTCTTGAATGGTCCCATTTAGTTTGGAACGCATTTGTCGGGCCTTTGATGATACGAGTCTCAAAGGCTCAACCCAAGAACGCAATGGACTCAAATTACCACAAGGCCAAATAACGAGATCAAAGGCCTGACAAATGCATTCCAAACTAAATGGGACCATTCAAGAGTTTGCTAGCACAGCCTTAGATGCGTACACAAAGGAACAAGACAATCAAGATTCACTTTCTTGTTTTCAAGAAAATCAAGAAACTGAATCTTGGCCCAATTTTGCTGTTTGGAGCGATTTCAAAAATCAAGAAAATCAAGATTTCAAATCTTAGAAATCTTGGTCCAAGAAACCGAATCTTGCAGCCAAAGCGCATTGGATCTCCGTTACGAGCATCAACGACCCAATTTCGGTAGGAGATGGATTACAAGCCCAAATTCTTGAAAGCGAGGCCCAATAACCAAATTCCAGCCCAATCAAGAAATTCCTTCATACTTAGTTGAAAATCAGGCCAAATGTCAAAGGGCCCAATTTGTAAACATTTTTCTTGTTTAAATTAATTTTTTAAGTTTTAGGAACATACATGTAAAATTCGGCCCAAAACAGCCCATATATGTGCATGGCCGAATTTTCTCTTTTTTTATTTTATTAATTAGGTTTAATTTTATTAGTTACTTGTTAGATTAGGATTGCTTGAGGCCTATTTAAAGGCATGGGCGGCCACCCCTTGTACACAACACTTAGATTTATTCTTCAATTTCAGATTTGTTGAGAGCAGAATTTTCTTTGAGTTTTCTCCAAGATTTCTCTCTTGAGTTTTCTTTAGAAGTTGTTTTAACAATCTTTTGATTGTGGGAGCCATCTTCAGCCTTCTTCTTGCCATCGATATTCGTTGGAGGGGAGATTAGAGCCGTTTGAAGGGATTTGTGAATTCTTTCGGGAATTCAAGGGTTCTTAGGACTTTTCTTTAATTCCTTGCTGTTCAATTTATTTTCTTTATTATTGCTTGTGCCGATTCATTATCTAATCTTTTTTTGCTGTTCTTGCTTGTGTTTCCAACCTTGAATAAACTCAAGATCTCATCGTTTATGCTATTCTCCTATTGGCAGCACATATTCGAATCTAAAATCCCCAATTCCTAGGGTTTGGCCAATTGGATCTCTTTCAATTTGGGAATCAATTGATTGCTGGAAATTAGGCATTCTTGGCCGAATCAATTCCTTGGCAGATTCACATCTTTTCTTTCTTCTAAATTTCGTTTGGTTTTTGATTCTATGTCTTTTCTTCTTGCCAACCAAAACCTTAATTTAATCCCATTGATTTGCTGAATTTTTTTTAGATTAAGTTGCTGTTGTGTTTGTTTCCTCAGATTCGGCAGATTGGTTCTTTTCCTTGATTGCTAAATCGAACTCTTGGCTTCCAAGAAACCCCTTTCATAAGTGTTTCGATTCTTGTTTAAATCTTGCTGATTTAGTGTTCTGTTTCCAGATCTTAATTTTTCAGATTTAATTTCATTATTTGTTTTAATTTCAGATCTGTTCGTTAGAGCTTTCATAGGAGTTTCCCGTAACTTGACGACTCGATCGTGGTCCGCGCGTACCTTCTATCATTTGATCTCATTATTGGGCCTTGTGGTAATTTGAGCCCATCACGTTCTTGAACTTAGGTTGGGCCTTTATGACTCGTATCACCAGTTCCAATTCCTGAAGCATCACACTCAAGTTCAAAAGTATTAGAAAAATCAGGTAATTTAAGAAGAGGAGCAGAACATAACTTAGCTTTTAGGGTCTGAAAAGCCTTTTCTTGGGTTTCACCCCATTTGAAACCCACTGATTTCTTTATAACCTCTGTTAATGGGGCAGCAATAGTAGAGAAATCTTTCACAAATCGTCTATAAAAACTAGCTAAACCATGGAAAGATCTCACCTCAGTTACCGATTTAGGAGTCGGCCACTCCTTAATTGCCTTGACTTTGTCCTCATTGACATGATACCTTGTGCACTAACTATGAAACCTAAGAATATTAGTTTATCACAAACAGAATGTGCATTTATCAAGGTTGGCAAATAATTTTTTCAGCTTGCAGAATATCCAAGACGGTTCTAACATGGAAAACATGATCATCTAATGTCTTGGAGTAAATTAAAATATCATCAAAGTAAACTACTGCAAATTTACCCAAGTGAAGCCTTAAAACATGATTCATTAATCTCATAAATGTACTAGGTGCATTAGTAAGACCGAAAGGCATAACTAACCATTCATACAATCCAAATTTCGTTTTAAAGGCTGTTTTCCATTCATTTCCTTCCCTTATTCGAATTTGATGATAACCGCTTTTTAAATCAATTTTAGTAAATATGACTGAACCATGTAATTCATCAAGCATATCATCAAGTCTAGGAATTGGGTGTTGATACTTTACTTTACTTTATTTTGTTGATTGGATAGCAATCAACACACATTCGATACGTACCATCTTTCTTTGTTACTAATAAGACAGGAACGGCACAAGGACTTAGGCTCTCACGAATGTACCCTTTGTCTAGTAACTCCTCAACTTGCCTTTGCAATTCCTTTGTCTCCTCAGGATTGCATCTATAGGCTGGTCGATTTGGGATTGAAGCTCCGGGTACTAAGACAATTTGATGCTCTATCCCTCGTAAAGGTGGTAAACCTTTAGGGGCCTCACTAGAAACATCCTCATAATCCTGCAAAAGAGACTGAAACACACTAGGCAAATTTTCGTTTAATGTTAGATAAAGATAAATAATTTTGCTTAAACCTCACAAGGATGCAGGGCTGTTTATTGAGTAGGGCTCTCCTCACATCTTTTTTTGTTGCCAAAAAATTTTTCCCGCTCATTTTACCACTTGTGCATTCACTCACCTTTGGGCTTTTTAAATTTTGACTTTTTCCACTACTAGCCTCTTTTCTCTCTGTCTTTTGTACTTGTCCTTTCTCCCTTACCCCCTCACAAAATTTCATCATCTTCAATTGATCTTTATATACATCAGTGGGGTTTAAAGGAGCAAAAATGAATTTCCTACCTTTAAACACAAGGGAGTATCGATTAAGTTTACCTTGGTGTGTAACATCACGATCAAATTGCCAAGGCCGTCCAAGGAGCAAGTGTGCAGCATGCATTGGGACCACATCACAATACTTCATCCTCATAATTCCCAAGCTTAAAAGTGACCAAGGACTGTTTCGTAACTTTAACTTCGGAACATTCGTTAAGCCACTGAAGGTGCTATGGCTTAGGGTGTTTGGTACAAGGCAACTTTAAAGAATCCACCAAATAGCTACTCACTACATTCGAGCAACTCCCACTATCAATAATAAGTGAACATAAGTTACCTTTAATAAAACACCGAGAATGGAAAATATTGGTCCTTTGGTTGTCATCATCTTTCATTTGGATGTTAAGGGTTCGGCGAACTACAAGGTATTGAAAATCAGCAAAGTCCCATTCTTTTGGTGGTTCGACCAACTCTTCGCTATTATCACTGTCATCCACAAGTTCTGGCATATCTGGATCTGTTTTATCAGAGTCAAAAGTGTACTCACCATTATCTTTCAGAAGAAGTAATCTCGTGTTAGGGCATTCCCTACTATAATGACCACGCCCTTTGCACTTAAAATATTCAATCTCACGAGTCCTCTTCATATGTGAATCACCTAAATTGGGCTGCTTAAAAGGTGTTTGCGCTTTAAACAGGAGCCCCTTTTTTCCAATCTGATTGCTTGTTACTCAAAGAAGACTTATTAGTAACAAAAGGTGATTTTGAACTCTTAAAATCAGAATTGGAATTGTTACCTCAGTAATATTGTGAAGTAGAGAAGGACCCAAACCTTTGTTCCTTTAATTGTTGCTTGATCTCAATGGCTTTGTGAACTGCTTCTTCCAAATCAATGTAAGTTTGTAGCCTCAATGTATTAGCTATCGGCCTGTTCAAACCATCAATAAATCGAACCATAGTTGTTTCTTCATCCTCCTCCACATTAGCTCTCTAAATGAGCATCTCCATTTCCTTAAAATATTCATCCACTGTCCTACTACCTTGAACAAGTCTTCTAAGCTTTGTTTTAATCTCTCTATAGTAGTGAGGTGGAATAAATCTTTTACGCATAATCTGTTTCAACTCATCCCATGTTGAAATCTCACCTTCATAATTCCGATGACGATTTACCCCAAGTTGAGTCCACCAACTTAATGCATAATCTGAAAATTCTAGCGTTGCTAATGCTACCTTTTCATTATCCGGACATTTATAATATCTAAACATAAGTTCAATTTTAGATTCCCATTCACAATAAGCTTCTGGATCATTCTTACCGCGAAATTGGGGAATTGTGAACTTCGGTTTTGCCAAAGAGGGTTACGTTCATGAAATCATCATCCATTCTAGGGACACGTCGAGGGCCGCGCCTATGAGTATGTGGCTGGTTATCCCTATCTTCCTTAATTGGATCTCGATATTGAGGCTCTTGATTCAATCATACCTCATTCAAAGTAACATTCAATGCTTGAAGTGTAGCATTTATTTGTGTGATTGCAGCAGCATGTCCGTCTAACTGTTGTTGGACTTTCATAAATGTATCATTATGGTCACTATCACCCTGACCAACCTTAGACATTTTCAAAAATCTGCAAAAATAAACACTCAACACTCAAAAAGAAGTTAGCAAACCTCACCGTTAATCACTCAAAAAGAAAAATCAAATTCTCAATGAGGTAGAATTCAGTCTTGTGAGTTCTTTAGTAGAGTCTATATCAACCAATTAGAAAGTGTATGAACCAAACTACCAAAGAATCCAAATTTGCACTAGGATGCCAAAAATTGACGAGACACCAATTGAATTGTGTTGCACCGAGGAAGAATTGTGCACACTTTAAATCCTACTAACACAAGAAATAAGAAGGTGTTAGATAGTGAAAAGGAATAATAAAAGGCAAAACAAATGAAAACCTACAGCTAAGAATCAATAATTGCTAAAATCGAAAAACCCGAAAAACTACGGAGTAACTTGACAACTTCGTTCGAGGTGTTCCTGACCTCCAAAAATCACAAAATTAAATCTGGAATGTCCTTAAATATTTAATTTTTGATCTAGAATGTTTGGGCACCAAACTCAACCCGCTGAATATTTTTTAAAATTTTTATTAGATTTCATCTTTTTCAATTTTTTTGACTTTTTCAACTGACTTTTTTGCGGAAATATTTTTTATATTCAATCACAGTGCCAAAAATATGTATGTAAAATTTCAGATCAATCAGACAACGTTTACCCACTCAAATAAATTTTTTTCGAAAATTTTTCTGGGTAAAACTGCTATTTGTAGTTTAAAAAATAGAGATCAGTTTAGAAATCAACCAAGAATACCAAAACGCCTGAAATCTGATACCAAATGATAGAGGGTTGTGCGCGGACCAAGATCGAGTTGTCAAGTCATGAGAAAACTCCTACGAGGCTCTAGACAATCAGATCTGAAATGAAACAGAGAATTGAAGTTAGATTCGAATAGATCTGAAATAAAAACTATCAATGACCAGCAAGAATCAAAACACCCTTAGAGACGGCTATTCTTGGAAACCAAGAATCGATTTGAACTTAGGAAGTTGATATAGGTTTGCGAGCGGACCAAGATAGAATCGTCAAGTTACGGAAACTCCTACGAAGGCTCTAAATGAACAGATCTGAAAATTAAAACAAAAACAAGATTAAACCAATCAGATCTGGAATTAAATCCCCAAATTCAATTAAATGAGCAGCAAGAAACAAAGAACGAATGAATAGATGTTTCTCGAAGTTCAAGAAGATGAAATCGAACTCCAAGATTAATTCTCCACAAGCCGAATCTGCCAAGAACACCAAAACAGTAAGTAAATTGAAACAAGCAGATTTTTAATGGAAGAATAGGGATTTGGGCGGCAAAAGAAAAGAAAGAAATTGATGAAATTGAACGGTTCAAGAAGTGAATTTAAGATACGATTCGGTCCAATTGAACACCTAAGGTGAATTGCCCAGTTTCAGCAGCCAAATTTCACCAATAAGAAGAAATAGAAACGGCAAGAACCCTAAATTTTGGGGATTTTGGATCGACTAGTTGCTGCCAATAAAAGGGATCGAATAAACGACAAATCTTGGAGATTAATCAAGGCTGATACATCACAAAACAACAGCAAAGAAATTAGAAGAAGAATCGGCACAAGTAATAATAAAGAAAATTAATTGAACAGCAAAGAATTAAAGAAAAGTGATACGAGTCACAAAGCCTTAGATGCATACACGAGACAACAAGAAAATCAAGATTCACTTTCTTGTTTTCAAGAAAATCAAGAAATCGAATCTTGGCCCAAGTATGCTGTTCGAAGAGATTTCAAGAATCAAGAAAATCAAGATTTCAAATCTTGGAAATCTTGGTCCAAGAAACCAAATCTTGCAGCCAACACGCATTGGATCTCCGTTACGAGCATCAACGACTCAATTTCGGAAAGAGATGGATCACGAGCCCAAATTCTTGAAGACAAGGCCCAATAAGCAACTTCCAGCCCAATCCAGAAATTTATGCATATTTATTGAAAATCAGGCCAAAATGTCAAAGGGCCCAATTCATAAACATTTTATGTGTTTAATTTAATTTTTAAGCTTTTAGGAACATACATGTAAAATTCGGCCCAAAAACAGCCCATACATAAGCTTGGCCGAATTTTCCCTTATTATTTTATTAATTAGGTTTAATTTTATTAGTTACTTGTTAGATTAGGATTACTTGAGGCCTATTTAAAGGCATGGCCGGCCACCCTTTGTACACAACACATATATTCATTCTTAAATTTCAGATTTGAGAGAGCAGAATTTTCTTGAGTTTTCTCCAAGATTTCTCTCTTGAGTTTTCTTTAGAAGCTGTTTTAACAATCTTTGGATTGTGGGCCATCTTCAACCTTCTTCTTGCCATCGATATTCTTTGGAGGGGAGATTAGAGCCGTTTGAAGGAATTTGTGAATTCTTTCGGGAATTCAAGGGTTCTTAGGACTTTTCTTTATTTCTTGCTGTTTCGTTTTAATTCTTTGTTTCTCTTGGATCGATTCTTATCTTACTTGTTTGCTGATATTCTTGTGTTCTTTTCAGCCACGTTTCAACTCCGAGAATCGATAATTCAATTTTCCCTAATTGGCAGCAACGATTCAATATCAAAAATCCCCAATTCCTAGGGTTTGGCCGATTGGGTTTCTTTCAAATTGGGGGTCAATTGGTTGCTGGAAATTAGGCATTGTTGGCCGAATCAATTCATTGGCAGATTTGCATTCTTTCTTTCCTTTCAATTGCGCTTAAACACTCGATTCTACTTCCTTATTCTTGCTTGCCGTCCAAAAATCCCCAATTTTACTCTATTTATTTGCTGAAATCTTAAGTTTAATTTGCTGCTTGTGTTTGTTTTCTCAGATTCAGCAGATTGGTTCTTTCTTTGATTGCTAAATCGAGCTATTGGCTTCCAAGAAACCCCTTTCATAAGTGTTTCGATTCTTGATTAAATCTTGCTGATTTTAGTGTTATTGTTCCAGATCTGAATTTTCCAGATTTAATTTCATTATTCGTTTTGATTTCAGATCTGTTCGTTAGAGCTTTCGTAGGAGTTTTCCCGTGACTTGGCAACTCGATCTTGGTCCGCGCGCAACCCTATATCATTTGGTATCAGATTTTGGTCGTTTTGGGTGTTCTTGGTTGATTTCTAAACTGATCTCTATTTTTTAAAGCACAAACAGCAGTTTTACCCAGAAAAATTATTCGAAAAAAATTCATTTGAGTGGGTAAACGTTATCCGATTGATCTGAAATTTAACATACATATTTGTGGCACTGTGATTGAATATAAAAAAATTAATCCCGCAAAAAATTCAGTCAAAAAAGTCAAAAAAATCAAAAAAGACGAAATTCGATAAAAATTTAAAAAAAGATTCAGCGGGTTGAATTTAGTGCCCAAACTTTCCAGATCAAAATTCAATATATAAGGACATTCCAGATTTAATTTCGTGATTTTTGGAGATCGGGAACACCTCGAACGAAGTTGTCAAGTTACTCCGCACTTTTTCGGGTTTTCTGTTTTCAGCAAATTTTTATTGATTCTTAGCTGTAGGTTTTCATTTGTTTGCCTTTATTCTTCCTTTACGTTATCTAACACCTTCTTGTTTCTTGTGTTAGTAGGATCTAAACGTGTGCACAACTTCTTCCTCGGTGCAACACGAATCAATTGGTGTCTCGTCAGTTTTTGGCATCCTAGTGCAAATTAGGACTCTTTGATAGCTTGGTTCATTCACTCTCTAATTGGTTGATATAAACTCTCCTAAAGGACTCACAAGACTGAATTCTGGCTCATTGAAAATTTAAATTTTCTTTTTGAGTGATTAACGGTGAGGTTTGATAACTTTATTTTTTGAGTGTTGAGTGTTTATTTTTTACAGGTTTTTGAAAATGTCTAAAGGTGATAATAATGATGACATATTTAAAAGATTCCAACAACAGTTGGACGAACAGGCTGCTACACTACGAGCATTGAATACTACTTTGAATGAGGTACGATTGAATCAAGAACCTCAATATCGAGGTCCAATCAAGGAAGATAGGGATAACCAGCCCCATAGGTGCGGCCCTCGACGTGTCCCTAGAATGGATGATGATTTTCATGATCGTGGGCAACCTTCTTTGGCAAAATCAAAGAGCGAGCAGCAACGAGAACATCTCTTTCATACTCGCTGCCATGTACAAGGTAAGCTTTGTAGAGTTATTATTGATGGTGAAAGTTGCTCGAACGTAGCCAGCACGACGATGGTGGAAAAGCTTTGCTTAACCACTACCAAGCATCCACAACCTTATCAACTACAAGGGCTTAGCAACGAAGGCCAATTTAAGGTCACTCAACAAGTGCGCATCGCCTTTTCTATCGGTAAGTATCAAGACGAAGTTGTGTGCGACGTAGTGCCTATTCAAGCCTGCCATTTGTTGCTAGGAGAACCATGGCAACTGGATCGAAAGGCCACTCACGATGGTTGTACAAATAGGTATTCTTTCAAGCATCAAGGAAGGAAAATCACCTTAGTGCCACTCACTCCGGAACAAGTCCATGAGGACCAAATCAAACTGAAAAATTCTGTTGTTAAAACAAGTGAGGAAAAAGAAAAAGAGAATGAAAAAGAGCAAAAAGAGATTGAGAGTGAAAACGAATGTGAAACAGACAAGAAAATTGAAAAAGAAGTTGAAGAAAGAAGAGAAAATGAGTTAGAAAAAGAAACAAAAGAAAAAGACGAGGAAAGGGTAGTGAGGAATGTTTTCACTAACCAAGATATGAATTTTTCTTGTGTTGCTACTTTTCAGGTTCCCGAAAGACCGAAAGATAACTTTCAACTTCAATATCTCTCAAATGAAAGACGCTTTCATACGATCAACATAGGCAAAGATAAAATCACACTACATGAGCCCGAAGAGCTTCAACTACACTATGCCCCCGATGAGCGAAGGTTTGTATTAAATGGAAAAGGTAAATCGACCCTTATCATTCTGCTTATAAAGTGGACTCAATTGCCATTAGTCCCGTTCGATCGAGGAAAGTCGAGTCCATTTGATTTTTCAGATTCGAGGACGAATCTTTTTGAGGAAGGGGGGAATGATACGAGTCACAAAGGCCTTAGATGCATACACGAGACAACAAGAAAATCAAGATTCACTTTCTTGTTTTCAAGAAAATCAAGAAATCGAATCTTGGCCCAAGTATGCTGTTCGAAGAGATTTCAAGAATCAAGAAAATCAAGATTTCAAATCTTGGAAATCTTGGTCCAAGAAACCAAATCTTGCAGCCAACACGCATTGGATCTCCGTTACGAGCATCAACGACTCAATTTCGGAAAGAGATGGATCACGAGCCCAAATTCTTGAAGACAAGGCCCAATAAGCAACTTCCAGCCCAATCCAAATTTATGCATATTTATTGAAAATCAGGCCAAAATGTCAAAGGGCCCAATTCATAACATTTTATGTGTTTAATTTAATTTTTTAAGCTTTTAGGAACATACATGTAAAATTCGGCCCAAAAAACAGCCCATACATAAGCTTGGCCGAATTTTCCCTTATTATTTTATTAATTAGGTTTAATTTTATTAGTTACTTGTTAGATTAGGATTACTTGAGGCCTATTTAAAGGCATGGCCGGCCACCCTTTGTACACAACACATATATTCATTCTTAAATTTCAGATTTGAGAGAGCAGATTTTCTTTGAGTTTTCTCCAAGATTTCTCTCTTGAGTTTTCTTTAGAAGCTGTTTTAACAATCTTTGGATTGTGGGAGCCATCTTCAAACCTTCTTCTTGCCATCGATATTCTTTGGAGGGGAGATTAGAGCCGTTTGAAGGAATTTGTGAATTCTTTCGGGAATTCAAGGGTTCTTAGGACTTTTCTTTATTTCTTGCTGTTTCGTTTTAATTCTTTGTTTCTCTTGGATCGATTCTTATCTTACTTGTTTGCTGATATTCTTGTGTTCTTTTCAGCCACGTTTCAACTCCGAGAATCTATAATTCAATTTTCCCTAATTGGCAGCAACGATTCAATATCAAAAATCCCCAATTCCTAGGGTTTGGCCGATTGGGTTTCTTTCAAATTGGGGTCAATTGGTTGCTGGAAATTAGGCATTGTTGGCCGAATCAATTCATTGGCAGATTTGCATTCTTTCTTTCCTTTCAATTGCGCTTAAACACTCGATTCTACTTCCTTATTCTTGCCGTCCAAAAATCCCCAATTTTACTCTATTTATTTGCTGAAATCTTAAGTTTATTTGCTGCTTGTGTTTGTTTTCTCTCAGATTCAGCAGATTGGTTCTTTCTTTGATTGCTAAATCGAGCTATTGGCTTCCAAGAAACCCCTTTCATAAGTGTTTCGATTCTTGATTAAATCTTGCTGATTTTAGTGTTATTGTTCCAGATCTGAATTTTCCAGATTTATTTCATTATTCGTTTTGATTTCAGATCTGTTCGTTAGAGCTTTCGTAGAGTTTCCCGTGACTTGGCAACTCGATCTTGGTCCGCGCGCAACCCTATATCAAAAAGTCCTAAGAACCCTTGAATTCCCGAAAGAATTCACAAATTCCTTCAAACGGCTCTAATCTCCCCTCCAAAGAAAATCGATGGCAAGAAGAAGGTTGAAGACGGCTCCCACAATCCAAAGATTGTTAAAACAGCTTCTAAAGAAAACTCAAGAGAGAAATCTTGGAGAAAACTCAAAGAAAATTCTGCTCTCTCAAATCTGAAATTAAAAATAAATCTAAGTGTGTTGTGTTTTTACAAGGGGTGGCTAGCCATCACTTATATAGGCCTCAAACTAATCCTAACCTTATTAGAAAACTTAAAAATTAACCCTAAATCATCAAAAAATAAAGGAATTTCGTCCTAAACACTTAAATGGGCTGTTTTGGGCCGAATTTAACATGTAATATCTCTAGAGCCTAAAAAATTAAATTAACAAATAAAATGTTTACAACCCTTTGATATTTTGGCCTGATTTTCAACTAAGTATGTATGGATTTCTTGATTGGGCTGGGAATTTGCTTATTGGGCCTCGCTTTTAAGAATTTGGGCTTGTGATCCATCTTTTACAGAAACTTGGGTCGTTGAAGCTCGTAACGGAGATCCAATGCATTTTGGCTACAAGATCCGGTTTCTTGGACCAAGATTTCCAAGATTTGAAATCTTGATTTTCTTGATTCTTGAAATCGCTCCAAACAGCAAGATCGGGCCAAGATTCAGTTTCTTGATTTTCTTGAAAACAAGAAAGTGAATCTTGATTTTCTTGTTCTTTCGTGTACACATCTAAGGCCTTTGTGACTCGTATCATTCCCCCCTTCCTCAAAAAGATTCGTCCTCGAATCTAAAAAATCAAATGGACTCGACTTTCCTCGATCGAACGGGACTAATGGCAATTGAGCCCACTGAAAAGAATAGCCATGAGTTAGTAAATAGCAACGCAAACAAACTTGTAGTCCAATCATAAGCATAACAAAACAAGTATAATGCATGCGAATGGACAGATTTAGATTACCATGCAAATAACCTAATTTACTCGCCAATGCCTCATCAATTATTTGAAACAAAGATGGACATGTTTTAAGGCATTCAATCATCTCAAATTGTTTCCACAAACCATGAAGAAATCGCGAGTAATAAATCAAATGGTAAACGTAATCGTCACAAGTAGGTATTTGAAAAGGTCCACATAGTTCATAGAGCTGCACAATCATACCATGCATTAATCGCGAACTATGGATTCACTCACACATGCATCAAAACAATAATCTTTTTATCAACCATTAAAACAGATAGATCATCAAGAAATAAAATAGGATAGTCAAGCACGTTTCGATCTAAGTGTTTTACAAAAATTAAATCATCAACACGATCTTTGTCACTATCCGAGGAGTACAAAGGTGTTTTAAAGTTTCAAGCATCTTACCTTTATAAGCAGAAGAATAAGGGTCGATTTTACCTTTTTCATTGAATACAAACCTTCGCTCATCGGGGGCATAGTGTAGTCGAAGCTCCGTTGTTGAGTTAACCTTTGTCAAATGGAACTCAAATTTTATGTATAACCACAGAAATTGTTTAAGGCACGAATATAAATTGAAAACAAATTTGGCAAATTTCGTTACCTTATTCAAAAACCAAGTATCAAAACAATAAAAAGTATTTGCCAAAATAGATTTACACAAATTCGAGGATTTTACACAGGCAAATTAAGAGAATAACAACTCACGCTTCCTTTCGTAATGACTTTATCAACCACAATCAAAGAATGACAATTAATCGGATCAAAATGAATGGATCTTTTAAGGACTAAGTCACCAATAATTTTCAAATCTGCACGGGACTCTGTTGCTAAAATTTTCTTACCTCGCTTACCTTCGGGCTCATGTAGAGTGATTTCATCTTTGCCAATGTTGATCGTACGAAAGCGTCTTTTATTTGAGAGGCATTGAAGTTGAAAGTTATCTTTCGGTCTTTCGGGAACCTGAAAAGTAGCAACACAAGAAAAATTCATATCTTGGTTAGTGAAATATTCCTCACTACCCTTTCCTCGTCTTTTTCTTTTGTTTCTTTTCTAACTCATTTTCTCTTCTTTCTTCAACTTCTTTTCCAATTTCTTTTCTGTTTCACATTCCCTTTCACTCTCAATCTCTTTTGCTCTTTTTCATTCTTTTTTTTTCTTTTTCCTCACTTGTTTTAACAACAGAATTTTTCAGTTTGATTTGGTCCTCATGGACTTGTTCCGGAGTGAGCGGCACTAAGGTGATTTTCCTTCCTTGATGCTTGAAAGAATACCTATTTGTACGACCATCGTGAGTGGCCTTTCGATCCAGTTGCCATGGTTCTCCTAGCAACAAATGGCAGGCTTGAATAGGCATTACGTCGCACACAACTTCGTCTTGATACTTACCGATAGAAAAGGCGATGCGCACTTGTTGAGTGACCTTAAATTGGCCTTCGTTGCTAAGCCCTTGTAGTTGATAAGGTTGTGGATGCTTGGTAGTGGTTAAGCAAAGCTTTTCCACCATCGTCATGCTGGCTACGTTTGAGCAACTTTCACCATCAATAATAACTCTACAAAGCTTACCTGTACATGGCAGCGAGTATGAAGAGAGATGTTCTCGTTGCTGCTCGCTCTTTTGATTTTGCCAAAGAAGGTTGCCCACGATCATGAAAATCATCATCCATTCTAGGGACACATCGAGGGCCACGCCTATGGGGCTGGTTATCCCTATCTTCCTTGATTGGATCTCGATATTGAGGTTCTTGATTCAATCGTACCTCATTCAAAGTAGTATTCAAAGCTCGAAGTGTAGTAGCCTGTTCGTCCAACTGTTGTTGGAATCTTTTAAATATGTCATCATTATTATCACCTTTAGACATTTTCAAAAACCTGTAAAAAATAAACACTCAACACTCAAAATAAATGTTAGCAAACCTCACCATAAATCACTCAAAAAGAAAATTCAAATTCTCAATGAGGTAGAATTCAATCTTGAGAGTTCTTTATTAGAGTTTATATCAACCAATTAGAGAGTGTGAACCAAACTACCAACGAATCCTAATTTGCAGTAGGATGCCAAAAACTGACGAGACACCAATTGATTCGTGTTGCACCGAGGAAGAAGTTGTGCACACGTTTAAATCCTACTAACACAAGAAACAAGAAGGTGTTAGATAACGTAATGGAAAAATAAAGGCAAACAAATGAAAACCTACAGCTAAGAATCAATAAAATTGCTGAAAATAGAAAAACCCGAAAAACTGCGGAGTAACTTGACAACTTCGTTCGAGGCGTTCCCAATCTCTAAAAATCATGAAATTAAATCTGGAATATCCTTATATATTGAATTTGTGATCTGGAAAGTTTGGGCACCAAATTCAACCCGCTGAATCTTTTTTTAAATTTTATTGAATTTCATCTTTTTTATTTTTTTGACTTTTTGACTGATTTTTTTGCGGGATTAATTTTTTTATATTCAATCACAGTGCCACAAATATGTATGTAAAATTTCAGATCAATCAGACAACGTTTACCCACTCAAATGAATTTTTTTGGAACAATTTTTCTAGGTAAAACTGCTGTTTGTGCTTTAAAAAATAGAGATCAGATTAGAAATCAACCAAGAACACCCAAAACGCCCAAATCTGATACCAAATGATATAGGTTTGTGAGCGGACGAAGATCGAGTCGTCAAGTTACGGGAAACTCCTACGAAGGCTCTAAATGAACAGATCTGAAAATTAAAACAAAAACAAGATTAAACCAATCAGATCTGGAATTAAATCCCCAAATTCAATTAAATGAGCAGCAAGAAACAAAGAACGAATGAATAGATGTTTCTCGAAGTTCAAGAAGACGAAATTGAACTCCAAGATTAATTCTCCACAAGCCGAATCTGCCAAGAACACCAAAACAGTAAGTAAATTGAAACAAGCAGATTTTTAATGGAAGAATAGGGATTTGGGCGGCAAAAAGAAAAAAAAGAAATTGATGAAATTGAACGGTTCAAGAAGTGAATTTAAGATATGATTCGGTCCAATTGAACACCTAAGGTGAATTGCCCAAGTTTCAGCAGCCGAATTTCACCAATAAGAAGAAATAGAAACGGCAAGAACCCTAAATTTTGGGGATTTTGGATCGACTAGTTGCTGCCAATAAAAGGGATCGAATAAACGACGAATCTTGGAGATTAATCAAGGCTGATACATCAACAAAAACAGCAAAGAAATTAGAAGAAGAATCGGCACAAGTAATAATAAAGAAAATTAATTGAACAGCAAAGAATTAAAGAAAGTCCTAAGAACCCTTGAATTCCCGAAAGAATTCACAAATTCCTTCAAACGGCTCTAATCTCCCCTCCAAAGAAAATCGATGGCAAGAAGAAGGTTGAAGACGGCTCCCACAATCCAAAGATTGTTAAAACAGCTTCTAAAGAAAACTCAAGAGAGAAATCTTGGAGAAAACTCAAAGAAAATTCTGCTCTCTCAAATCTGAAATTAAAAATAAATCTAAGTGTGTTGTGTTTTTACAAGGGGTGGCTAGCCATCACTTATATAGGCCTCAAACTAATCCTAACCTTATTAGAAAACTTAAAAATTAACCCTAAATAATAATAAAATAAAGGAATTTCGTCCTAACACTTAAATGGGCTGTTTTGGGCCGAATTTAACATGTAATATCTCTAGAGCCTAAAAAATTAAATTAACAAATAAAATATTTACAAATTGGGCCCTTTGATATTTTGGCCTGATTTTCAACTAAGTATGTATGGATTTCTTGATTGGGCTGGGAATTTGCTTATTGGGCCTCGCTTTTAAGAATTTGGGCTTGTGATCCATCTTTTACAGAAACTTGGGTCGTTGAAGCTCGTAACGGAGATCCAATGCATTTTGGCTGCAAGATCTGGTTTCTTGGACCAAGATTTCCAAGATTTGAAATCTTGATTTTCTTGATTCTTGAAATCGCTCCAAACAGCAAGATCGGGCCAAGATTCGGTTTCTTGATTTTCTTGAAAACAAGAAAGTGAATCTTGATTTTCTTGTTCTTTCGTGTACACATCTAAGGCCTTTGTGACTCGTATCAGAAGTAATTCCCCAACAGCCAATCCTATCAATTACGAAAGAAAACGAATTAGAATTCAAATCAAAAAATAATCAGATTTTAAATAGAAAATTAGGGATTTGGGTCGGCAAAAAGAAAAAAGAAATTGATGAATTAAAACGGTTCTTAAAACCCAAGGAGATGTTGATTTGCCCAAATTGAAACAGTAACTACTTTTCCCCAAAAATTCCAGCAACCGAATCAATTAGATTTGAAAAGAAGAAATCGACAAGAGCAATGAATTTTAGGGATCTTGAACGATCTTTGCTGCCAATAACAAGGGGCTGATCGGATTCTTTAAGGTTGAAGATGGCTGAATAAACAATAAAAGAATTGAAATAAGTTAGATAAAGAACATGATTGATACGAGTCTTGATACGGCCATGGCTAAGGACAACGAACCCTTGGTGCTTCCAACGGGTCCTATAACCCGTGCTCGAGCTAAAAGATTTGATACGAGTCACAAAGCCTTAGATGCATACACGAGACAACAAGAAAATCAAGATTCACTTTCTTGTTTTCAAGAAAATCAAGAAATCGAATCTTGGCCCAAGTATGCTGTTCGAAGAGATTTCAAGAATCAAGAAAATCAAGATTTCAAATCTTGGAAATCTTGGTCCAAGAAACCAAATCTTGCAGCCAACACGCATTGGATCTCCGTTACGAGCATCAACGACTCAATTTCGGAAGGAGATGGATCACGAGCCCAAATTCTTGAAGACAAGGCCCAATAAGCAACTTCCAGCCCAATCCAGAAATTTATGCATATTTAATTGAAAATCAGGCCAAAATGTCAAAGGGCCCAATTCATAAACATTTTATGTGTTTATTTTAATTTTTTAAGCTTTTAGGAACATACATGTAAAATTCGGCCCAAAAACAGCCCATACATAAGCTTGGCCGAATTTTCCCTTATTATTTTATTAATTAGGTTTAATTTTATTAGTTACTTGTTAGATTAGGATTACTTGAGGCCTATTTAAAGGCATGGCCAGCCACCCTTTGTACACACAACACATAGATTCATTATTAAATTTCAGATTTGAGAGAGCAGAATTTTCTTTGAGTTTTCTCCAAGATTTCTCTCTTGAGTTTTCTTTAGAAGCTGTTTTAACAATCTTTGGATTGTGGGAGCCGTCTTCAACCTTCTTCTTGCCATCGATATTCTTTGGAGGGGAGATTAGAGCCGTTTGAAGGAATTTGTGAATTCTTTCGGGAATTCAAGGGTTCTTAGGACTTTTCTTTATTTCTTGCTGTTTCGTTTTATTTCTTTGTTCCTCTTGGATCGATTCTTTATCTTACTTGTTTGCTGATATTCTTGTGTTCTTTTCAACCACGTTTCAACTCCAAGAATCGATAATTCAATTTTTCCTTGTTGGCAGCAACGATTCAAAAATAAAAAATCCCCAATTCCTAGGGTTTGGCCGATTGGGTTTCTTTCAAATTGGGGGTCAATTGATTGCTGGAAATTAGGCATTATTGGCTGAATCAATTCATTGGCAGATTTGTGTTCTTTCTTTCCTTTCAATTGCGCTTAATCATTCGATTCTACTTCTTTCTTCTTGCCGTCCAAAATCCCCAATTTTACTCCATTTATTTGCTGAAATTTTAAGTTTAATTTGCTGCTTGTGTTTGTTTTCTCAGATTCAGCAGATTGGTTCTTTCTTTGATTGCTAAATCGATCTATTGGCTTCCGAGAAACCCCTTTCATAAGTGTTTCGATTCTTGATTAAAACTTGCTGATTTTAGGGTTATTGTTCCAGATCTAAATTTTCCAGATTTAATTTCATTATTTGTTTTGATTTCAGATCTGTTCGTTAGAGCTTTCGTAGGAGTTTCCCGTGACTTGGCAACTCGATCTTGGTCCGCGCGCAACCCTATATCAAGATTTAAGGAAGGAATTTCGGCATTCATTAATGGAATTTGGAGCAATATCGTGGCTGGATAATTTGAGAATAATGAACCGAGCAAGCCGTGCAATTTACTTCAAGTTCAACTAGCTCAAATTTAGCTTGAGGAGATCCTTTTAGTTTCTTGATTTGTTGGAATAAATATATTTAGTTGCTGATTAGTTAAATAATTAATTAGTTTAAGGTTAACTAAAATCTGGACATATTAAATATTGATATGTTTTATTTTTAATGTATGGTGTTAATATGTCTAAGTTAATACATGAATTAATGGTGTCCTAAGTCCAGCCAAATTAATGATTAAATAATTAAGTTGTCTAATTCTTGAACATGTTTTTAATTTGTCCTAGGGGCTGCCGAATTTAATGCATAGATTTTTAGTGTTAATTGCTGCCATATTAATGTGTCTAAATTGCATTTAATTTGTTGAATGAATTTACTGCAGGTACACTAAATTGGGACGTCCTAGGTGCATGAAAACTTAAAGAAAATGTGCTGACTTTTGAAGACTCCAAAGTGACCATTCAACTAAAGTTTGCCAACTTTTCAAGATGACTATTCGGCAATTGGGCTGCTGATTTCTTTTCCCCAAGCTGACTTTTCAGCTAGCTAAATTCCTTTCACATGTTGAGGCTATTCGGTTCTAAGTGTTCACACCTTAGGGACTCTTCAAGACCGAATGTTCACACTTGGTGGCTATTCGTTTCAAGGTTTTCACATTACAAAAAGGCTGATCAGTAGCTCCTTAATTGCTGGTCACTTTTCAGCAATAGTTGCAATATAAATGAGCTCATTAAGCATGTTAAATGAATCAAGCTGCTGCCATGCACATCTCCAAGCTTCCAAGTCCAATATTTGCTCTAGAAGCTGCCCATTCAAGCTCCCATTCGGCTGAATCTTATTCACTAATTAAATAGATTCATTTACTTAGTTTTTAAGAATTCAGGTGGCTATTCGGCTAGCCTAGTTATTTGCCTATAAATTGTGTTGATTTTACTTTGTAAAGGACTTTTTAACATCATCGAATTGCTGTCAAATTGTTGAGAGAACTCTTCTCTTAAATTTCGTCCAAAAACTTCGTTGACTTATCTAATTAGTTAGTGGCGTCAACCCGTTTTTGTTCAACCGAACTCATCACAAAATCGTGTGGCGTTCATTCTAAAATATACCAAGGTTCCTATCTATTATAGATAGTGGGTCGAGGTTTTCCCAATCCATCTCCTATCAACTTTAGAACCTATAAGTTTCGGGTCAATCTTCAAACGAAGTATTGGTTCACTCTTGTTCTCAAGTTACCAATTTAAAATCAAACATCGAGTTTCCTTTTCTTTCATAGCCAAACCTCATACAAATAATTAGCCTTCTTTCATAAACCTATCCATTGACACCCATAAGCTCTATTTAGCCTATATCCGACTTCAATTCAAACTCCAACGATTCTTCTTTGTTTTAACAATCGGCAACTATACAACTCGGAATAATCAACGAGGCCGGGGCGTATCATCTGGTATCAGAGCTATTTAAAACGAGAAGAATAGACGTTCGAGAAGAGCCGGTATAAGAAGAATTGTCAAAAAATTCGAAGAAAAAAATTTGTTAAAAAAAGTTGTATTTATTTTATTTTGTAAATCAGTATATTGTATTGAAATTAAAAAAAGAAAATTCGAAAAAAAATCTCTAGATTCATTTCGTTCTGGTCATACCCGATCAAGGTTTCTTTTCATCACCTTTCAAATCAAATTACGCCACACTTCATAGCCAACCTGATTCTTTCAGCCCACCTACAACCTTTATATAATTTCCTTTGCAACACTTTTGAATTCGACCCCTAAACTAGAAGATTGAGTCTTACGGAGTTTTATACGAAATCACAAGAGAAGATACGAGCGAAAAAAGGCTTGAGTGTGTGAGCACAATAGAGGGGAGGTAAAAGCCATTAAAGAGTGTACACACGAGTGGAGTGCCGAATTATTCTTCTTTTTGAGTGATTTGTGAGTTTTTGTTGTGAGGTTACAATTTCGTATGTCAAGAAGCCCTGCGAGAGACATGGCGGAAAGGCAACCTGTTCGAAATGTGCCAGACTTAAATTTGCAAGCAATGCTACGCGAGATGGAACGACTGCTTGATCAAAAACTAGAACCAATTCAAGAAAGAATTGATCGTGTGGAAGGAAGGGTCCAACGAAGAAGAACCCCCTAAGCCCTTCGAGAAATCGAAGACGGCAAGCTGATTTAGAGGATGAATCTCCCGAGCAAAGTGATGCTGAAAGTGAACATGGGTCCAATGCAAGTGGACAACGAAGAGGCCAACAAAATTATCCTCAACGAGAACGAGGACGAATAGACGATGATTTGAAGAACATCAAAATGTCCATTCCCCCATTCTAAGGCAAATCTGATCTGGAGGCATACTTAGAATGGGAAAAGAAGATCGAGTTAGTTTTCGAATGTCACAACTACTCGGAAAGCAAGAAGGTGAAGTTGGCTGCCATTGAATTTTCTGACTATGCAATGATCTGGTGGGATCAACTAATCTCGAGCTGAAGAAGGAACGGGGAGCGGCCTATCAACACATGGGTCGAAATGAAAGCTTTGATGCGCAAAAGGTTCATTCCTTCATACTATCATCGAGAGTTGCACCAAAAACTACAACACCTTTCGCAAGGTAATCGAAGCGTGGACGATTATTTCAAAGAAATGGAGGTGGCCATGATTCGAGCTAACATCGAAGAGGACCGGGAGGCCACCATGGCAAGGTTTTTGGCTGGATTAAACAAAGATATTGCCAACGTAGTTGAACTTCATCACTATGTTGAAATTGAAGAAATGGTGCATATGGCCGTCAAGGTAGAAAAACAACTTAAAAGGAAAGGTCCTATTCGTGGAGCTTATCCAAATTCATCTCCTACCTCAAAATGGAGTCAAGGACCTGTTAGGAAAGAGACTTCCGTTCGGGCACGAGATTCATTGCCGATTCCAAAAGCCCCTAAACCAAGTGGAGAGGCGAGCAAAAGCAATTATGAAGTTGGGCGCAATTCTACTCGAGACATTAAGTGCTTCAAATGTCTCGGGCGAGGCCATATAGCAAGCCAATGTCCAAATCACCGAGTGATGACCTTGAAGTCTAATGGTGAAATCGAGTCTGAAGATGAGGAAGAGAATGATCTCGACCATCCCACCGATGAAGAAAGGGAGGAAGAACTTGAATTTGCTATTGAAGGAGAGTTATTCGTCGTAAAACGAAGTTTGAGCATTCAAAACATCGAGGATGATCAACAACGCAAGAACATCTTCCATTCGAGATGTTTAATTCAAGGTAAAATTGTACAAATGTTGTTAGCAACATGCTCATAGAAAAACTCAGATTACCAACTACGAAACACCCTCAACCTTATAAACTACAATGGCTCAATGAGGGTGGTGAATTAAAGGGAACCAAACAAGCCGTCATTTCTTTCTCTATAGGCAAATACAGTGACGAAGTTGTTTGTGACGTCATCCCGATGCATGCGGGTCATCTCCTCTTGGGAAGGCCATGGCAATTTGACCGACGGGCCATTCACAACGGTTACACCAACCGATATACTTTTGAGTACCATGGCAAGAATGTGACTTTGGCTCCCATGACTCCCAAACAAGTGTACGAGGATCAAGTGCAATTGAAAAATTCCGTTCAGCAAATGAAGGCAAAGGAACAAAAAGAAAAGATAGAAAAGGAAAAAAAGAGTGAGAAAACAAAAAGAAAAGGTGAGTTGAAATTGAGAGATAAAAGCAAAGAAATGAGGTGAAAGTGAGTGATAGTCAAAAAGAGCAAGAAGAGCGAGGGATTGAAAAATTGAGTGTTTTTGCTATGGAGCGAGAGATTAGAAAATCGTTGCTTCTTCATCAACCGTTGCTTTTTCTTATGTATAAAGAAAGTCTCTTTAATACTAACGAATTGGAAGCTACTCTTCCATCTTCGATTGTTTCTTTGTTGCAGGACTTTGAAGACGTGTTCCCGGAGGATATCCCTAGTGGCTTACCCCCTCTTCGAGGGATAGAACACCAAATCGACTTCATTCCCGGAGCAACAATACCGAATCGCCCTGCATATCATAGTAACCCTGAAGAGACCAAGGAGTTGCAACGACAAGTGGCCGAATTGATGGAAAAGGGCTACATACGGGAAGGTCTAAGTCCGTGTGCTGTGCCCGTACTTTTGGTGCCAAAAAAAGATGGTACTTGGCGATTGTGCGTAGATTGCCGAGCGGTCAATAAGATTACCATCAAGTATAGGCATCCCATCCCGCGCCTTGATGACATGCTGGATGAACTTAGCGGGGCACAACTCTTCTCCAAAATTGATCTTAAGAGCGGATATCATCAAATCTAGATGCGGGAAGGAGACGAGTGGAAAACAGCTTTTAAGACCAAGCAAGGTTTATACGAGTGGCTTGTCATGCCATTCGGTCTAACGAACGCATCTAGCACATTTATGCGTTTAATGAATTATGTTTTACGAGCTTTTATTGGAAAATTTTGTGTTGTTTATTTTGACGATATTCTTGTCTATAGCAGGTCATTAGAAGATCACGTGACACATTTGCGAGCTGTGTTGGAAGTGTTACGTAAGGAAACGTCATATGCCAACATTAAGAAATGTACTTTCTATTCTGATCAGGTTGTTTCCTTAAGATTCGTTGTCAGCTCGAGAGGACTCGAAGTTGATCAAGAAAAGGTGAAGGCAATTCGCGAATGGCCAAGGCCCTCGAGCATTAGTCAAGTTCGAAGCTTCCACGGCTTGGCAAGCTTTTATAGGCGTTTTGTTCCAAATTTCAGCACCGTCGCTGCTCCATTAACTAGTGTTATTAAGAAAAATTCAGCTTTCTTTTGGAGTGATGAACAAGAGCGTTCTTTTAATTTGCTTAAAGATCTTTTAACTAACGCCCCATTACTTGTTTTGCCAGATTTCAACAAGACCTTTAAAATAGAGTACGATGCCTCGGATTTAGGCATTGGAGCCGTTTTAATGCAAGAAGGTCGTCCGGTAGCCTATTTTAGTGAAAACTTGAACGGGGCAACACTTAATTATCCTACCTACGACAAGGAGATGTACGCATTGATTCGAGCTTTGGAAAGCTAATATTTTTAGGTTTCATAGTTAGTGCTCAAGGAATTCATGTCGATGGGGACAAAGTTAAGGCAATCAAGGAGTGGCCAACTCCTAAATCGATAACTGAGGTGAGATCTTTCCATGGTTTAGCTAGTTTTTAGACGATTTGTGAAAGATTTCTCCACTATTGCTGAGTTGGTGAAATCCTTACACAAGAAGGCTAGGCAGCGAATAGCCAAAACCAATGACATCAACACCAACAAAGCAAACAAGAGGCGCAAACGGGTTGTCTTTGAACCCGGAGATTAGGTTTGGGTCCATATGAGGAAAGAATGATTTCCTACAAAAAAAGACCAAGTTGGACCCAAGGGGCGATGGGCCTTTCCAAGTACTCGAGCGCAACAACGACAATGCCTATAAAATTGATCTACCTGGTGAGTACAATGTAAGTTCTACTTTTAATGTGGCTGATTTGTCCCCATTTGATTTTTCAGATTCAAGGACGAATCTTTTTGAGGAAGGGGGAATGATACGAGTCACAAAGGCCTTAGATACGTACACAAATGAACGAGAAAATCAAGATTCACTTTCTTGTTTTCAAGAAAATCAAGAAACCGAATCTTGGCCCAATTTTGCTGTTTGGAGCGATTTCAAGAATCAAGAAAACCAAGATTTCAAATCTTGGAAATCTTAGTCCAAGAAACCGAATCTTGCAGCCAAAGCGCATTGGATCTCCGTCACGAGCATCATCGACTCAATTTCGGTAAGAGATGGATCACAAGCCCAAGTTCTTGAAGGCAAGGCTCAATAAGAAGATTCCCAGCCCAATCAAGAAATCTATACATACTTAGTTGAAAATCAGGCCAAAATGTCAAAGGGCCCAATTTGTAAACATTTTATTTGTTAATTTAATTTTTTAGGCTCTAGAGATATTACATGTTAAATTCGGCCCAAAACAGCCCATTTGAGTGTTTGGACGAAATTCTTTTATTTTTTTTATTATTTAGGGTTAATTTTAAATTTTTCTAATGAGATTAGGATTGGTTTGAGGCCTATATAAGTGATGGCTAGCCACCCCTTGTATTCATTACTCAAAATATTAAAATTTCAGTTTCGTTAAAGTGCAGAATTTTCTTTGGTGATTTCTCCAAGAATTCTCTCTTGAGCTTTCTTTAGAAGTTGTTTTAACAATCTTGTGATTGTGGGAGCCATCTTCAACCTTCTTCTTGCCATCGATATTCTTTGGAGGGGAGATTAGAGCCGTTTGAAGGGATTTGTGAAGTCTTTTGGGATTTCAAGGATCTTTAGGACTTATTTTTTATTTCTTGCTGTTTCGATTTCTTTATTTATTTTTCTCTTGTGTCGATTCTTTATCTCATTTGTTTGCTGTTATTCTTGTGTTTTTCCAGTCATATTCCAACTCAAAGAATCGATTAATTCATCCTTCATTGGCAGCAAGGAGTCGTTCTCAAAATCCCCAAATTATAGGGTTTGGCCGATTGGGTCATAATCTGTTTGGAGGTCATTCGGTTGCTAGAATTTGGGAAATTCATCTTGGGTGTTCAATTAGACCGAATCGCATCCTTTATTCACTTCTTGAATCGTTCAATTCCATCGTTCTCTTTCTTTGTTTTCTTGCTGCTCCTTTAATTGAATTTGGGAATTTAAAAGTCAAATCTGATTTGGTTTAATCTTAATCCTTGTTTTTTTTGTTTTCAGATTTGTTTGTCTAGGACCTTTCGTAGGAGTTTCTCGTGACTTGGCAACTCGATCTTGGTCCGAACACAACCCTCTATCAGGTAAAGAATTGTCAAGTTCGTTAGCATCGAATAAGCATTCCTTGTACAAAAGTACAAGTACGGGTTGATGCAACAACAATGACTTTCTTATCTCTTTTGCTCTCGCAAATACGCTCATTTTACCACTCTCAATTTCTTTTGACTTTCTTGATCCTCTCGTACTTTTACCTCCACTCCCTCAATTTTTTCTTTCTTTTTATCATTTTTCTTATCTCTCTCTCTTTCAATCTTTTCTTTCAACTTCAATTGATCTTGGTACACTTGTTTTGGGGTCAATGGCACTAAAGTTACATTCTTGCCATGATGCTTGAATGTATAGCGATTTGTATAACCATCATAGATCACGCGCCTATCAAATTGCCATGGACGTCCCAAAAGTAGATGTCCCGCATGCATAGGAACTACATCGCACACCACTTCATCTTGGTACTTTCCAATAGAAAATGCCACCACAGCTTGTTTCGTTACTTTCAGCTCACCTCCATCATTTAGCCATTGCAACTTGTATGGAGTTGGATGTTTAGTTGTAGCCAAACCTAGCTTTTCCACCAACATAATACTAGCTACATTAGTACAACTACCACCATCAATGATCATACTACATACCTTGCCTTGAATATGGCATCGAGTGTGAAAAATATTCTCCCTTTGTTGATCAGTTTCAACACTTTGAATGTTGAGGCTTCGCTTCACCACAAGAATTTCTCCTTCAACGGGTAACTCTAAATCTTTCTCTTCATCATCGGATGGCATTTCAGGTTCATTTTCATCCTCTTCCTCCGACTCAATTTCTCTATCAGCTCTTATCACTGTAATTCGTCGATTGGGACATTGACTAGCTATGATACGAGTCACAAAGGCCTTAGATGCATACACGAGACAACAAGAAAATCAAGATTCACTTTCTTGTTTTCAAGAAAATCAAGAAATCGAATCTTGGCCCAATTATGCTGTCCGAAGAGATTTCAAGAATCAAGAAAATCAAGATTTCAAATCTTGGAAATCTTGGTCCAAGAAACCAAATCTTGCAGCCAACATGCATTGGATCTCCGTTACGAGCATCAACGACCCAATTTCGGAAGGAGATGGATCACGAGCCCAAATTCTTGAAGACGAGGCCCAATAGCCAAATTCCAGCCCAATCCAGAAATTCCTTCATATTTAGTTGAAAATCAGGCCAAAATGTCAAAGGGCCCAATTTATAAACATTTTATTTATTTAATTTAATTTTTTAAGTTTTAGGAACATACATGTAAAATTCGGCCCAAAAACAGCCCATACATAAGCTTGGCCGAATTTTCCCTTGTTATTTTATTAATTAGGTTTAATTTTATTAGTTACTTGTTAGATTAGGATTACTTGAGGCCTATTTAAAGGCATGGCCGGCCACCCCTTGTACACACAACACTTATATTCATTCTTAAATTTCAGATTTGAGAGAGCAGAATTTTCTTTGAGTTTTCTCCAAGATTTCTCTCTTGAGTTTTCTTTAGAAGTTGTTTTAACAATCTTTTGATTGTGGGAGCCATCTTCAACCTTCTTCTTGCCATCGATATTCTTTGGAGGGAAGATTAGAGCCGTTTGAAGGAATTTGTGAATTCTTTCGGGAATTCAAGGGTTCTTAGGACTTATCTTTATTTCTTGCTGTTCAATTTATTTCCTTTGTTATACTTGTGCCGATTCTTCTTCTAATCTCTTTGCTGTTTTTGTTTGTGTTTCAGCCTTGATTAAACTCCAAGAACTCCTCGTTTAATCGATCCCTTTTATTGGCAGCAACTATTCGATTCAAAAATCCCCAAAATTTAGGGTTCTTGCCGATATAATTCTTCTTGTGGTGGAAATTAGGCTGCTGGAATTTGGGTTTTCTTGGCCAAATCAAGTTATTGACAGATTAGCATTCTTTCTTTACTTCCAAACTCGTTCAATTTCATCAATTTCATTCTTTTCTTTTGCCGCCCAAATCCCTAATTTTCTATTGAAATCTGGTTGATTTAATTCGTTTGCTGTTTTAGTGTTCTTGAACAGATTCGGCTTGTGGAGAATTGATCTTGGAGTTCAATTTCGTCTTCTTGAACTTCGAAAACATCCATTCATTCGTTCTTGTTTCTTTCTTGCTGCTCTTTTAATTGAATTTGGGGATTTAATTCCAGATCTGATTAGTTTATTCTTTTCTTTATCTTAATTTTCAGATCTGTTCGTTTAGAGCTTTCGTAGGAGTTTCCCGTGACTTGGCAACTCGATCTTGGTCCGCGCGCACTCCTATATCATTTGGTATCAGATTTTGGGGCATTTTGGGTGTTCTTGGTTGATTTCTAAACTGATCTCTATTTTTTAAAGCACAAACAGCAGTTTTACCCAGAAAAATTGTTTGAAAAAAATTCATTTGAGTGGGTAAACGTTGTCCGATTGATCTGAAATTTTAGATACATATTTGTGGCACTGTGATTGAATAAAAAAATTAATCCTGCAAAAAAATCAGTCAAAAAAGTCAAAAAAATCAAAAAAGACGAAATTCGATAAAAATTTAAAAAGGATCCAGCGGGTTGAATGTGGTGCCCAAACTTTTCAGATCAAAAATTCAATATATAAGGACATTCGAGATTTAATTTCGTGATTTTTGGAGATCGGGAACACCTCGAACGAAGTTGTCAAGTTACTCCGCAGTTTTTCGGGTTTTCTGTTTTCAGCAATTTTTATTGATTCTTAGCTGTAGGTTTTCATTTGTTTGCCTTTATTCTTCCTTTACACTATCTAACACCTTCTTGTTTCTTGTGTTAGTAGGATCTAAACGTGTGCACAACTTCTTCCTCCTCGGTGCAACACGAATCAATTGGTGTCTCGTCAGTTTTTGGCATCCTAGTGCAAATTAGGACTCTTTGGTAGCTCGGTTCATTCACTCTCTAATTGGTTGATATAAACTCTCCTAAAGGACTCACAAGACTGAATTCTGGCTCATTGAAATTTAAATTTTCTTTTTGAGTGATTAACGGTGAGGTTTGATAACTTTTATTTTTGAGTGTTGAGTGTTTATTTTTTACAGGTTTTTGAAAATGTCTAAAGGTGATAATAATGATGACATATTTAAAAGATTCCAACAACAGTTGGGCGAACAGGCTGCTACACTACGAGCATTGAATACTACTTTGAATGAGGTACGATTGAATCAAGAACCTCAATATCGAGGTCCAATCAAGAAGATAGGGATAACCAGCCCCATAGGCGCGGCCCTCGACGTGTCCCTAGAATGGATGATGATTTTCATGATCGTGGGCAACCTTCTTTGGCAAAATCAAAGAGCGAGCAGCAACGAGAACATCTCTTTCATACTCGCTGCCATGTACAAGGTAAGCTTTGTAGAGTTATTATTGATGGTGAAAGTTGCTCGAACGTAGCCAGCACGACGATGGTGGAAAAGCTTTGCTTAACCACTACCAAGCATCCACAACCTTATCAACTACAAGGGCTTAGCAACGAAGGCCAATTTAAGGTCACTCAACAAGTGCGCATCGCCTTTTCTATCGGTAAGTATCAAGATGAAGTTGTGTGCGACGTAATGCCTATTCAAGCCTGCCTTTGTTGCTAGGAGAACCATGGCAACTGGATCGAAAGGCCACTCACGATGGTTGTACAAATAGGTATTCTTTCAAGCATCAAGGAAGGAAAATCACCTTAGTGCCGCTCACTCCGGAACAAGTCCATGAGGACCAAATCAAACTGAAAAATTCTGTTGTTAAAACAAGTGAGGAAAAAGAAAAAGAGAATGAAAAAGAGCAAAAAGAGATTGAGAGTGAAAAGGAAGTGAAACAGACAAGAAAAATGAAAAAGAAGTTGAAGAAAGAAGAGAAAATGAGTTAGAAAAAGAAACAAAAGAAAAAGACGAGGAAAGGGTAGTGAGGAATGTTTTCACTAACCAAGATATGAATTTTTCTTGTGTTGCTACTTTTCAGGTTCCTGAAAGACCGAAAGATAACTTTCAACTTCGATATCTCTCAAATGAAAGACGCTTTCATACGATCAACATAGGCAAAGATAAAATCACACTACATGAGCCCGAAGAGCTTCAACTACACTATGCCCTCGATGAGCGAAGGTTTGTATTAAATGGAAAAGGTAAATCGACCCTTATCATTCTGCTTATAAAGTGGACTCAATTGCCATTAGTCCCGTTCGATCGAGGAAAGTCGAGTCCATTTGATTTTTCAGATTCGAGGATGAATCTTTTTGAGGAAGGGGGGAATGATACGAGTCACAAAGGCCTTAGATGCATACACGAGACAACAAGAAAATCAAGATTCACTTTCTTGTTTTCAAGAAAATCAAGAAATCGAATCTTGGCCCAATTATGCTGTCCGAAGAGATTTCAAGAATCAAGAAAATCAAGATTTCAAATCTTGGAAATCTTGGTCCAAGAAACCAAATCTTGCAGCCAACATGCATTGGATCTCCGTTACGAGCATCAACGACCCAATTTCGGAAGGAGATGGATCACGAGCCCAAATTCTTGAAGACGAGGCCCAATAGCCAAATTCCAGCCCAATCCAGAAATTCCTTCATATTTAGTTGAAAATCAGGCCAAAATGTCAAAGGGCCCAATTTATAAACTTTTATTTATTTAATTTAATTTTTTAAGTTTTAGGAACATACATGTAAAATTCGGCCCAAAAACAGCCCATACATAAGCTTGGCCGAATTTTCCCTTGTTATTTTATTAATTAGGTTTAATTTTATTTAGTTACTTGTTGATTAGGATTACTTGAGGCCTATTTAAGGCATGGCCGGCCACCCCTTGTACACACAACACTTATATTCATTCTTAAATTTCAGATTTGAGAGAGCAGAATTTTCTTTGAGTTTTCTCCAAGATTTCTCTCTTGAGTTTTCTTTAGAAGTTGTTTTAACAATCTTTTGATTGTGGAGCCATCTTCAACCTTCTTCTTGCCATCGATATTCTTTGGAGGGAAGATTAGAGCCGTTTGAAGGAATTTGTGAATTCTTTCGGGAATTCAAGGGTTCTTAGGACTTATCTTTATTTCTTGCTGTTCATTTATTTCCTTTGTTATACTTGTGCCGATTCTTCTTCTAATCTCTTTGCTGTTTTTGTTTGTGTTTCAGCCTTGATTAAACTCCAAGAACTCCTCGTTTAATCGATCCCTTTTATTGGCAGCAACTATTCGATTCAAAAATCCCCAAAATTTAGGGTTCTTGCCGATTTATAATTCTTCTTGTTGGGTGAAATTAGCTGCTGGAATTTGGGTTTTCTTGGCCAAATCAAGTTATTGACAGATTAGCATTCTTTCTTTACTTCCAAACTCGTTCAATTTCATCAATTTCATTCTTTTCTTTGCCGCCCAAATCCCTAATTTTCTATTGAAATCTGGTTGATTTAATTCGTTTGCTGTTTTAGTGTTCTTGAACAGATTCGGCTTGTGGAGAATTGATCTTGGAGTTCAATTTCGTCTTCTTGAACTTCGAAAACATCCATTCATTCGTTCTTTGTTTCTTGCTGCTCTTTTAATTGAATTTGGGGATTTAATTCCAGATCTGATTAGTTTATTCTTGTTCTTTATCTTAATTTTCAGATCTGTTCGTTTAGAGCTTTCGTAGGAGTTTCCCGTGACTTGGCAACTCGATCTTGGTCCGCGCGCACTCCTATATCAAGCTATGTGCCCCCGGCCTTGACACTTGAAACATTTTATGTCTCTTGTGCGATTTGGTGCTTGCTTATTTTTATTTCAACTTGTCTCTCCAACGGGCTGATTTGATTTAGCTACTACAATCGGCTCCTTTGTTCTAATAGGGGGTTTTGTTGACTCCTTGACTCCATTTGTTGGTTGAAGAATTGGCATAGGGCCTACTAACTCCTTTTAGCTTAAGTTGCTTTTCAACCTTAATTGCCATGTGAACCATGTCCATCACTTCAACATAGTGTTGTAGTTCAACTATGTTGGCAATGTCACGGTTTAAACCAGCAAGGAACCTAGCCATGTTCGCCTCTCGATCCTCCTCAATATCAGCTCAAATCATCACTATCTCCATCTCCTTATAATAATCTTCAACACTTCTATTTCCTTGAATAAGATTTTGAAGTCGTTGTGATAGAGGGTTGCGCGCGGACCAAGATCAAGTTGTCAAGTCACGAGAAAACTTCTACGAGGTTATAGATGAACAGATCTGAAATCAAAACAAAGAATAAGATTAAAACGAATCAGATCTAAAATTAAAATCCCCAAAAACAATTAAAAATAGCCAAGAACCAAAGAACTTATGAATAGATGTATTCAGAATGCAAGAACACAAAGACGTTCCCTAAGAATGATCCCTAACCAATCGAACCTGTCAAGAAAACCCAAAACAGCAAACAAATTAAAGAAGACGATCAGATTTTGAATAGAATTTAGGATTTGGGGCGATAAGAAGAAAAAGAGGAAATTGATGAACAAGACGATTCTTGAAACCCAAACAGATTGCGAATCTGCCCAATTGAATATCTAAGAAAGATTTCCCAAAGTTCAGCAATCAACTTGCACCCAAAATGAATATGGATGAATTCGGCAACAACCCTAGAAATTAGGGAATTTTTAGACGATTCTTTAAGAAGGAAGTGGGCTGGAAACACAAGAAAGAAACAACAAATAGATTAGATCAAGATTCGGCACAAGCAGAAATAAAGAAAAGAAATTGACAGCAAGTAAATAAAAGATAAGTCCTAAGAAGCCTTGAAATCCCGAAGATTTCACAACTCCCTTCAAACAGCTCTAATCTCCCCTCCAAAGAATATCAATGGCAAGAAGAAGGCTGAAGATGGCTCCCACAATCAAAAGATTGTTAAAACAACTTCTAAAGAAAACTCAAGAGAGAATTCTTGGAGAAAAACTCAATGAGAATTCTGCACTTAACAAATCTGAAATTTCAATAAAATTCTAAGTAGTGAGTATAAGGGGTGGCCGGCCATCCTTTAAATAGGCCTTCAAATAATTCTAATCTCATTAGGAAACTTAAAAATTAAACCTAATTAATAAAAATAATAAAGGAAATTCGGCCATGCACTTAAATGGACTGTTTTGGGCCGAATTTAACATGCAATATTCCTAGAGCCTAAAAATTAAATTAACAATTAAAATGTTTACAAATTGGGCCCTTTGACAATTTGGCCTGATTTTCAACTAAGTATGTGTGAATTTCTTGATTGGGCTTGGAATCTTCTTATTGGGCCTCACCTTCAAGAATTTGGGCTTGTGATCCATCTCCTACTGAAATTGGGTCGTTGATGCTCGTAACGGAGATCCAATGCCTTTTGGCTACAAGATTCGATTTCTTGGACCAAGATTTCCAAGATCTAAAATCTTGATTTTCTTGATTCTTAAAATCGCTCCAAACAGCAAAATTAAGCCAAGATTCAGTTTCTTGATTTTCTTGAAAACAAGAAAGTGAATCTTGATTTTCTCGTTCCCTCGTGTACGCATCTAAGGCCTTGCTAACAAACTCCTGAATGGTCCCATTTAGTTTGGAACGCATTTGTCGGGCCTTTGATCTTGTTATTGGGCCTTGTGGTAATTTGAGCCCATCACGTTCTTAACTTGAGTTGGGCCTTTATGACTCGTATCACTTTGATAAAGATCCCGATGGTAGTACGATGGAATAAATCTTTTCCGCATGATTGATTTCATTTCTCCCAAGTAGAGATGGGTCTTTCACACATTTCGTCGTCGACTTGTTACAAGCTGGTCCCACCACACTATTGATACGATCCGCCCTGGAGTTGAGTCAAGTCGTATTTGAGTTGCCCGATCGTCTACGATGAAGTGAGGAACAATTGAATAGCTAGTAAGTAAAATAGGTGAAACAGGCTCAATATTGTTTTAAAATAACAAGGGTTCAGAAAATGGCTAAATGGATGTGTTCGGTTATGGAAAATTGATGGAAAGAAAATCGACTCAGGAAACAGTAAGAACCAACACTAATAAGTGTCGACCCAGTACTTATACTTTTAATGAGATGGATAGAAGAAATTCAAACAAAACCCTACCCACTATCTAGATAGATAGGAACCTCGGTATAGGGTTCGAATGCCACACTTGGTAAAGTGATAAGTTCGGGATAAACAAAGAACAGGTTGACGCCACTAGCTTTGTAATAAGCCAACAAGCCTTCGTACAAAATTGGAGAAAAGTAATTCTCACCAAATGAACTGAGTTTCATTTCATTCATCAAAGAAAAAGTCATCCTTTACAATCTGAATACACCTATTTATAGTGCCAAATAAGGTAGCCAAAAAGTCACAAACATCCAATTAATGTGCTGATTAAGAAAAACTAATTAAAGATCAAAACTCTTAGCATTCTTGGAACAAGTAACTTCCACATTGAATTCTCTTCAATTCACTGATTGAATGGTCATGAAAGCTTGAAATTGTCTCTTGAGTTGTCCCATGGGTAGCCGAATGGACACATCTCATTAAAGAAGTTTTGAATGCTGAAATTATTCTTTTAAAAGAATAAAAACAATCAGCAGGAAGCTAAAGAGTTGCTGCCAAATTTAAAGGGTATAAAATGCCCTTTAAAAACGTCCTTCAATGGTGAATTAACTCCCTTTGTAACGGCTACTTCATTTGTGATCAGTTAGCACTTGAAAGGTCACTTATTTAAGTTTGTAACAGCTTGTAATGTAATGGTTGTGAGCTGAAAAAAACTCCTGCAATTAAAACATTAAAATGAACTTATTAAACTTATTAACACTAATTAAACATGTAAACATAGCACTTCACTTAAATAAATAAACTAACTCATGAATTAACTATTCCAGCAACTAGTTAATTTAAGAAGCAAAATTAAATAAACTTAACTCATGCTTCAATAAATAATTCTAGAAACTAGATTAATTAAGAGCAACACTTATTAATTAAAGTTCAACAAAATACTAATTAATTAAACTAAGATGAGTTGATTAAATGATCAGCAACTCAATTATTAAACTAAAGATGCTTAAATGCATGGTTTTGAAATACAAATTTAACTAACATGAAAGTTACATTATTAAACTAACTTGACTTAATTTAATGATGCAAACTTAACTAACATGAAAGTTACATAATGCATGACTTTATTAAATACAGAACACATATTAATGATGTGCAAACTATGACATAATTAAAAACATAAACTAAAAACTAAAATGAATTCAAAGTCCTTATTTTCCAACAGCCAATTGACAAACTGAAATTAAAACTTCATTTTGCACTTGGGCCCCTCGAGTTTGGGCCAATCTCGGTAGCATCGAGTTGTGTCGTAACATGATGTGACCGGGATCGCATCATACCCTCCCTCTTGAAAACGATTTGTCCTCAAATCGGGCCACTTGCTCGAGAAAAATTTTTCAAGATCATGATCCCCTTTGTTCATGATCCGGACAGAATTATTTTCAAAATTCTGAGAACCACAAATGGCTCGGCAAGAAAGAAGGTCATTTGCATGCCCTCCCTCTTTAGGAGGGTACCACCTAACATCGTCACCTACAAAACAAGAAAACAAATTAGTGACATAATGAAGGTTAAACACAAAGAACTTTCCAAGATTTTAGTCACAACTTGAACAAATAAATTCAAAAGAACAACACATGAATCAATACCGGGATCAAAAATAGAAATTGTTTTACCTTTTTCTTCGATGGAACAAACCTGATTCACAAGGTATTTGAAGATTATAGTTTCGAAAATTAGAATTCCATGGTCCAAATTCCTTGAACAATGATATGGAACAGCATTCACCGGGATCAAAGACAAGTTTTTGTTCACCATTTCAATTCGTCCAGAAAAATTCGTGGCTAGTAACTTATGAAGAACTTGAAGCACATTAAAGTTAAAATCATGCAACACATGTTCGAATCCATTAAGCAACAATATACAACAACCTCCAGAATCAAAAATTTGATTTTGACTTGGCAAGCGAACGAAATTCACATGTTTGGTTTTCGAACTAAATAGATAAAACTTGAAGCAAATAGAAGGGGTCAACACATTGATTCAAAATACAATTTTGATACTCACCTTCGCTTGACGTCAACTTAGGATACAGGCTCCGGGTTTAAAAACATGGTTTTGATCGGTCATTCCGTAACGCAACAAAAACTTCACTTTCATCACCAAGACATCACACATGCAAATAAAGAAGATGTAGGCAAAAATAAATTCAAACAATCAAATCCTCAAATCTCATGCAAATATATGAAGATTTCACACTAAGAGTTAAAAAATTTTCATTACCATCACGATTAAACAGATTGAGCGTTTCACATGAAAACTCTTTATCAAACATGATCAATTTTGTATTTGTGGATTTAATCGAACACATCAAAAGATTTTTCAACACAAAACTTATTGAGTGAACAACTCTTCATGCCTCCACTTAAAACGAATTTATCAACCACGAGTAATAATTAACCAAATCAAAATAAAGAGATCTTTTAAAAACTAAGTTATCGAAAATTTTATCGACAACTTTCAAACCTGATTGCCATGATTCATTGGCTAAAACTCCTTACCTTGCTTACCTTTAAGCGCTTGAACCTTACCTTTTTCGATCAAATGGAATCGTCTCTCATCAGGAAGGTAATGAAGTTGAAACTTGTCATTTGAATCTCTAGAAACCTAGAAAGAAGAATAATACGAGGACAACTCGTAGATTGGTTAGTAAAAACATTCCTCGCTTTTTCTTGTTGACTTTCATCTTTTCCACTCGTTTCTTTTTCAACTTCTCTTTCTTTTTCCACAATCTCTATGTTTGTTGAAAACTCACTTTCACTCATCAATTCTCTTTCATTTTCAACAACACTTGTTTTCTCGCACTCTTTTCTTTTCTTTCTCCAATCTTTTCTCTTTTTCAATTTTCGTTTCTTTTTTGGTTTCTTTTTCTCTCATCTCTCTTTTTCTTCTCTCAACTTTATTACAAAATGGAGATAATACAAAATCAGAACAATAGACTTTTCGTTGGAAGAAGTGGAAGAATCTTCATAAGAGTCACGATCAACTCTTCGTGAATAAAACTCCATGGGTGAGTTCTTATACGACACACATTCACTTCTTCGTAAGGATTTTTCCGTATATGAATACTTTGATGCATACGAAGAACGACTTGTGCTTTCTCGTTTGTTACCTTGATAGGCTTCAAACTCGTAGCTGATTTATTTCGGCCTAATTCCTTGAAGAATAGGAATCTGGATAAGGGTCTCTTTTCACATATTCGTCGAATGTTCCTCTCCTTGATGATCTCATTTCTGTCCTTTCATTTGGATAAATTTGCTCCCCGTTGGGTTCTTGCTCGATGACTCCGCTCTTCGACACGATCCAATCGTTTCTTGATGGGTTTGAGTTTTCGATCAAATAGATGCTCCATTTCATGCGTAAAGGCTTGGAGTGTAAATTCTGGCACACTTCCTCCAACAATTCTTACAGGACGGAATCCAACTCCCTTGTCTGAATTTTTTTCCAGACTTCTTGACATTTTTTTAAGAACTCTCAACAAAGAATCTCACTATCCACTCACAAAGAAATCTCTCACACTTGGCTCTTTTATACTCTTGAATAAACTCACCACTCTCTTGCCTTTTTCCACTTCTTCTTTTCTCGTGACTTTGTAAGCAGACTTGCCAAGGCTTAATCGTAGGCTTAGGGGTCTGTCACAAATTTGGAAAACAAAGGGAAAAATGAATATGAATAGGGTAGGTTGAGTGTGGCGTTGAGGTAGAAGAGATGGGGGTAGAAAATCTATTCTTTGTGAATCGGGAAATTTCCAACACTCCTTTTTTTTTTGAAATTTTGATTTTTTTTCAATACTTCAGAAACAATGAGAAACTTGCAATACAACTTGATTTGTTTCAAATTTTTTAATTTTTTGTGCACTTCACCAACCTATTTTGGCTTGTCTTCGTAAATCTGCACTTCTCGTTTTAATTGCTCTGATACCAAATGATATGATCCGCCCTGGAGTTGAGTCGAGTCGTATTTGAGTTGCCTGATCGTCTACGATGAAGTAAGGAACAATTGAATAGCTAGTAAGTAAAATACGTGAAATAGGCTCAATATTGTTTTAAAATAACAAAGGTTCAGAAATGGCTAAATGGATGTGTTCAGTTATGGAAAATTGATGGAAAGAAAATCGACTCAGGAAACAAGTAAGAACCAACACTAATAAGTGTCGACCCAGCACTTATACGTTTAATGAGATGGATAGAAGAAATTCAAACAAAAACCTCGACCCACTATCTAGATAGATAGGAACCTCGATATAGGGTTCGAACGCCACACTTGGTAAAGTGATAAGTTCGGGATAAACAAAGAACGAGTTGACGCCACTAGCTTTGTAGATAAGCCAACAAGCCTTCGTACAAAATTGGAGAAAAGTAATTCTCACCAAATGAATAGAGTTTCATTTCAATTCATCAAAGAAAAAGTCATCCTTTACAAAATCTGAATACACCTATTTATAGTGCCAAAATAAGGTAGCCAAAAAGTCACAAACATCCAATTAATGTGCTGATTAAGAAAAACTAATTAAAGATCAAAACTCTTGGCATTCTTGGAACAAGTAACTTCCACATTGAATTCTCTTCAATTCATCTGATTGAATGGTTATGAAAGCTTGAAATTGTCTCTTGAGTTGTCCCATGGGTAGCCGAATGGACAACATCTCATTAAAGAAGTTTTGAATGCTGAACTTATTCTTTTAAAAAGAACAAAAAAATCAGCAGGAAGCTAAAGAGTTGCTGCCAAATTTAAAGGGTATAAAATGCCTTTTAAAATGTCCTTCAATGGTGAATTAACTCCCTTTGTAACAGCTACTTCATTTGTGATCGGTTAGCACTTGAAAGGTCACTTTATTTAAGTTTGTAACAGCTTGTAATGTAACGGTTGTGAGCTGAAAAAAAACTCCTGCAATTAAAACATTAAAATGAACTTATTAAACTTATTAAACACTAATTAAACATGTAAACAATAAGTACTTCACTTAAATAAATAAACTAAACTCATGAATTAACTATTCCAGCAACTAGTTAATTTAAGAAGCAAAATTAAATAAACTTAACTCATGCTTCAATAAATAATTCTAGAAACTAGATTAATTAAGAGCAACACTTATTAATTAAAGTTCAACAAAAATACTAATTAATTAAACTAAGATGAGTTGATTAAATGATCAGCAACTCAATTATTAACTAAAGATGCTTAAATGCATGGTTTTGAAATGCAAATTTAACTAACATGAAAGTTACATAATTAAACTAACTTGACTTAATTTAATGATGCAAACTTAACTAACATGAAAGTTACATAATGCATGACTTTATTAAATGCAGAACACATATTAATGATGTGCAAACTATGACATAATTAAAAACATAAACTAAAATAACTAAAATAATGAATCAAAGTCCTTATTTTCCAACAGCCAAATTGACAAACTGAAATTAAAAACTTCATTTTGCACTTGGGCCCCTCGAGTTTGGGCCAATCTCGGTAGCATCGAGTTGTGTCGTAACATGATGCGACCTTGATCGCATCAACTATGGCATAATCAGAAAACTCAATTGCTGCGAGTTTCACCTTTTTACTCTCTGAATAGTTGTGACAATCAAAAACAAGCTCAATTTTCTTTTCCCACTCCAAATAAGCTTCAGGGTCATTCTTACCTTGGAATGGTGGAATTGTCATCTTGATATTCTTAAGATTGTCATCGGGTCGATCATGATCTCTAGGACCTTGTTGTCATTGACGGCCTCGACGTCGTACACTTCGGGCAGATGAATGATCACTTTCTTATTCACTTGCTTCATAAGGATCTTGGATTGGACGTTCTCGCTCTCGTGTTGCACCTTCCGGAGTCATCTCACGTGGTTCTCATGTCTCGACTCGATATAATGGATCTTCAATCGGTTCAAGTTTTCTATCAAATAATTGCTCCATCTCTCGCATAATTGCTTGAAGGGTAAGATCTGGCACTCCTCTTCCAACATTTCTTACGGGACGTACCCTCCTTCCACATTTTGATTTCTTTCCGGACTTCATGAGATTTTTTTAAATGAACTCACAACAAAGAATCTCACTATCCACTTTTCCACTCACAAAGAAATCTCACTCACTTGGCTTTTATACTCTCGAATAAACTCACCACTCTCTTGCCTCTTTCCACTCACTCCTCCTCTCTAAGTTCTTAGGAATTATTTAAACTTAAAAAAGCAGTTGTTGTGGGTCGGCTTACAAACTTGATGTTTGGGCTTGGTAAGAATATTGTAGGACAAAGGAAAGTAGGCTTGAAACAAAGAAATGAAAAGGTTGGGTGTGGCAAAATAATAGAAGGTAGTAATGACTAAAATTTGGGCAACAAACAACAATAAATTTCAAAACTAGCTTTTCTTTTTTTTTTTCACAATTTTTTTTGCCAATTTTTTTTTCAACTTGATATCCAATCTTTTGAGTTTGAATGGAAACTAATTTTTTTTTAAATTTTTTCAAAATTTTTTCAATTTTTTTTTGAATTTTTTCAAAGAAACTACTATACCGTAATGCCGACAACATTGATTCTTACTCCAAATTCGCTAGCTCTGATACCAATTTGATACGATCTCGTTTCGTGTTTGATTTGAGTCGTTAGTGATGCCCGATCATGAATTGAGTAGAATAGAATCGTTTCGATTTAAAAGAAACAAAATAAAGATAATGGCTTCAATCCAAGGTAATAAACAAAATAGATAGGAAACAATAACAAATTAATTGGCTAAGACCGAGAATGAACCAGCAATAATGAATTGTTCACCCGAGTCTCAAAATGGTTCTTAGGTGTTTTTCGGTTTAAAGAAACAGCAAGGAACCTTGACCCACTATCAACTATGATAGGAACCAAAGGTATATTGAACGCCACACCAAAGGTGATAAGTTCAGCAAACAAAGAAAAGATAGACGCCACAAGTTATGCTTGATAAGTCAAATTAATTCCGTAAGAACAAAGAGAATTGGATAGCTCACAATTAAAATATTTCATCTATATTCAGCAAAAAGTCCCTACTCTAAGGCTGATTACATCTATTTATAATGCTAGAACAAGGTAACCGAATGGTCAAAAACATTCAACTTAATGTGCCATAAACCTCATGTCTTTTCTTATACTTGAACCAAAAAAAACTCCTTCCATAAAGTCTCTTCAATTCAGCTGATTTGAATGACTTTAATGGCTTAAAATGACTCTTGAGTTGTCCTTGGCCAGCTGAATAGACACCATCTTTTAACCATCTCCTTAATGACATTTTAAGGATTGATTAAATTCTCTTGAAAGCTCCAAAAAACTGCTGGAAGAAGAAGGGTTGTTGCCGAATTTAAAAGGCATAAAATGCTCTTTAAAAAAACTCCTTTATATGTTTAAGCTTCTTTATAACAGCCCCTTTAATTGTAACTGAAAATAACTTGAACAGCCACTTAATTCAATGTAAAACAGCCTTGAATTGTAACCACTATGAGCTAAAAAGTCACCTGCAATAATCACATTAAAATGAGTTTATTAAACACATGAAAACACTTATTAATCATAACACACATTAAACTTACTTAAATAAATGAACTAAAACATATTTGCAATAATTATTCCAGCAACTAGTTTAATTAAAGAAGCATAACTAAAAGAACTTAATTTGTGCATCAATAAATAATCCTAGGAACTAGATCAATTAAGAAGCATCTTATTTCATAAAGATCAATAACTAACTCATTTATTAAAACTTAAGATGAGTTGAATTAATTAATCAGCAACTCATTTATTAAACTAAGATAAGTTTAATTTAAGGAGACAATTCAGCTTGCAATAAATTGCAAGTGACGCCTATTGAACGGTTCAAAGCACGACTATCAAATTCGGCTACTTGCTCTCTCCAAGCTCATTCCACATAGCTTGCTATTGCATTTCGAAATCTTTTAACTCGTGATCGAGTTATTAGCCCTTGTGGCAGCTCAATGGATTCGGTAGTAATTTCTCGGGCTAAGGTCGCATCAAATTTTCACTCAAAACAAATCTGAAATTTTCAATGTAATTGTAATGTGTCTCACAAGGTGGCCGGCCATGCCTATTAATAGGCCTTCTAACTATTTCCTAATCTCATTAGGAAAACTTAAAAAAATCCTAATTAATGAATTGAGAGGGAAAATTCAGCCAAGGCAATTAATGGGCTGCTTGGGCTGAATTTTGGGCTGCTTGGGCTGAATTTTTACATAAATAATAATCCTAAAGTCTAAAAAATAAAACTAGGTATTTAAACAATTAAAATTTACAAATTGGGCCACTTTAACAATTTGGCCTGATTTTCAACTAAGTATGGTTTGAACTTCTTGGTTGGGCTTGGAATCTTCTTATTGGGCCTTGCCTTCAAGAACTTGGGCTTGTAGTCCGTCTCCTACCAAAATTGGTTCGTTGATGCTCGTCACGGAGATCCAATGCGCTTTAGCTACAAGATTCAGTTTCTTGGACCAAGACTTCTAAGATTTGAAATCTTGATTTTCTTGATTCTTGAAATCTGATAGAGGGTTGCGCGTGGACCAAGATCGAGTCGTCAAGTGACGGAAACTCCTATGAAAGCTGATAGAGGGTTGCGCGTGGACCAAGATCGAGTCTTCAAGTCACGGGAAACTCCTACGAAAGCTCTAAACAATCAGATCCTAAAAGAGGTTGCGATTCTGCCCAATTGAACACCAAGATAGTTTTCCCCAAATTTCGGCAATCTAATTTCACCCAAAAAGAGTATGGATGAATCGACAAGAACCCTAGAAATTGGGGATTTTTGGCTGATTCTTAAGATAGAAAAAAGGCTGAAAATAAGAACAACAAATAAATTAGATAAAGATTCGGCACAAGCAGAAATAAAGAAAGGATTGACAGCAAGAAATTAAAAGATAAGTCCTGAGAAGCCTTGAAATCTCGAAAGATCTCACAACTCCCTTCAAACGGCTCTAATCTCCCCTCCAAAGAATATCAATGGCAAGAAGAAGGTTGAAGATGGCTCCCACAATCAAAAGATTGTTAAAACAACTTCTAAAGAAAGCTCACGAGAGAATTCTTGGAGAAAACCTCAAAGAAAATTCTGCACTTTAACAAATCTGAAATTTTAATGTATTTAGTGGTTTTACAAGGGGTGGCCAGCCATCACTTATATAGGCCTCAACTAATCCTAACCTCATTAGAAAACTTAAAAATTAACCCTAAATAATAAAAATAATAAAAGAATTTCAGCCTAACACTTAAATGGGCTGTTTTGGGCCAAATTTAACATGTAATATCTCTAGAGCTTAAAAAATTAAATTAACAAATAAAATGTTTACAAATTGGGCCCTTTGACATTTTGGACTGATTTTCAACTAAGTATGCATGGATTTCTTGATTGGGCTGGGAATTTGCTTATTGGGCCTCGCCTTCAAGAATTTGGGCTTGTATTCCATCTCCTATCGAAATTGGTCCGTTGATGCTCGTAATGAAGATCCAATGCGCTTTAGCTGCAAGATTCGGTTTCTTGGACCAAGATTTCCAAGATTTGAAATCTTGATTTTCTTGATTCTTGAAATCGCTCCGAACAGCAAAATTGGGCCAAGATTCGGTTTCTTGATTTTCTTGAAAACAAGAAAGTGAATCTTGATTTTCTTTTTCTTTCGTGTACGCATCTAGGGCCTTTGTGACTTGTATCATTCCCCCCTTCCTTAAAAAGATTCGTCCTCGAATCTGAAAAATCAAAAGGAGATAAGTCAACCACCTTGAAAGTAGAACTTGTAGTCCAAACATAAGCATAACAAAACAAGTATAACGCATGCGAATGGACAGATTCAGATTACCATGCAAACAAGCTAATTTACTTGTCAATGCCTCGTCAAATATTCGAAACAAAGATGGACATGTTTTAAGGCATTCAGTCATCTCAAATTGTTTCCACAAACTATGAATAAATCGCAAGTAATAAATCAGATGGTAAACGTAATCATTACAAGTAGGTATTTGAAAGGTTCACACGGTTCACAGAGTTGCACAATCATACCATGCATTAATCGACGGTCTATAGATTCACTCACACATGCATTATCAAAAACAAGAATCTTTTTATCAACCATTAAAACAGATAGATCATCAATAAATAAAATAGGACAGTCAAGCACATTTCGATCTAAGTGTTTTACAAAAATTAATCATCAACAGGATCTTTGTCACTATCCGAGGAGTACAGAAGTGTTTCAAAAGTTTCAAGCATCTTACCTTTATTAGCAGAAGAATAAGTGATACGAGTCACAAAGGCCCAACCCAAGTTCAAGAACATGATGGGCTCAAATTGCCACAAGGCCCAATAACGAGATCAAAGGCCTGACAAATGCGGTCCAAACTAAATGGGACCATTCAAGAGTTTGTTAGCAAGGCCTTAGATGCATACATGAGAGAACAAGAAAATCAAGATTCACTTTCTTGTTTTCAAGAAATCAAGAAACCGAATCTTGGCCCAATTTTGCTGTTCGAAGAGATTTCAAGAATCAAGAAAATCAAGATTTCAAATCTTGGAAATCTTGGTCCAAGAAACCGAAAATTGCAGCTAAAATGCATTGGATCTCCGTTACGGGTGTCAACGACCCAATTTCGGAAGGAGATGGATCACGAGCCCAAATTCTTGACGGCAAGGCCCAATAAGCAAATTCCAGCCCAATCAAGAAATTCCTACATACTTAGTTGAAAATCAGGCCAAATGTCATAGGGCCTAATTTGTAAACATTTTAATTGTTTAAATTAAATTTTTAAGCTTAGGAACATTACATGTAAAATTCGACCCAAAACAGCCCATTTGAGTGCATGGCCGAATTTTCCCCCTTATTTTAATTAATTAGGTTTAATTTTTATTAGTTACTTGTGAGATTAGGATTAGTTGAGGCCTATATAAGTGATGGCCGGCCACCCTTGTAAAGCACTTAGAATTCTTATTAAAATTTTAGATTTGTTGAGAGCAGAATTTTCTTTGAGTTTTCTCCAAGATTTCTCTCTTGAGTTTTCTTTAGAAGTTGTTTTAACAATCTTTTGATTGTGGGAGCCATCTTCAACCTTCTTCTTGCCATTGATATTCTTTGGAGGGGAGATTAGAGCCGTTTGAAGGGAGTTGTAAATTCTTTCGGGAATTCAAGGCTTTCTAGGACTTTTCTTTAATTTAGTTGCTGTTCAATTTTCTTTTCTTTGTTTCTGCTCTTGCCGAATTTTCTTCTAATCTATTTGCTGTTTTTTTTGTGTTTCCACCCTTTCCTTTTCATCATAAAGAATCGAAAATTCTTCCTCTTGTGGCAGCAAAGAATCGGTCAAAATCCCCAATTCCTAGGGTTCTTGCCGAATTCATCTTTAGTCTTTTTGGGTGATTTCAATTGCTGGAATTTTGGGAATAATATAGCTTGCTGTTTTAATTTTATCAATTCGATTATACCCTTGCGATTCAAAGATTGTTAATCCTTGATTCTTTAATTGTTCTTGCCGTCCCAATTCTTATCTTGTTTCCATCGATTGGCTGAATTTCAAGACTAATTTACTGTTCGTGTTTGTTTTTCTCAGATTCGACAGATTTGGGAATTAGTTCAATCACAAATCCGTTTTCTTGCAATCAATAATTGATATTCTTAAGGGCATTTGTTTTCTTGGCTGCTACTTTTTTGGTTTTGGGGATTTAATATCAGATTTGATCAGTTTAATCTTATTCTTCGTTTTAATTTTCAGATCTGTTCGTTTAGAGCCTCGTAGGAGTTTTCTCATGACTTGACGACTCGATCTTGGTCCGCTCGCAACCCCCTATCATTTGGTATCAGATTTTGGGTGTTTTGGGTGTTCTTGGTTGATTTCTAAACTGATCTCTATTTTTTTAAAGCACAAACAGCAGTTTTAACCCAGAAAAATTGTTCAAAAAAAATTCATTTGAGTGGGTAAATGTTGTCCGATTGATCTGAAATTTTACATAGATTTTTTGGCACTTTGATTGAATATAAAAAATTAATCCCACAAAAAATCAGTCAAAAAGTCAAAAAAAACCAAAAAAGACGAAATCCAATAAAAATTTAAAAAAGATTCAACGGGTTGAATTTGGTGCCCAAACTTTCCAGATCAAAAATTCAATATATAAGGACATTCCAGATTTAATTTTGTGATTTTTGGAGATTGGGAACACCTCGAACGAAGTTGTCAAGTTACTCCGCAGTTTTTTCGGGTTTTCTGTTTTCAGCAATTTTTATTAATTCTTAGCTGTAGGTTTTCATTTTGTTTGCCTTTATTCTTCCTTTATGCTATCTAACACCTTTCTTGTTTCTTGTGTTAGTAGGATTTAAACGTGTGCACAATTCTTCCTCGGTGCAACACGAATCAATTGGTGTCTCGTCAGTTTTTGGCATCCTAGTGCAAATTAGGATTCTTTGGTAGTTTGGTTCACACTCTCTAATTGATTGATATAAACTCTGATAAAGACTCACAAGATTGAATTCTACCTCATTGAGAATTTGAATTTTCTTTTTGAGTGATTAACGGTGAGGTTTGCTAACTTTTATTTTTGAGTGTTGAGTGTTTATTTTTACAGGTTTTTGAAAATGTCTAAAGGTGATAATAATGATGACATATTTAAAAGATTCCAACAACAGTTGGACGAACAGGCTGCTGCACTTCGAGCTTTAACTGCTACAATCAATGAGGTGCGATTGAATCAAGAGTCTCAATATCGAGATCCAATAAAGAAGATAGGGATAACCAGCCCCATAGGCGCGGCCCTCGACGTGTCCCTAGAATGGATGATGATTTTCATGATCGTGGACAACCTTCTTTGGCAAAACCAAAGTTCACAATTCCCCAATTTCATGGTAAGAATGATCCAGAAGCTTATTGTGAATGGGAATCTAAGATTGAACTTATGTTTAGGTATTATAAATGTCCAGATGATGAAAAGGTTGCATTAGCAACGCTGGAATTTTTAGATTACGCATTAAGTTGGTGGACTCAACTTGGGGTAAATCGTCATCGGAATTTGAAGGTGAGATTTTGACATGGGATGAGTTGAAACAGATTATGCGAAAAAGGTTTGTTCCCCTCACTACTATAGAGAGATCAAAACAAAGCTTAGAAGGCTTATTCAAGGTAGTAGGACGGTGGATGAATATTTTAAAGAGATGAAGATGCTCATTCAGAGAGCTAATGTGGAGGAGGATGAAGAAACAACTATGGTTCGATTTATTGATGGTTTGAACAGACTGATAGCTAATACATTGAGGCTCCAAACTTACATTGATTTGGAAGAAGCAGTTCATAAAGCCATTGAGATCGAGCAACAACTAAAGGAACAAAGGTTTGGTTCCTTCTCGACTTCACAATATTATCGAGGTAACAATTCCAATTCTGATTTTAAGAGTTCAAAATCACCTTTTGATACTAATAAGTCTTCTTTGAGTAATGGAAGTAAGCAATGAGATTGGAAAAAAGGGGCTCCTGTTAAAACGCAAACATCTCCTAAGCAGCCCAATTTAGGTGATTCGAGTGTGAAGAGGACTCGTGAGGTTAAATGCTTTAAGTGCAAAGGGCGTGGTCATTATAGTAGGGAATGCCCTAACACGAGATTACTTCTTCTAAAAGATAATGGTGAGTACACTTCTGATTCTGATTCTGACAGTGATAATGGCGAAGAGTTGGTCGAACCACCAAAAGAAGGGGACTTTGCTGATTTCCAATGCCTTGTAGTTCGCCGAACCCTTAACATTCAGATGAAAGATGATGATAGCCAAAGGACCAATATTTTCCATTCTCAGTGTTTTATTAAAGGTAACTTATGTTCACTCATTATTGATAGTGGAAGTTGCTCAAATGTAGTGAGTAGCTATTTGGTGGATTCTTTAAAATTGCCTTGTACCAAACACCCTAAGCCATATCACCTTCAGTGGCTTAATGAATGCTCCGAAGTAAAAGTTACAAAACAGTCCTTGTCACTTTTAAGCTCGGCAATTATGAGGATGAAGTATGGTGTGATGTGGTCCCAATGCATGCGACACACTTGCTCCTTGGACGACCTTGGCAATTTGATCGCGATGTTACACACCAAGGTAAGCTTAATCGTTACTCCTTATGTTAAAGGTAAAGGGAAATTCACTTTTGCTCCTTTAAATCCTACTGATGTATATAAAGATCAATTGAAGATGATGAAATTTTGTGAGGGGGTAAGGAAGAAAGGGCAAGTACAAAAGACAGAGAGAAAAGAGGCTAATAGTGGAAAAAGTCAAATTTAAAAAGCCCAAAGGTGAGTGAATCCACAAGTGGTAAAATGAGCAAAAAAACCTTTTGGCAACAAAAAAGATGTGAGGAGAGCCCTACTCAATAAACAGCCTTGTATCCTTGTGAGGTTTAGGCAAAATTATTTATCTTTATCTAACGTTAACGAAAATTTTCCTAGTGTGTTTCAATCTCTTTTGCAGGATTATGAGGATGTTTTTAGTGAAGCCCCTAAAGGTTTACCACCTTTACGAGGGATTGAACATCAAATTGACTTAGTACCCCGAGAGCTTCGATCCCGAATCGACCAGCCTATAGATGCAATCCCGAGGAGACAAAAGAATTGCAAAGGCAAGTTGAGGAGTTATTAGACAAAGGGTACATTCGTGAGAGCCTAAGCCCTTGTGCTGTTCTTGTCTTATTGGTGCCAAAGAAAGATGGTACGTTTCGTATGTGTGTTGATTGTCGCCCAATCAACAAGATAACTGTAAAGTATCGACACCCATTCCTAGACTTGATGATATGCTTGATGAATTACATGGTTCAATAATATTTACAAAAATTGATTTAAAAAGCGGTTATCATCAAATTCGAATGAGGGAAGGGGATGAATGGAAAACAGCCTTTAAAACAAAATTTGGATTGTATGAATGGTTAGTTATGCCTTTCGGCCTTACTAATGCACCTAGTACATTTATGAGATTAATGAATCATGTTTTAAGGCTTCACTTGGGTAAATTTGTAGTGGTTTATTTTGATGATATTTAATTTACTCCAACACATTAGATGATCATGTTTTCCATGTTAAAAACCATTTTGGATATTCTGCGAACTGAAAAATTATTTGCCAACCTTGATAAATGCACATTCTGTTGTGATAAACTCATATTCTTAGGTTTCATAGTTAGTGCTCAAGGTATTCATGTCGACGACGAGGACAAAGTCAAGGCAATCAAGGAGTGGCCGACTCCTAAATCGGTAACTGAGGTGAGATCTTTCCATGGTTTAGCTAGTTTTTATAGACGATTTGTGAGAGATTTCTCTACTATTGCTGCCCCATGGCCTTTACACTCCTTTACCGATTCCTACTTCACCTTGGGTAGATTTATCCATGGATTTTATTCTAGGTTTGCCTCGAACTAAGAAAAGGAAGAGATAGTATATTTGTTGTTGTTGACAGGTTTTCAAAGATGGCACATTTTATTTCTTGTCACAAAACAGATGATGCTATACATGTGGCAGACTTATTCTTTAAAGAGGTGGTAAGACTTCATGGCATCCCTAAACAATTGTTTCTGATAGAGATGTCAAATTCCTTAGCCACTTTTGGAAGGTATTGTGGGGTAAGCTTGGTACTAAATTACTTTATTCTACTACATGTCACCCCCAAACTGATGGCCAAACTGAAGTAGTTAATCGAATCTTAGGGACTTTATTACGATCTGTTGTGGGAAAGAACATTAAAATTGGGAAGAATGCCTACCATTTGTTGAATTTGCATATAATAGATCTATTCATTCTACAACTGGTTATTCTCCATTTGAACTTGTTTATGGTTTTAACCCACTAACAGTACTTGATCTTGTCCCATTACCTCTTGAACACATTATTAATTTAGATGGCGAACAGAAAGCTGAGTTGGTGAAGTCCTTACATGAGAAGGCTAGGCAACGAATAGCCAAAACAAATGATGCCAACACCAACAAAGCAAACAAGGGGCGCAAACGGGTTGTACTAGAACCCGGAGATTGGGTTTGGGTCCATTTGAGGAAAGAATGATTTCCTACTAAAAGAAAAACCAAGTTGGACCTAAGGGGCAATGGGCCTTTCTAAGTACTCGAGAGGATCAACGATAATGCCTATAAAATTGATTTACTTGGTGAGTACAATGTAAGTTCTACTTTTAATGTGGCGGACTTGTCCCCATTTAATTTTTCAGATTTGAGGACGAATCTTTTTGAGGAAGGGGGAATGATACGAGTCACAATGGCCCAACCCAAGTTCAAGAACATGATGGACTCAAATTGCCACAAGGCCCAATAACAAGATCAAAGGCCCGACAAATGCGGTCCAAACTAAATGGGACCATTCAAGAGTTTGTTAGCAAGGCCTTAGATGCATACACGAGAGAACAAGAAAATCAAGATTCACTTTCTTGTTTTCAAGAAAATCAAGAAACCGAATCTTGGCCCAATTTTGCTGTTCAAAGAGATTTCAAGAATCAAGAAAATCAAAATTCCAAATCTTGGAAATCTTGGTCCAAGAAACCGAATCTTACAGCCAAATGCATTGGATCTCCGTTACGAGCGTCAACGACCCAATTTCGGAAGGAGATGGATCACGAGCCCAAATTCTTGAAGGCGAGGCCCAATAAGCAAATTCCAGCCCCAATCAAGAAATTCCTACATACTTAGTTGAAAATCAGGCCAAAATGTCATAGGGCCCAATTTGTAAACATTTTAATTGTTTAATTAAATTTTTAAGCTTAGGAACATTACATGTAAAATTCGGCCCAAAACAACCCATTTGAGTGCATGGCCGAATTTTCCCTCTTATTTTAATTAATTAGGTTTAATTTTTATTAGTTACTTGTGAGATTAGGATTAGTTGAGGCCTATATAAGTGATGGCCGACCACCCTTGTAAAACACTTAGAATTCTTATTAAAATTTCAGATATGTTGAGAGCAGAATTTTCTTTGAGTTTTCTCCAAGATTTCTCTCTTGAGTTTTCTTTAGAAGTTGTTTTAACAATCTTTTGATTGTGGGAGCCATCTTCAACCTTCTTCTTGCCATTGATATTCTTTGGAGGGGAGATTAGAGCCGTTTGAAGGGAGTTGAATTCTTTCGGGAATTCAAGGCTTTCTAGGACTTTTCTTTAATTTAGTTGCTATTCAATTTTCTTTCTTTGTTTCTGCTCTGCTGAATTTTTTTCTAATCTATTTGCTGTTTTTCTTGTGTTTCCAGCCTTTCCTCTTCATCATAAAGAATCAAAAATTCTTCCTCTTGTGGCAGCAAAGAATCGGTCAAAATCCCCAATTCCTAGGGTTCTTGCCTAATTCATCTTTAGTCTTTTTAGGTGATTTCAATTGCTGGAATTTTGGGAATAACATAGCTTGCTGTTTCAATTTTATCAATTCGATTATACCCTTGCGATTCAAAGATTGTTAATCCTTGATTCTTTAATTGTTCTTGCCGTCCCAATTCTTATCTTGTTTCCATCGATTGGCTGAATTTCAAGACTAATTTGATGTTCGTGTTTATTTTTCTCAGATTCGTAGATTTGGGAATTAGTTCAATCACAAATCCGTTTTCTTTGCAATCAATAATTGATATTCTTAAGGGCATTTGTTTTCTTGGCTGCTACTTTGTTGGTTTGGGGATTTAATATCAGATTTGATCAGTTTAATCTATTCTTTGTTTTAATTTTCAGATCTGTTCATTTAGAGCCTCGTAGGAGTTTTCTCGTGACTTGACGACTCAATCTTGGTCCGCTCGCAACCCCCCCTATCAAAGCAGCCCATTAATTGCCTTGGCTGAATTTTCCCTCTCAATTCATTAATTAGGGTTTTTTTTTAAGTTTCCTAATGAGATTAGAAAATAGTTAGAAGGCCTATTAATAGGCATGGCCGGCCACCTTGTGAGATACATTACAATTACATTGAAAATTTCAGATTTGTTTGGAGTGAAAATTCTCTTTGAGGTCTTCAAGAATTTTCTCTTGAGTTTTCTTTAGAAGTAGTTTTAACAATCTTTTTGATTGTGGGAGCCATCTTCAGCCTTCTTCTTGCCATTGATCTTATTGGAGGGGAGATTAGAGCCGTTTGAAGGGAGTTGTGAGATCTTTCGGGATTTCAAGGCTTCTTAGGACTTTTCTTTATTCTATTGCTGTTCATTCTTCTTTATTAAATTCTGCTTGTGCCGATTTGTTGAATAATTTGGGATTGATTGTTCTTGTTTCGTTTCAGCCATTCCAAACTTCAAGATCTGATTCGGCACTTCCTTGGACATAAAGAAACATTTTTGATTCACAAAAATCCCCCTTTTCTTGCCGTCCAATCCCTAGAACTAGTTTCAATTGATTTTGTAATCTGTTTTTAATTTATTTGCTGTTTTGTGTTCTTTGATAGTTTCGGCTGATTGGAAGTTAATCTTGGGGCTTAATTTCGTGTTCTTGGCTTCCAAGAACACCTATTCATAAGTGTTTTGATTCTTGGCTGTTCTTTATTGATTTGGGGATTTTTTTTAGTTTTTGATGTGAGCTCGCCCATCAAGTCTAATGACGAAGTTATGGAGCTACCATTGGGGCCAATAACTCGAGCCCGTGCTAAGAGGTTTCAAGAAGTCGTGGGTAGCTACATTTTTTGAGTTTGGATCAATGGAACGACTGAATATCAAGTGACCAGCTCAAGCAGCTCGATGTGAAACTTTCTACAAGCTGACTTAGCTTGTGCTAGCTCAAGGGAGCTCAAATAGTCATTTAGTTAGCTCATTGAGCTAGATTGTAGTTTATTTAATTATTGCATCTTAGTTGCTGAATAAAGTTATTAATTAAGTTAGTTAATTAGTTAAGTTTTAGTTTAATTAATTAATTGGTCTAAATTCTGGACATGTTAATTTGAATATTAATTTGCTGTTAAGTTGTCTTAATTTAATACAAGTTTTTAATTTGTTTTAGGCTAGCCGAAATTAATATGGTTAATTAATTTGTCTTGGTTAATGCATGAGCTAATTATGTATTAAAGGAGGCTACCGAGTTTAATGTGCATAAGTGTCTTGTTTTATTTTGTCCAAAACATGATTAATGAGCTGAATTCTTGATGTAGGTTTAATGGCTTGGATGGCATGAATTTGTGCAGCCATTAAAGACCCCTTTTTCATGAACAACAGCAACATTAATGGGAGCATGCTGGCTGGATTAAATGTGCAGCAAAACATGTATTAAATGAGATGTTCAGCATGCAAGGAACGGCTATTTAGTGAGCTGCTGATTTCTCCTTTTTCTATACGCCTTTCGTGGAGATCAATGGACAAAGAATTAAATGAACACCCATATTAATGAGCTACTGATTTCTCCTTTTCCATATGCTTTTTTGTGGAGATCAATGGACAAAGAGTTAATTTTAGCTGGTGCTACTTCGTGAACATCAAAAAGGTTGCTGTTTGGTATTTCCAAGTAACCATTCAGCCAAAAGTATGTTTTGTTTTTCCTTTCTTTAAGGCTGAATGTCCCACTCTCCAAAGAAGCATTTAAACCCTCTAGAAGCAGCCATTGATGAACTCCATGCATGGGAAGCTTCAAGGAACCTTCGTCCAAAATTCTGGAATTTTCAAATTATTTTCTTAGCTCCTAAGCATGCCTATTCGGATTCCCATGTAATGCCTATAAATTCAGGCTGAAAACACTTTGTAAGGACTTATGAATCTTTTATGAATTTTATGTGCTTTGTGAGTTTGTTTTCAACTCTGATTGTTCTCCAAGGACTGGTCTGACTTATCAAGTAACCCTTGTGGCGTCAACCCGTTTTTGTATTTTGAACTTATCACTTTGTCCCTAAAGTGTGGCGTTCCCATTATACCGAGGTTCCTATCAATATTGATAGTGGGTCGAGGTTGCATTCCTATTACCTACCTTCTAACCGTTATTATTCCAACCAAAGCATTCATATAAGTTTCAGGTTAACACAATCTGAAAACCTACCTTCTAACACTTGTGTTAGTTCAACTTGAATACTTGGTTTACATTCATCCATCAATCTGAAAACCATCCCATAACATCTTTAAAACCAATTTGAGCCTTTATTTCTTTTCTTTCTTAACCTATTTTGGCAAGCCTCAAATATTACTCCATTCACGATCGGGCAAGCAATCACGACTCAATCGTTCATCGAAGTGAGTGTGTATCAAGTTGGTATCAGAGCTAGCTAAATCGGAGTAAGATCAACATTTTCGGCATTACGATATTGTAAAAAAATTCAAAAAAATTTGAAAAAAATTCAAAAAAAATTTGAAATTCAATTGTTCTTTTTGTATTTAGTATCTCTTTTGTAAAAAAAAAGAATTCGAAATTATTTAAAAAAAGAGAAGAAGAAAGAAGTGTGATAAAATTCATTGTGCCGAATTGCAAAGGTGGATTGCTGCCCGTAGTACTCAACTTATTTCCAGCCACACTTGACCCTTTCATTTATCTCTTTGACGTGATCCGGCTCGGTTGATGGAGTCGAGTTCACTTAGGATGCCCAATCGTTGATGAGAAGTTCGCTCAGATTTATAGATAGATGAAATTAATTAAGAATATAAGCGAAAGTATTAAAATGGTTCAAAAAATGGTTTGAATTGTTGATTGATAGGTTCGGTATAAGAAAGAAAGAATTATAAATTGATAGATAAAATGGAATGGAAATTGAACTCAAGCGTCAAGATCGATTCAATACTATAAGGAGTATTGCCCTGGAACTTATATTGCTTAAAGTGAGTTAAATGGATTAACGAGGATGGACCTTGACCCGTTACCTATTGAGAGGTAAGAACCAAAGGTATAAAAAAAATGGATGAACGCCACACCAAAGAGGTGATAAGTTCAAAGAGTCGGGTTGACGCCACTAGCTAGCTAGATAAGTCAGAACGAGACTCAAACGAAATATGATTGGAGATAACCTCACAAAATAAGTTTAATAATCAGAATTGTCTAACCTTGTTATAAAGAAGAAATAAACTATTTATAGATTACATATGATAGCCGAATGGACAGATTAAACAAGCTTAAGAACTAAGTAATTCGGTTTTAAATGTGTGAAACTAATCTAGAAATGTATCCATTAAAAGTGATGTCTAAATTCGGCTGATTGGATCTTCAATGGGCAGCTTCATGGTTAAGGAAATGAACTTGGTGGCTGGTGAATGCATGGGAAGCCAATAGCCTTGTCTAGGTTCGACCAAGGTGTGGATGGACACTCCAAAAGATGCCTTTTGGCCGAATAGGTGCATAGGAATTTAATGGACAGCAACCGAATACATGTAGATGAGCATTCATGCACACTCCCATTCATTGTAATGAAGAATTCATGTACCATCCTTAAAGCATCCATTCGTTGAAGGAAGACATTCATGCATCCACACGTACAATGAATCTACAATGTTCATGAATCCTCATTAATTGTATGTCCAAATTCAGCTGTACCTACAAAAGCTAAAAACAAATTAGATTCAAGGTACATTCAGCTTAGATTAAATAATATTAAGACATATTTAATAAATTAAAATAAATACACAAATAAAATATAAGTATCAATAAATTCGGCTAGCTCAATGAGAGTTGAAAATTATCGACGAGCTGAATTGAGCTAGTGAATTTCGGTCATGAGCTGTAGAAACTAATTAAAATAGAACTAATATTCAATTATTTAAATGATAAAATTAACGAGCTGATAAAAGCTAATATTGAACTCGAATGAGTTGAATTGAGCTCAAATGAGCTGGTTGGAGCTAAAACGAGCTAGAGGAGCTGAAATTGAGCTAAGTCAATTTGAACTAAGGTGCATGGATTCTTCAATGAGCTGACTTGAGCTTCACCATCTCCAATGAGCTGATTCTTCTTCCAAAGTTTAAGAAATAAAGCTAAAATAGCTTCTTGAAGTCGCTTGGATCTAGCTCGGGTCAATGGTCCCTTTGGGAGCTCGAGGGAATCAAGACGAGGACTTGATGGAGCTTGGGGCATGGTCACGTCATCCCCCCTCTTCAAAATGACTTGTCCTCAAGTCGAGCTATTTGTCCACTAGAAAATATTTCTCCTTATGCGACTTTCCTTGGACGAATGAGCCGAATAGTCTTTCTTAGACCTTTGCAAAAGCACTCACAATATTCGGTAGTAAAGATGTCAAATGAATCAATTAAAATGGACGACCATTAATAATCAAAAGTTATCAAAACAAACATGCAGATCATGCATAGTCATATCAAGACAAGTATGAGTCACGTAAGAGGGCAGATTTAAAACTTCATTCTTAAAATCAAATTAACAAAACTTCTTACATGTCAATATCTCTTCAAACAATATAGACAAAAACAAATATGTTGTGGGACATTCAAAATCCTAATTGGTTTCCACAAATCATAGCCTAAATGCGAATAATGAATCAAAAGATGTACGTAGGCATCACAAACAGGCAAATGAAAAGTGTTAGAAGATTCATGGTCTTGCATAGTTGGCCTTTGTAATTTCCATTTAATCATATGGTCACCAACAAAATCACGATGATCAAAAACAGAATCTTTTTATCAACAAAAAAAATAGATAGATCATCAATAAACAAGATAGGACAGTCAAGCAAGTCACGGTCTAACTGATTTACAAGAACCAAATCATCAACACGATCTTTCTCACTATCTGAAGAGTACAAACACGTTTTAAGCACCTTACCTTTAGGAGCAGAAAGATAAGGGTCGATTTTACCTTTTTCCATTAACACAAATCTTCTCTCCTCGGAACTATAGTGTAGCCGAAGCTGTGCGGTTGAATTAACCTTTTCAAATGATTTAGAAATTGAGCACTTAATTCAATACCAGAATCAAAAGTAGAAGTGGTTCTACCTTTTCAAAATGGATCTCCATACTCGGCAATAGAGAATGCATAAGAATCAAATCAAAATTTAATCAAAATTCATCAAGAATTCATCCAAACGATCATGTAATCCAAGTGTCATTCGATCATCATACTCAAACATGCAGAATTTGTATAACAAGACAAATTAGATACACCATCTTCAACTTTAAGTGCACTAACCATTTTACATGTCTTCGTCAATGAGTGCACATTTTTAACCCAAATCAAGCAGATGGAAAAGCTTATATGTTTTCTTATCTTGCAAATGCCAAATAATTATTTTTTCACTAACAAACTCATCAGCATCGCAATTTCCAAAAGCGTTATTCTGCTTGCCATCATTCCACGCAAATATATTATCATAATCGAAAAATTTAATTGATTTCCGTAAAAAATCGTCATCACGCACTTAAGTTTTTTTGATTTCATTACAAAAGGAGAATCATCAAATGGGAAGCCTTTGTTGAGAATAAGAAAAAGGTTCTTCATACAAAAGATGATCATCTCTTTGTGATTGATTTTTCCGTGGCCGAGTACTTTGAAACACGTTCGCCTCATCGTAAGCCAACCTTCACAGATGAATAAATTGATGCACTTGTAGAGACATGTCTACCTTTTCGTTTATCATCTCGTGAGGACTCAAACTCAGAGTTTGCTTCTCTTGGTCTCGAACGCCTTGTTGAATAGGAGTCTTGATAAGAGTCTCTTGTCGAGTAGTGTCGTTGTGATGATCTTAACTCCGTTTCTCGACATTGAGCTATTGCTCGATGATCTAGCTTTTCTTGGATTGGCTTAATTTTTCGATCGAGCATGCACTCCATCTCTTTCAACAATATTAAAATTCAAAATCTGGAAACTCTTCTAGAGACATGATTAATTTTGATGAAAAACGAAAGTGTTGAAACAGAAATAGAAAGAAAATAATACCTCACCACAAAATCCTCACCAATTCTCTCGAAAAGGAAATAATGATTTTCACTCGCACTCGTGTTTACACTCAATTTTTGGCTTTTTCTTTCGATGTAATTCACTCGTGCCTTTTAGCCCCCTCTGCATGAACGTGATACTAGTCACAAAAGCCCAACTCAAGCTCAAGAACGTGATGGGCTCAAATTACCACAAGGCCCAATAACGAGGTCAAGGCCAGACAAATGCGTTCAAAACTAAATGGAACCATTCAAGAATTTATTAGCAAGGCCTTAGATGCGTACACGAAGAAAAAAGAAAATCAAGAAACTGAATCTGGTCCAATTTGCTGTTTGGAGCGATTTCAAGAATCAAGAAAATCAAGATTCCAAATCTTAGAAATCTTGGTCCAAGAAACCGAATCTTGCAGCTAAGGCGCATTGGATCTCCGTTACAAGCATCAACGAACCAATTTCAGTAGAAACAGACTACACCCAATTCTTGAAGGCAAGGCCCAATAAGATTCCAAGCCCAATCAAGAAACTTAAATGAGACTTAGTTGAAAATCAGGCCAAATTGTCAAAGTGGCCCATTTGTAAAATTTTAATTCTTTAAATACCTAGTTTAATTTTAGACTTTATGATTAGTTTCTATGTAAAAAATTCAGCCCAGTAGCCCACTAAAGCCTTGGCCAAATTTTCCCTTTAAATTTAATAATGGTTTTTTTTTTTTTAGTTTTCCTAATAATTAGGAAAATAGTTAGAAGGCCTATTAATAGGCTTGACCGGCCACCTTGTGAAGACACTTGAATAATACATTGAAATCAGATTTTTTTGTTGAGTGAAATTCTCTTTAAGTTCTCCAAGATTTTTCTCTTGAGTTTTCTTTAGAAGGAGTTTAACAATCTTTTTTATTTGAGACATCTTCATCCTTCTTCTTGCCATTGTTCTTCATCATTGTTCTTCATTGGAGGGGAGATTAGAGCTGTTGAAGGGAGTTGTGAAATCTTTCTCGATTTCAAGCTTCTTAGGACTTTATCTTTATTTTTATTACGTTAAATCTTCTTAATTTTCTGCTTGTGTCGATTTCATTATCTAACTTGTTTAAACTCTCTTGTTGCGTTTCCAGCCCGTTCAACCTTCAAGAATCTGTTCGGGCACCACCCTTGGACACCAAAAACGTTTTGATTTCACAAAACCCCTCTTTCTTGCCGTCCAAACCCTAGATGATACGAGTCACAAAGGCCCAACTTAAGCTCAAGAACGTGATGGGCTCAAATTACCACAAGTCCCAATTATGAGGTCAAAGCTAGACAAATGTGTTCAAAACTAAATGGAACCATTCAGGAATTTGTTAGCAAGGCCTTAGATGCGTACACGAAAGAAAAAGAAAATCAAGATTCACTTTCTTGTTTTCCAGAAAATCAAGAAACAGAATCTTGGCCTAATTTAGCTGTTTGGAGCGATTTCAAGAATCAAGAAATCAAGATCTCAAATCTTGGAAATCTTGGTCCAAGAAATCGAATCTTACAGCTAACGCGCATTGGATTTTCGTTACGAGCATCAACGAACCAATTTCGATAAGAGATGGACTACAAGCCCAAGTTCTTGAAGGCAAGCCCAATAAGAGATTCAAAGCCCAACCAAGAAATTCAAACAATACTTAGTTGAAAAAACGGCCAAATTATTAAAGTGGCCCAATTTGTAAAAATTTAATTATTTAAATACCTAGTTTAATTTTTAGACTTTGGGATTATTATATGTAAAAATTCGGCCCAAGCAGCCCATTAAATGCCTTGGCTGAATTTTTCCCTCTCAATTTATTAATTAGGGTTTTCTTTTTTTAGTTTTCCTAATGAGATTAGGAAAATAGTTAGAAGGCCTATTAATAGGCATGACCGGCCACATTCTCAAACACATTACTTACATTGAAATTTCAGATTTGTTTTAAGTAAAAATTCTCTTTGAGTTTCTCCAAGAATTCTCTCTTGAGTTTTCTTTAGAAGTAGTTTTAAACATCTTTTTGATTGTGGGAGCCATCTTCAGCCTTCTTCTTGCCATTGATCTTCATTGGAGGGGAGATTAGAGCCGTTTGAAGGGAGTTGTGTAATCTTTAGGGATTTCAAGGCTTCTTAGGACTTTTCTTTATTCTATTGCTGTTCATTCTTCTTTATTAAATTCTGCTTGTGCCGATTTGTTGAATAATTGGGATTAATTGTTCTGTTAGTTTCAGTTCCTCAGCCATTCCCAAATTTCAAAATCTATCTTGCAACAATCTTTGCATCAAGAAAACATTCTCCAATCTTCAATTTCAATTGATCTTGCCGCCCCCCAATTCCCTATTTTCTAATTCAATCGGTTTGCTGGATTTTTAAAAATTAACTTGCTGCTTGTGTTATTCTTTCAGATTCTGTAAATTGGATCCTATCTTGAACGCAACCCGTGTTCTTGGCTTCCAAGATTAGTCATCCCTAAGGACATTTGATTCTTGCTGTTCACTTATTGATTTGGGGAATTTTTTGTTTTCAGATCTAATCGAATCTAATATTATTTTCTGTTTCATTTCAGATCCATTCATTTAGAGTTTTCGTAAGAGTTTCCCCGTGACTTGACAACTCGATCTGGTCCGCGCGCAACCCCCTATCATTTGGTATCAGATTTTGGGCGTTTTGGGTGTTCTTGGTTGAGTTCTAACATGATCTCTATTTTTAAACTACAAACAGCAGTTTTACCCAGAAAATTTTTGGAAAAAATTCATTCGAGTGGGTAAACGTTTTCCGATTGAGCTAAAATTTTACATGCATATTTGTGGCACTGAGATGAATATAAAAAAATATTTTACTAAAAAAAATCGGTCAAAAAGTCAAAATAATTGAAAGATGAAGTTCAATAAAAATTAAAAAAATAGTCAGCGGTTGAGTTTTGGTGCCCCAACTTTCCAGATCAAAATTCCATATTTAAGGACATTCCAGATTTAATTTGTGATTTTTGGAGATCGGGAACACCTCGAACGAGTTGTCAAGTTACTCCGCAATTTTTTGAGTTTTCGATTTCAGCAATTTTTATTAATTTTAGCTGTAGGTTTTCATTTGTTTGCCTTTATTCTTCCTTTATACTATCTAACACCTTCTTGTTTTCTTGTGTTAGTAGGATTTTATTAATTGTGTCTCGTCATTTTTTCGCATCCTAGTGCAAATTAGGACTCTTTGTTAGTTTAGGTTCATATACTTTCTAATTGGTTGATATAGACTCTACTAAAGAACTCAAAAGACTGAATTCTACTTATTGAGAATTTGAATTTTTCTTTTTGAGTGATTAACGGTGAGGTTTGCTAATTTTTTCTTTTTGTGTTGAGTATTTTTTGCAAGTTTGTTCTCAACAAAATGTCTAGGATGGGTCAAGGTGAAATGACCATAATGATGTCTATGACACATTTACGAAATTCCAAACAACAGTTAGACGAACAAGCTGCCTTACTTTCGAACATTGAGTGCTACTATCAATGAGGTGAGATTGAATCAAGAACCTCAATATTGAGATCTTATTAAAGAAGATATGGATAACCAGCCTCCTGCTAATAGGCGCGGTCCTCGACGTGTCCCTAGACTGATTCTGATTTTCATGATCGTGGGCAACCCTCTTTGGCAAAATCGAAGTTCACAATTCCCCAATTTCGTGGTAAGAATGATCCAGAAGCTTATTGTGAATGTGAATCTAAGATTGAACTTATGTTTCGATATTATAAATGTCCGGATGATGAAAAGGTAGCATTAGCAACGCTGGAATTTTCAGATTATGCATTAAGTGGTGGACTCAACTTGGGGTAATCGTCATCGGAATTATGAAGGCGAGATTTCGACATGGGATGAGTTGAAACAAATTATGCGTAAATTTATTTCACCTCATTACTATAGAGAGATTAAAACAAATCTTAGAAGACTTGTTCAGTAGTAGGACGGTGGATGAATATTTTAAGGAGATGGAGATGCTCATGCATTCCAGAGAGCTAATGTGGGCGGAGGATGATAAACAACTATGGTTCGATTTATTGATGGTTTGAACAGGCCGATAGCTAATCATTGAGGCTACAAACTTACATTGATTTGGAGAAGCAGGTCATAAAGCATTAAGATCGAGCAACAATTAAAGGAACAAAGGTTTGGCTCCTTCTCTACTTCACAAATATTACAGAGGTAAACACTTCCAATTCTGACTTTAAAAGTTCAAAATCACCTTTTGTTACTATACTCTTCTTTGAGTAATGGAAGTAGTAATCAGATTGGAAAAAAGGGGCTCCCGTTAAAGCGCAACACCTTCAAGCAGCCCAATTTAGGTGATTCGAGTGTGAAGAGGACTCGTGAGATTGAATGCTTTAAGTGAAAAGGGCGTGGTCATTATAGTAGGGAATGCCCTAACACAAGATTACTTCTTCTGAAAGATAATGGTGAGTACACTTCCGACTTCCGACTCTGATAAAACAGATCCAGATATGCCAGAACTTGTGGATGACAGTGATAATGGCGAAGAGTTGGTTGAACCACCAAAAGAAGGGGACTTTGCTGATTTTCAATGCCTTGTAGTTTGCCGAACCCTTAACATTCAGATGAAAGAGATGATAACCAAAGGACCAATATTTTCCATTCTCAGTGTTTTATTAAAGGTAACTTATGTTACTCATTATGATAGTGGGAGTTGCTCGAATGTAGAGAGTAGCTATTTGGTGGATTCTTAAAATTGCCTTGTACCAAACCCCTAAGCCATATCACCTTCAGTGGCTTAATGAATGCTCCGAAGTTAAAGTTACGAAACAGTCCGTGGTCACTTTTAGCTCGGGAATTATGAAGATGAAGTATGGTGTGATGTGGTCCCAAGCATTCGGTACACTTGCTCCTTGGATGACCTTGGCATTTGATCGCGATGTTACACACCAAGGTAAACTTAATCGATACTCCCTTGTGTTTAAAGGTAGAAAATTCACTTTTGCTCCTTTAATCTCACTGATGTATATAAAGATCAATTGAAGATGATGAAATTTTGTGAGGGGTAAGGGAGAAAAGACAAGTACAAAGACAGAGAGAGAAAAGAGGCTAGTAGTGGAAAAAGTCAAAATTTGAAAAGCCAAAGGTGAATGAACCCAACGTGGTAAAATGAGCGGGGAAAATTTTTGTGGCAACAAAAAAGATGTGAGGAGAGCCCTACTCAATAAACAGCCTTGTATCCTTGTGAGGTTTAGGCAATTATCTAACATTAACGAAATTTGCCTAGTGTGTTTCAGTCTTTTTGCAGGATTATGAGGATGTTTTTTAGTGAGGCCCCTAAAGGTTTACCACCTTTACGAGGGATAGAGCATCAAATTGACTTAGTACCTGGAGCTTCATACCAAATCGACTAGCCTATAGACGCAATCCTGAGGAACAAAGGAATTGCAAAGGCAAGTTGAGGATTACTAGACAAAGGGTACATTGTGGAGCCTAAGCCCTTGTGCCGTTCCTGTCTTATTGGTACCAAAAGAAGATGGTACGTATCGAATGTGTGTTTATTGCCACCCAATCAACAAATAATGTAAAGTATCGACATCCAATTCCTAGACTTGATGATATGCTTGATGAATTACATGGCTCAATCATATTTTACTAAAATTGATTAAAAAGCGGTTATCATCAAATTCGAATGAGGGAAGGGGCTGAATGGAAACAGCCTTTAAAACAAATTTGGATTGTATGAATGGTTAGTTATGCCTTTCGGCCTTACTAATGCACCTAGTACATTTATGAGATTAAGAATCATGTTTTAAGGCTTCACTTGGGTAATTTTTGTAGTAGTTTACTTTGATGATATTTTAATTTACTCCAAGCCATTAGATGATCATATTTTCCATGTTAGAACCGTTTTGGATATTCTACAAGCTGAAAAAATTATTTGCCAACCTTGATAAATGCACATTCTGTTGTGATAAACTAATATTCTTAGGTTTCATAGTTAGTGCTCAAGGTATTCATGTCGATGAGGACAAAGTCAAGGCAATCAAGGAGTGGCCGACTCCTAAATCGGTAACTAAGGTGAGATCTTTCCATGGTTTAGCTAGTTTTATAGACGATTTGTGAAAGATTTCTCTACTATTGCTGCCCCCATTAACAGAGGTTATAAAGAAATCATTGGGTTTCAAATGAGGTGAAACCCAGAAAGGCTTTTTAGACCCTAAAAACTAAGTTATGTTCTGCTCCTCTTCTTCTTAACTACCTGATTTTACTAATACTTTTGAACTTGAGTGTGATGCTTCAGGAATTGGAATTGGTGCTGTTTTAATGCAAGATAAGCACCAATTACTTATTTTAGTGTGCACATTAAACTACTCAACTTATGACAAAGAACTATTGGCGTTGGTTCGTGCACTTCAAGTATGGCAACATTATTTGCTGCCTAATGAGTTTTGTCATACATACAAATCATGAATCCCTTAAGTGTTAAAGGGACAAGGTAAGTTGAGTAAATAACATGCCTGATGGGTAGATTCATTGAAACATTCCCTTACGTGATAAAATATAAAACATGTAAAGATAATGTAGTTGCAGATGCTTTGTGTACGATATGCTTTAATAACTACATTGAATGCTAAAGTCTTAGGGTTTGAACATATTAAGGAGTTATATGATGATGATGCTGATTTCAGCCATATCTATAAGAATTGTGGACATACTACTTTTGAAAAGTTTATCTTGTAGATGGCTTCTTTTTCGTATAAACAGGTTATGCATACCAAAGTGTTCCATGAGAGACTTATTGTTTCATGAGGCCCATAGTGGGGGTTTAATGGGACATTTTGGAGTAGCCAAACAATAGACATCTTGCAAGAACACTTCCCATTGGCCACATATGAAGAAGGATGTCAAAAAGGTATGTTCCAAGTGCATTACATGTAAACAAGCAAAATCTAAGGTAATGCCCTCATGGCCTTTACACTCATTTACCGATTCCTACTTCACCTTGGGTAGATTTATCCATGGATTTTATTCTAGGTTTGCCACGAACTAGCAAAGGAAGAGATAGTATATTGTTGTGTTAACAGGTTTTCAAAGATGGCACAATTTATTGCTTGTCACAAAACAGATGATGCTACACATGTGGCAGACTTATTCTTTAAAGAGGTGGTAAGACTTCATGGCATCCCTAAAATAATTGTTTCTGACAGAGCTGTCAAATTCCTTAGCCACTTTTGGAAGGTATTGTGGGGTAAGCTTGGTACTAAATTTACTTATTCCACTACATATCACCCCCAAACTGATGGCCAAACTGAAGTAGTTAATTGGATCTTAGGGACATTATTACGATCTGTTGTGGGAAAGAACATTAGAAATTGGGAAGAATGCCTACCATTTGTTGAATTTGCATATAATAGATCTATTCATTCTACAACTGGGTATTCTCCATTTGAACTTGTTTATGGCTTTAACCCACTAACCGTACTTGATCTTGCGCCATTACCACTTGAACACATGTTAATTTAGATGGCGAACAGAAAGCTGAGTTGGTGAAATCCTTACATGAGAAGGTGATACGAGTCATAAAGGCCCAACCCAAGTTCAAGAAAGCGATGGGCTCAAATTGCACAAGGCCCAATAACGAGATCAAAGGCCCGACAAATGCGGTCCAAACTAAATGGGACCATTCAAGAGTTTGTTAGCAAGGCCTTAGATGCATACACGAGACAACAAGAAAATCAAGATTCACTTTCTTGTTTTCAAGAAAATCAAGAAATCGAATCTTGGCCCAAGTATGCTGTTCGAAGAGATTTCAAGAATCAAGAAAATCAAGATTTCAAATCTTGGAAATCTGGTCCAAGAAACCAAATCTTGCAGCCAACACGCATTGGATCTCCGTTACGAGCATCAACGACTCAATTTCGGAAGGAGATGGATCACGAGCCCAAATTCTGAAGACAAGGCCCAATAAGCAACTTCCAGCCCAATCCAGAAATTTATGCATATTTAATTGAAAATTAGGCCAAAATGTCAAAGGGTCCAATTCATAAACATTTTATGTGTTTAATTTAATTTTTAAGCTTTTAGGAACATACATGTAAAATTCGGCCCAAAAACAGCCCATACATAAGCTTGGCCGAATTTTCCCTTATTATTTTATTAATTAGGTTTAATTTTATTAGTTACTTGTTAGATTAGGATTACTTGAGGCCTATTTAAAGGCATGGCCGGCCACCCTTTGTATACAACACTTATATTCATTCTTAAATTTCAGATTTGAGAGTAGAATTTTCTTTGAGTTTTCTCCAAGATTTCTCTCTTGAGTTTTCTTTAGAAGCTGTTTTAACAATCTTTTGATTGTGGGAGCCATCTTCAACCTTCTTCTTGCCATCGATATTCTTTGGAGGGAAGATTAGAGCCGTTTGAAGGAATTTGTGAATTCTTTCGGGAATTCAAGGGTTCTTAGGACTTTTCTTTATTTCTTGCTGTTTCGTTTTAATTCTTTGTTCCTCTTGGATCGATTCTTTATCTTACTTTTGCTGATATTCTTGTGTTCTTTTCAGCCACGTTTCAACTCCAAGAATCGATAATTCAATTTTCCCTTGTTGGCAGCAACGATTCAATATCAAAAATCCCCAATTCCTAGGTTTTGCCGATTGGGTTTCTTTCAAATTGGGGGTCAATTGATTGCTGGAAATTAGGCATTCTTGGCCAAATCAAGTTATTGACAGATTAGCATTCTTTATTTACTTCCAAACTCGTTCAATTTCATCAATTTCATTCTTTTCTTTTGCCGCCCAAATCCCTAATTTTCTATTGAAATCTGGTTGATTTAATTCGTTTGCTGTTTTAGTGTTCTTGAACAGATTCGGCTAGTGGAGAATTGATCTTGGAGTTCGATTTCGTCTTCTTGAACTTCGAAAAACATCCATTCATTCGTTCTTTGTTTCTTGCTGCTCTTTTAATTGAATTTGGGGATTTAATTCCAGATCTGATTAGTTTATTCTTGTTCTTTGTCTTAATTTACAGATCTGTTCGTTTAGAGCTTTCGTAGGAGTTTCCCGTGACTTGGCAACTCGATCTTGGTCCGCGCGCTATCCTCTATCATTTGGTATCAGATTTTGGGCGTTTTGGGTGTTCTTGGTTGATTTCTAATCTGATCTCTATTTTTTAAAGCACAAACAGCAGTTTTACCCAGAAAAATTGTTCGAAAAAAATTCATTTGAGTGGGTAAACGTTGTCCGATTGATCTAAAATTTTACATACATATTTGTGGCACTGTGATTGAATATAAAAAAAATTAATCCCGCAAAAAAAATCAGTCAAAAAAGTCAAAAAAATCAAAAAAAAAGACGAAATTCAATAAAAATTTAAAAAAAGATCCAGCGGGTTGAATTTGGTGCCCAAACTTTCTAGATCAAAAATTCAATATATAAGGATATTCCAGATTTAATTTTGTGATTTTTGGAGATCGGGAACACCTCGAACGAAGTTGTCAAGTTACTCCGCAGTTTTCGGGTTTTCTGTTTTCAGCAATTTTTATTGATTCTTAGCTGTAGGTTTTCATTTGTTTGCCTTTATTCTTCCTTTACGTTATCTAACACCTTCTTGTTTCTTGTGTTAGTAGGATCTAAACGTGTGCACAACTTCTTCCTCGGTGCAACACGAATCAATTGGTGTCTCGTCAGTTTTTGGCATCCTAGTGCAAATTAGGACTCTTTGATAGCTTGGTTCATTCACTCTCTAATTGTTGTTGATATAAACTCTCCTAAAGGACTCACAAGACTGAATTCTGGCTCATTGAAAATTTCAATTTTCTTTTTGAGTGATTAACGGTGAGGTTTGGTAACTTTTCTTTTTGAGTGTTGAGTGTTTATTTTTGCAGGTTTTTTAGAAAATGTCTAAAGGTGATAATAATGATGATACATTTATGAAAGTACAACAACAGTTAGACGGACATGCTGTTGCAATCACGCAAATAAATGCTACACTTCAAGCATTGAATGCTACTTTGAATGAGGTGCGATTGAATCAAGAGTCTCATTATCGAGACCCAATTAAAGAGGATAGGGACAACCAACCCCATAGGCGTGGCCCTCGACGTGCCCTTAGAATGGATGATGATTTTCATGATCGTGGGCAACCTTCCTTGGCAAAACCGAAATTCATAATTCCCCAATTTCGTGGTAAGAATGATCCTGAAGCTTATTGTGAATGGGAATCTAAGATTGAACTAATGTTTCGGTATTATAAATGTCCGGATGATGAAAAGGTTGCGTTAGCAACACTGGAATTTTCAGATTATGCATTAAGTTGGTGGACTCAACTTGGGGTAAACCGCCATCGGATTATGAAGGTGAGATTTCAACATGGGATGAGTTGAAACAGATTATGCGTAAAAGGTTTATTCCACCTCACTACTACAGAGAAATTAAAACAAAGCTGAGGAGACTTGTCCAAGGTAGTAGGACGGGTGGATGAATATTTCAAAGAGATGGAGATGCTCATTCAGAGAGCTAATGTGGAGGAGGATGAAGAAACGACTATGGTTCGATTCATTGATGGTTTGAACAGGCCGATAGCTAATACATTGAGGCTACAAACTTACATTGATTTGGAAGAAGCAGTTCACAAAGCCATTGAGAGATCGAGCAACAATTAAAGGAACAAAGGTTGGGTCCTTCTCTGCTTCACAATATTACCGACAATGGTAGGTAACAATTCCAATTCTGATTTTAAGAATTCAAAACCACCTTTGTTACTAATAAGTCTTCTTTGAGTAACAAGCAATCAGATTGGAAAAAAGGGGCTCCTGCTAAAATGCAAACACCTTCTAAGCAGCCCAATTTAGGTGATTCGAGTACGAAGAGGACTCGTGAGATTGAATGCTTTAAATGCAAAGGGCGTGGTCATTATAGTAGGGAATGCCCTAACACGAGATTACTTCTTCTAAAAGATAATGGTGAGTATACTTCCGACTCTGATAAGACAGATCCAGATATGCCAGAACTTGTAGATGACAGTGATAATGGCGAAGAGTGGTTGTTGAACCACCAAACGAAGGGGACTTGCTGATTTTTCGTGCCTTGTAGTTCGCCAAACACTTAACATCCAAATGAAAGATGATGACAACCAAAGGACCAATATTTTCCATTCTCGGTGTTTTATTAAAGGTAACTTATGTTCAATCATTATTGATAGTGGGAGTTGCTCGAATGTAGTGAGTAGCTATTTGGTGGATTCTTTAAAGTTGCCATGTACTAAACACCCTAAGCCATATCACCTTCAATGGCTTAATGAATGCTCCGAAGTCAAAGTTACGAGACAGTCCTTGGTCACTTTAAGATTGGCAATTATGAGGATGAAGTATGGTGTGATGTGGTCCCAATGCATGCGGCACATTTGCTTCTTGGACGGCCTTGGCAATTTGATCGTGATGTTACACACACCAAGGTAAACTTAATCGATACTCCCTTGTATTTAAGGTGAAGAGAAATTCACTTTTGCTCCTTTAAATCCTACTGATGTATACAAAGATCAATTAAAGATGATGATGAAATTTGTGAGGGGGTAAGGGAGAAAGAGCAAATACAAAAGACAGAGAGAAAAGAGGCTAATAGTAAAAAAAGTCAAAATTTAAAAAGCCCAAAGGTGAGTGAACCAATAAGTGGTAAAATAAGCGGAAAAATCTTTTGGCAACAAAAAAAAGATGTGAGGAGAGCCCTACTCAATAAACAGCCTTGTATCCTTGTGAGGTTTAGGCAAAATTATTTATCTTTATCTAACGTTAACGAAAATTTGCCTAGTGTGTTTCAATCTCTTTTGCAGGATTATGAGGAGGTTTTTAGTGAGGCCCCTAAAGGTTTACCACCTTTACGAGGGATTTAAACATCAGATTGACTTAGTACCCGGAGCTTCGATTCCGAATCGACCAGCCTATAGATGCAATCCCGAGGAGACAAAAGAATTGCAAAGGCAAGTTGAGGAGTTACTAGACAAAGGGTATATCCGTGAAAGCCTAAGCCCTTGTGCTGTTCCTGTCTTATTGGTGCCAAAAAAAGATGGTACGTTTCGTATGTGTGTTGATTGTCGCCCAATCAACAAGATAACGTATTAAAGTATCGACATCCAATTCCTAGACTTGATGATATGCTTGATGAATTACATGGTTCAGTTATATTTACTAAAATTGATTTAAAAAGTGGTTATCATCAATTCGAATGAGGGAAGGGGATGAATGGAAAACAGCCTTTAAAACAAAATTTGGATTGTATGAATGGTTAGTTATGCCTTTCGGCCTTACTAATGCACCTAGTACATTTATGAGATTGATGAATCATGTTTTAAGGCTTCACTTGGGTAAATTTGTAGTAGTTTACTTTGATGATATTTTAATTTACTCCAAGTCATTAGATGATCATGTTTTCCATGTTTAAAACCGTTTTGGATATTCTGCGAGCTGAAAAGTTATTTGCCAACCTTGATAAATGCACATTCTGTTGTGATAAACTAATATTTTTAGGTTTCATAGTTAGTGCTCAAGGTATTCATGTCGATGAGGACAAAGTAAAGGCAATCAAGGAGTGGCCGACTCCTAAATCGGTAACTGAGGTGAGATCTTTCCATGGCTTAGCTAGTTTTTATAGACGATTTGTGAAAGATTTCTCTACTATTGCTGCCCCATTGACAGAAGTTAATAAAGAAATCAGTGGGTTTCAAATGGGGTGAAACCCAAGAAAAGGCCTTTAACACTCTAAAAGCTAAGTTATGTTCTGCTCCTTTGCTTAAATTACCTGATTTTGCTAAAACTTTTGAACTTGAGTGTGATGCTTCAGGAATTGGAATTGGCGCCGTTTTAATGCAGGATAAGCAACCTATCGCTTATTTTAGTGAGAAATTGAATGGTGCACAGTTAAACTACTCGACTTATGACAAAGAACTATTAGCGTTAGTTCGTGCACTTCAAGTATGGCAACATTACTTGCTACCCAATGAGTTTGTCATACATACAGATCATGAATCCCTTAAATGGTTAAAGGGACAAGGTAAATTGAGTAAACGGCATGCCCGATGGGTAGAATTCATTGAAACATTTCCTTATGTAATACAATATAAAACAGGTAAAGATAATGTAGTTGCAAATGCTTTGTCTAGACGATATGCTTTAATAACTACATTGAATGCTAAACTCTTAGGGTTCGAACATATTAAGGAACTATATGATGATGATGCTGATTTCGGCCATATCTACAAGAATTGTGGACATACTGCTTTGATAAATTTATCTTGTAGATGGATTTCTTTTCGAATAAACAGGTTATGCATACCAAAGTGTTCCATGAGAGATTTATTGATTCATGAAGCCCATAGTGGAGGCTTAATGGGACATTTTGGAGTGGCCAAAACACTAGATATTTTGCAAGAACACTTCCATTGACACATATGAAGAAGGACGTGGAAAAGGTATGTTCAAAGTGCATTACATGCAAACAAGCAAAATCTAAGGTAATGCCTCATGGCCTTTACACTCCTTTACCGATTCCTACTTCTCCTTGGATAGATTTATCTATGGATTTTATTCTAGGTTTGCCTCGAACTAAGAAAGGAAGATATAGTATATTTGTTGTTGTGTTGACAGGTTTTCAAAGATGGCACATTTTATTTCTTGTCACAAAACAGACGATGCTACACATGTGGCAGACTTATTCTTTAAAGAGGTGGTAAGACTTCATGGCATCCCTAAAACAATTGTTTCTGATAGAGATGTCAAATTCCTTAGCCACTTCTGGAAAGTATTGTGGGGTAAGCTTGGTACAAAATTACTTTATTCTACTACATGTCACACCCCCAAACTGATGGACAAACTGAAGTAGTTAATCGAATTTTGGGACTTTACTACGATCTGTTGTGGGAAAGAACATTAGAAATTGGGAAGAATGCCTACCATTTGTTGAATTTGCATATAAGATCTATTCATTCTACAACTGGTTATTCTCCATTGAACTTGTTTATGGTTTTAACCCACTAACAGTACTTGATCTTGCGCCATTACCTCTTGAACATATAATTAATTTAGATGGTGAACAGAAAGCCGAGTTGGTGAAATCCTTACATGAGAAGGCTAAACAACGAATAGCCAAAACAAATGATGCCAACACCAACAAAGCAAACAAGGGGCGCAAACGGGTTGTACTAGAACCCGGAGATTGGGTTTGGGTACATTTGAGGAAAGAACGATTTCCTACTAAAAGGAAAACCAAGTTGGACCCAAGGGGCGATGGGCCTTTCCAAGTACTCGAGAGGATCAACGACAACGCCTATAAAATTGATCTACCTGGTGAGTACAATGTAAGTTCTACTTTTAATGTTGCTGACTTGTCCCATTTGATTTTTCAGATTCGAGGACGAATCTTTTTGAGGAAGGGGGGAATGATACGAGTCATAAAGGCCCAACCCAAGTTCAAGAAAGCGATGGGCTCAAATTGCCACAAGGCCCAATAACGAGATCAAAGGCCCGACAAATGCGGTCCAAACTAAATGGGACCATTCAAGAGTTTGTTAGCAAGGCCTTAGATGCATACACGAGACAACAAGAAAATCAAGATTCACTTTTCTGTTTTCAAGAAAATCAAGAAATCGAATCTTGGCCCAAGTATGCTGTTCGAAGAGATTTCAAGAATCAAGAAAATCAAGATTTCAAATCTTGGAAATCTTGGTCCAAGAAAACAAATCTTGCAGCCAACACGCATTGGATCTCCGTTACGAGCATCAACGACTCAATTTCGGAAGAGATGGATCACGAGCCCAAATTCTTGAAGACAAGGCCCAATAAGCAACTTCCAGCCCAATCCAGAAATTTATGCATATTTAATTGAAAATTAGGCCAAATGTCAAAGGGTCCAATTCATAAACATTTATGTGTTTAATTTAATTTTTTAAGCTTTTAGGAACATACATGTAAAATTCGGCCCAAAAACAGCCCATACATAAGCTTGGCCGAATTTCCCTTATTATTTTATTAATTAGGTTTAATTTTATTAGTTACTTGTTAGATTAGGATTACTTGAGGCCTATTTAAAGGCATGGCCGGCCACCCTTTGTATACAACACTTATATTCATTCTTAAATTTCAGATTTGAGAGAGTAGAATTTTCTTTGAGTTTTCTCCAAGATTTCTCTCTTGAGTTTTCTTAGAAGCTGTTTTAACAATCTTTTGATTGTGGGAGCCATCTTCAAACTTCTTCTTGCCATCGATATTCTTGGAGGGAAGATTAGAGCCGTTTGAAGGAATTTGTGAATTCTTTCGGGAATTCAAGGGTTCTTAGGACTTTTCTTTATTTCTTGCTGTTTCGTTTTAATTCTTTGTCCTCTTGGATCGATTCTTTATCTTATTGTTGCTGATATTCTTGTGTTCTTTTCAGCCACGTTTCAACTCCAAGAATCGATAATTCAATTTTCCCTTGTTGGCAGCAACGATCAATATCAAAAATCCCCAATTCCTAGGTTTTGCCGATTGGGTTTCTTCAAATTGGGGGTCAATTGATTGCTGGAAATTAGGCATTCTTGGCCAAATCAAGTTATTGACAGATTAGCATTCTTTATTTACTTCCAAACTCGTTCAATTTCATCAATTTCATTCTTTTCTTTTGCCGCCAAATCCCTAATTTTCTATTGAAATCTGGTTGATTAATTCGTTTGCTGTTTTAGTGTTCTTGAACAGATTCGGCTAGTGGAGAATTGATCTTGGAGTTCGATTTCGTCTTCTTGAACTTCGAAAACATCCATTCATTCGTTCTTTGTTTCTTGCTGCTCTTTTAATTGAATTTGGGGATTTAATTCCAGATCTGATTAGTTTATTCTTGTTCTTTGTCTAATTTACAGATCTGTTCGTTTAGAGCTTTACGTAGGAGTTTCCCGTGACTTGGCAACTCGATCTTGGTCCGCGCGCTATCCTCTATCAGAAGGCTAGGCAACGAATAGCCAAAACAAATGATGCCAACACCAACAAGGCAAACAAGGGGCGTAAATGGGTTATCCTAGAACCCAGAGATGGGTTTGGGTCCATATGAGGAAAGAACGATTTCCTACACAAAGAAAGTCCAAGTTGGACCCAAGGGGTGATGGGCCTTTCCAAGTACTCGAGCGGATCAACGACAATGCCTATAAGATTGATCTACCTGGGTGAGTACAATGTAAGTTCTACTTTTAATGTAGCTGACTTGTGCCCATTTGAAATTCAGATTCGAGGATGAATCTTTTCGAGGAAGGGGGGAATGATACGAGTCACAAAGGCCCAACTCAAGCTCAAGAACGTGATGGGCTCAAATTACGACAAGGCCCAATTACAAGGTCAAAGGCCAGACAATGTGTTCAAAACTAAATGGAACCATTAAGGAATTTGTTAGCAAGGCCTTAGAAGCGTACACGAAAGAAAAAGAGAATCAAGATTCACTTTCTTGTTTCAAGAAAATCAAGAAACCGAATCTTGGCCTAATTTTGCTGTTTGGAGCGATTTCAACAATCAAGAAAATCAAGATTTCAAATCTTGGAAATCTTGGTCCAAGAAACCGAATCTTGCAGCTAACGCGCATTGAATCTCCGTTACGAACATCAACGAAACAATTTCGGTAAGAGATGGACTACAAGCCCAAGTTCTGAAGGCAAGGCCCAATAAGAGATTCCAAGCCCAACCAAGAAATTCAAACCATACTTAGTTGAAAATCAGGCCAAATTATTAAAGTGGCCCAATTTGTAAAAATTAATTGTTTAAATACCTAGTTTAATTTTAGACTTTGGGATTATTATTGATAGAAGGTTTGCGCGCAGACCAAGATCGAGTTGTCAAGTCATGGGAAACTCCTACGAAAACTCTAAACGTTTGGATCTGAAATGAAACAGCAAAACTTAATTAGAATCGATTAGATCTGAAAACTAAAAATCCCCAAATTAATAAAGAACAGCCAAGAATCAAAACACTTATGAATAGATGTTCTTGGAAGCCAAGAACATGAAATTAAGCCCCAAGATTAACTTCCAATCAGCTGAAACTATCAAAGAAACACAAACAACAAATAAATTAAAAACAGATTGCGAAATCAATTGAAACTAGTTCTAGGGATTGGACGGCAAGAAAAGAAAGGGGGATTTTTGTGAATCAAAAACATTTCTTTATGTCCAAGAAAGTGCCGAATCAGATCTTGAAGTTTGGAATGGGTGAAACAAAACAAGAACAATTAATCCCAAATTATTCAACAAATCGGCACAAGAAGAATTTAATAAAGAAGACATGAACAACAATGGAATAAAGAAAAGTCCTAAGAAGCCTTGAAATCCCGAAAGATTTCACAACTCCTTTCAAACGGCTCTAATCTCCCCTCCAATGAAGATCAATGGCAAGAAGAAGGCTGAAGGCTGGAAGATGACTCCCACAATAAAAAAAGATTGTTAAAATTACTTCTAAAGAAAACTCAAGAGAAAATTCTTGGGAGAACTCAAAGAGAATTTTCACTCAAAACAAATCTGAAATTTTCAATGTAATTGTAATGTCATGTAATGTAGGGTGGCTGGCCAAGCCATATATATAGGCCTCCTAACACTTTCCTAGTTCTACTATTAAAACTAACAAAAACCTAATTGTTGACTTTCAAAGGAATTTCGTCCAAGGCTTTTAAATGGGCATTTGGACTGAATTTTTACATAGAAAGTTATTCATAAAGTCGAAAAATTAAAACTAAATTTTTAAAAAAAATTAAAACTTAACAAATTGGGCTACTTTGACAATTTGGCCTGATTTTCAACTAAGTCTAGTTTAAACTTCTTGGTGGGCTTGGAACATCTTATTGGGCCGTGTCTTCAAGAACTTGGGCTTTTAATCTGTTCTCTCCCGAAATTGATTCGTTGATGCTGTGTAAACGAGATCCAATGCGCCTTAGTTGCAAGATTCGGTTTCTTGGACCAAGATTTCCAAGATTTGAAATCTTGATTCTTGAAATCGCTCAAAACAGCAAAATTGGACCAAGATTCGGTTTCTTGATTTTCTTGAAAACAAGAAAAGTGAATCTAGATTTTCTTTTTCCTTCGTATATGCATCTAAGGCCTTTGTGACTCGTATCATTCCCTCTTCCTCAAAAACATTCGTCCTCGAATCTGGAAAATCAAATGGAGGTAAGTCAACCACATTGAAAGTAGAAACTTGTAGTCCAAACATAAGCATAACAAAACAAGTATAACGCATACGAATGGACAGATTCAGATTACCATGCAAACAAAAATTTACTAGCCAATGCCTCGTCAAATATTCGAAACAAAGATGGACATGTTTTAAGGCATTCAATCATCTCAAATTGTTTCCACAAACCATGAATAAATCGCGAGTAATAAATCAAATGGTAAATGTAATCATCATAAGTAGGTATTTGAAAAGGTCACACAGTTCACAGAGTTGCTGATAGAGGGTTGGCGCGCGGACCAAGATCGAGTTGCCAAGTCACGGGAAACTCCTACGAAGGCTCTAAACGAACAGATCTAAAAAATAAAACAAAAACAAGATTAAACCAATCAGATCTGGAATTAAATCCCCAAATTCAATTAAATGAGCAGCAAGAAACAAAGAACGAATGAATAGATGTTTCTCGAAGTTCAAGAAGACGAAAACGAACTCCAAGATTAATTCTCCACAAGCCGAATGCCAAGAACACCAAAACAGTAAGTAAATTGAAACAAGCAGATTTTTAATGGAAGAATAGGGTTTGGGCGGCAAAAAGAAAAGAAAGAAATTGATGAAATTGAACGGTTCAAGAAGTGAATTTAAGATACGATTCGGTCCAATTGAACATCAAGATGAATTGCCCAAGTTTCAGCAGCGAATTTCACCAATAAGAAGAAATAGAAACGGCAAGAACCCTAAATTTGGGGATTTGGATCGACTAGTTGCTGCCAATAAAAGGGATCGAATAATAAACGACGAATCTTGGAGTTTAATCAAGGCTGATACTTCAACAAAAACAGCAAAGAAAATTAGAAGAAGAATCGGCACAAGTAATAGAAGAAAATTAATTGAACAAAGCAAAGAATTAAAGAGAAGTCCTAAGAACCCTTGAATTCCCGAAAGAATTCACAAATTCCTTCAAACGGCTCTAATCTCCCCTCCAAAGAATATCGATGGCAAGAAGAAGGTTGAAGACGGCTCCCACAATCCAAAGATTGTTAAAACAGCTTCTAAGAAAACTCAAGAGAGAAATCTTGGAGAAAAACTCAAAGAAAATTCTGCTCTCTCAAATCTGAAATTAAAAAATAAATCTAAGTGTTGTGTACAAAGGGTGGCCGGCCATGCCTTAAATAGGCCTCAAGTAATCCTAATCTAACAAGTAACTAATAAAATTAAACCTAATTAATATAAATAATAAGGAAAATTCGGCCAAGCTTATGTATGGGCTATTTTTGGGCCGAATTTTACATGTATGTTCTAAAGCTTAAAAAATTAAATTAAACAAGTAAAATGTTTATGAATTGGCCCTTTGACATTTTGGCCTGATTTTCAATTAATTGCATAGATTTCTGGATTTTGGGCTGGAAGTTGCTTATTGGGCCTGTCTTCACGAATTTGGGCTCGTGATCCATCTCCTCCGAAATTAAGTCGTTGATGCTCATACGAGATCCAATGCGTGTTGGCTGCAAGATTTGGTTCTTGGACCAAGAGTTCCAAGATTGAAATCTTGATTTTCTTGATTCTTGAATCTCTTCGACAGCATAATTGGGCCAAGAATCGGTTTCTTGATTTTCTTGAAAACAAGAAAGTGAATCTTGATTTTCTTGTTGTCTCTGTGTATGCATCTAAGGCCTTGCTAAACAAACTCTTGAATGGTCCCATTTAGTTTGGACCGCATTTGTCGGGCCTTTGATCTCGTTATTGGGCCTTGTGGCAATTTGAGCCCATCGCTTTCTTGAACTTGGGTTGGGCCTTTATGACTCGTATCATTCCCTCCTTCCTCAAAAGATTCGTCCTCGAATCTGAAAAATCAAATGGGGACAAGTCAGCAACATTAAAGTAGAACTTACATTGTACTCACCAGGTAGATCAATTTTATAGGCGTTGTCGTTGATCCTCTCGAGTACTTGGAAAGGCCCATCGCCCTTTGGATCCAACTTGGTTTTCCTTTTAGTAGGAAATCGTTCTTTCCTCAAATGGACCCAAACCCAATCTCTGGGTTCTAGTACAACCCGTTTGCGCCCCTTGTTTGCTTTGTTGGTGTTGGCATCATTTGTTTTGGCTATTCGTTGCTTAGCCTTCTCATGTAAGGATTTCACCAACTCGGCTTTCTGTTCACCATCTAAATTAATTATATGTTCAAGAGGTAACGGCGCAAGATCAAGTACTGTTAGTGGGTTAAAACCATAAACAAGTTCAAATGGAGAATAACCAGTTGTAGAATGAATAGATCTATTATATGCAAATTCAACAAATGGTAGGCATTCTTCCCAATTTTTAATGTTCTTTCCCACCAGATCGTAGTAAAGTCCCTAAAATTCGATTAACTACTTCAGTTTGTCCATCAGTTTGGGGGTGACATGTAGTAGAATAAAGTAATTTTGTACCAAGCTTACCCCACAATACTTTCCAGAAGTGGCTAAGGAATTTGACATCTCTATCAGAAACAATTGTTTTAGGGATGCCATGAAGTCTTACCACCTCTTTAAAGAATAAGTCTGCCACATGTGTAGCATCATCTGTTTTGTGACAAGAAATAAAATGTGCCATCTTTGAAAACCTATCAACAACAACAACTATACTATCTCTTCCTTTCTTAGTTCGAGGCAAACCTAGAATAAAATCCATAGATAAATCTATCCAAGGAGAAGTAGGAATCGGTAAAGGAGTGTAAAGGCCATGAGGCATTACCTTAGATTTTGCTTGTTTGCATGTAATGCACTTGGAACATACCTTTTCCACGTCCTTCTTCATATGTGGCCAATGGAAGTGTTCTTGCAAGATATCTAGTGTTTTGGCCACTCCAAAATGTCCCATTAAGCCTCCACTATGGGCTTCATGAATCAATAAATCTCTCATGGAACACTTTGGTATGCATAATCTGTTTATTCGAAAAAGAAATCCATCTACAAGATAAAATTTATCAAAAGCAGTATGTCCACAATTCTTGTAGATATGGCCGAAATCAGCATCATCATCATATAGTTCCTTAATATGTTCGAACCCTAAGAGTTTAGCATTCAATGTAGTTATTAAAGCATATCGTCTAGACAAAGCATCTCTGCAACTACATTATCTTTACCTGTTTTATATTGTATTACATAAGGAAATGTTTCAATGAATTCTACCCATCGGGCATGCCGTTTACTCAATTTACCTTGTCCCTTTAACCAATTAAGGGATTCATGATCTGTATGTATGAGAAACTCATTGGGTAGCAAATAATGTTGCCATACTTGAAGTGCACGAACTAACGCTAATAGTTCTTTGTCATAAGTCGAGTAGTTTAACTGTGCACCATTCAATTTCTCACTAAAATAAGCGATAGGTTGCTTATCCTGCATTAAAACGGCGCGCCGATTCCAATTCCTGAAGCATCACACTCAAGTTCAAAAGTTTTTAGCAAAATCAGGTAATTTAAGCAAAGGAGCAGAACATAACTTAGCTTTTAGAGTTTTAAAAAGGCCTTTTCTTGGGTTTCACCCCATTTGAAACCCACTGATTTCTTTATAACTTCTGTCAATGTGGCAGCAATAGTAGAGAAATCTTTCACAAATCGTCTATAAAAACTAGCTAAGCCATGGAAAGATCTCACCTCAGTTACCGATTTAGGAGTCGGCCACTCCTTGATTGCCTTTACTTTGTCCTCATCGACATGAATACCTTGAGCACTAACTATGAAACCTAAAAATATTAGTTTATCACAACAAATGTGCATTTATCAAGGTTGGCAAATAACTTTTCAGCTCGCAGAATATCCAAAACGTTTTAACATGGAAAACATGATCATCTAATGACTTGGAGTAAATTAAAATATCATCAAAGTAAACTACTACAAATTTACCCAAGTGAAACCTTAAAACATGATTCATCAATCTCATAAATGTACTAGGTGCATTAGTAAGGCCGAAAGGCATAACTAACCATTCATACAATCCAAATTTTGTTTTAAAGGCTGTTTTCCATTCATCCCCTTCCCTCATTCGAATTTGATGATAACCACTTTTTAAATCAATTTTAGTAAATATAACTGAACCATGTAATTCATCAAGCATATCATTAAGTCTAGGAATTGGATGTCGATACTTTACCGTTATCTTGTTGATTGGGCGACAATCAACACACATACGAAACGTACCATCTTTCTTTGGCACCAATAAGACAGGAATAGCACAAGGGCTTAGGCTTTCACACGGATATACCCTTTGTCTAGTAACTCCTCACTTGCCTTTGCAATTCTTTTGTCTCCTCAGGATTGCATCTATAGGCTGGTCGATTCGGAATCGAAGCTCCGGGTACTAAGTCAATCTGATGTTCAATCCCTCGTAAAGGTGGTAAACCTTTAGGGGCCTCACTAAAAACATCCTCGTAATCCTGCAAAAGAGATTGAAACACACTAGGCAAATTTTCGTTAACGTTAGATAAAGATAAATAATTTTGCCTAAACCTCACAAGGATACAAGGCTGTTTATTGAGTAGGGCTCTCCTCACATCTTTTTTTGTTGCCAAAAGATTTTTTTCGCTCATTTTACCACTTATTGGTTCACTCACCTTTGGGCTTTTTAAATTTGACTTTTTTTTATTATTAGCCTCTTTTCTCTCTGTCTTTTGTATTTGCTCTTTCTCCCTTACCCCCTCACAAAATTTCATCATCTTTAATTGATCTTTGTATACATCAGTAGGATTTAAAGAAGCAAAAGTGAATTTCTTACCTTTAAATACAAGGGAGTATCGATTAAGTTTACCTTGGTGTGTAACATCACGATCAATTTGCCAAGGCCGTCCAAGAAGCAAATGTGCCGCATGCATTGGGACCACATCACACCATACTTCATCCTCATAATTGCCAATCTTAAAAGTGACCAAGGACTGTCTCGTAACTTTGACTTCGGAGCATTCATTAAGCCATTGAAGGTGATATGGCTTAGGGTTTTAGTACATGGCAACTTTAAAGAATCCACCAAATATCTACTCACTACATTCGAGCAACTCCCACTATCAATAATGATTGAACATAAGTTACCTTTAAAAAACACCGAGAATGGAAAATATTGGTCCTTTGGTTGTCATCATCTTTCATTTGGATGTTAAGTGTTCGGCGAACTACAAGGCACGAAAAATCAGAAAGTCCCCTTCGTTTGGTGGTTCAACCAACTCTTCGCCATTATCACTGTCATCTACAAGTTCTGGCATATCTGGATCTGTTTTATCAGAGTCGGAAGTATACTCACCATTATCTTTTAGAAGAAGTAATCTCGTGTTAGGGCATTCCCTACTATAATGACCACGCCCTTTACATTTAAAGCATTCAATCTCACGAGTCCTCTTCGTACTCGAATCACCTAAATTGGGCTGCTTAGAAGGTGTTTGCATTTTAGCAGGAGCCCCTTTTTTCCAATCTGATTGCTTGTTACTCAAAGAAGACTTATTAGTAACAAAAGGTGGTTTTGAATTCTTAAAATTAGAATTGGAATTGTTACCTCGGTAATATTGTGAAGCAGAGAAGGACCCAAACCTTTGTTCCTTTAATTGTTGCTCGATCTCAATGGCTTTGTGAACTGCTTCTTCCAAATCAATGTAAGTTTGTAGCCTCAATGTATTAGCTATCGGCCTGTTCAAACCATCAATGAATCGAACCATAGTCGTTTTCTTCTCCCTCCTCCACATTAGCTCTCTGAATGAGCATCTCCATCTCTTTGAAATATTCATCCACCGTCCTACTACCTTGGACAAGTCTTCTCAGCTTTGTTTTAATTTCTCTGTAATAGTGAGGTGGAATAAACCTTTTACACATAATCTGTTTCAACTCATCCCATGTTGAAATCTCACCTTCATAATTCCGATGGCGGTTTACCCCAAGTTGAGTCCACCAACTTAATGCATAATCTGAAAATTCCAGTGTTGCTAACGCAACCTTTTCATCATCGGACATTTATAATACCAAAACATTAGTTCAATCTTAGATTCCCATTCACAATAAGCTTCAGGATCATTCTTACCACGAAATTGGGGAATTGTGAATTTCGGTTTTGCCAAGGAAGGTTGCCCACGATCATGAAAATCATCATCCATTCTAAGGGCACGTCGAGGGCCACGCTTATGGGGTTGGTTGTCCCTATCCTCTTTAATTGGGTCTCGATAATGAGACTCTTGATTCAATCGCACCTCATTCAAAGTAGCATTCAATGCTTGAAGTGTAGCATTTATTTGCGTGATTGCAGCAACATGTCTGTCTAACTATTGTTGTACTTTCATAAATGTATCATCATTATTATCACCTTTAGACATTTTCTAAAAAACCTGCAAAAATAAACACTCAGCACTCAAAAAGAAAAGTTACCAAACCTCACCGTTAATCACTCAAAAAGAAAATTGAAATTTTCAATGAGCCAGAATTCAGTCTTGTGAGTCCTTTAGGAGAGTTTATATCAACCAATTAGAGAGTGAATGAACCAAGCTACCAAAGAGTCCTAATTTGCACTAGGATGCCAAAAACTGACGAGACACCAATTGATTCGTGTTGCACCGAGGAAGAAGTTGTGCACACGTTTAGATCCTACTAACACAAGAAACAAGAAGGTGTTAGATAACGTAAAGGAAGAATAAAGGCAAACAAATGAAACCTACAGCTAAGAATCAATAAAAATTGCTAAAAACAGAAAACCCAAAAAACTGCGGAGTAACTTGACAACTTCGTTCGAGGTGTTCCCGATCTCCAAAAATCACGAAATTAAATCTGGAATGTCTTATATATTGAATTTTTTATCTGGAAAGTTTGGGCACCAAATTCAACCCGCTGAATCTTTTTTTAAATTTTTTATTGAATTTCGTCTTTTTTGATTTTTTTGACTTTTTTGACTGATTTTTTTGTGGGATTAATTTTTTTATATTCAATCACAGTGCCACAAATATGTATGTAAAATTTCAGATTAATCGGACAACGTTTACCCACTCAAATGAATTTTTTTCGAACAATTTTTCTGGGTAAAACTGCTGTTTATGCTTTAAAAAATAGAGATCAGATTAGAAATCAACCAAGAACACCCAAAACGCCCCAAAATCTGATACAAAATGATAGAGGGTTGGCGCGCGGACCAAGATCGAGTTGCCAAGTCACGGGAAACTCCTACGGAGGCTCTAAACGAACAGATCTGAAAATTAAAACAAAAACAAGATTAAACCAATCAGATCTGGAATTAAATCCCCAAATTCAATTAAATGAGCAGCAAGAAACAAAGAACGAATGAATAGATGTTTTTCGAAGTTTAAGAAGACGAAAACGAACTCCAAGATTAATTCTCCACAAGCTGAATCTGCCAAGAACACCAAAACAGTAAGTAAATTGAAACAAGCAGATTTTAATGGAAGAATAGGGTTTTGGGCGGCAAAAAGAAAAGAAAGAAATTGATGAAATTGAACGGTTCAAGAAGTGAATTTAAGATACGATTCGGTCCAATTGAACACTCAAGATGAATTGCCCAAGTTTCAGCAGCCGAATTTCACCAATAAGAAGAAATAGAAACGGCAAGAACCCTAAATTTTGGGGATTTTGGATCGACTAGTTGCTGTCAATAAAAGGGATCGAATAAACGACGAATCTTGGAGTTTAATCAAGGCTGATACTTCAACAAAAACAGCAAAGAAATTAGAAGAAGAATCAGCACAAGTAATAATAAAGAAAATTAATTGAACAGCAAAGAATTAAAGAGAAGTCCTAAGAACCCTTGAATTCCCGAAAGAATTCACAAATTCCTTCAAACAGCTCTAATCTCCCCTCCAAAGAATATCGATGGCAAGAAGAAGGTGAAGACGGCTCCCACAATCCAAAGATTGTTAAAAACAGCTTCTAAAGAAAACTCAAGAGAGAAATCTTGGAGAAAACTCAAAGAAAATTCTGCTCTCTCAAATTTGAAATTAAAATAAATCTAAGTGTTGTGTACAAAGGGTGGCCGGCCATGCCTTTAAATAGGCCTCAAGTAATCCTAATCTAACAAGTAACTAATAAAATTAAACCTAATTAATAATAATAAGGGAAAATTCGGCCAAGCTTATGTATGGGCTGTTTTTGGGCCGAATTTTACATGTATGTTTCTAAAGCTTAAAAAATTAAATTAAACAAGTAAAATGTTTATGAATTGGGCCCTTTGACATTTTGGCCTGATTTTCAATTAAATATGCATAGATTTCTGGATTGGGCTGGAAGTTGCTTATTGGGCCTTGTCTTCAAGAATTTGGGCTCGTGATCCATCTCCTTCCGAAATTAAGTCGTTGATGCTCGTAACGGAGATCCAATGCGTGTTGGCTGCAAGATTTGGTTTCTTGGACCAAGATTTCCAAGATTTGAATTGGGCCTTGTGGCAATTTGAGCCCATCGCTTTCTTGAACTTGGGTTGGGCCTTTATGACTCGTATCAGTTGCACAATCATACCATGCATTAATCGACATCTATAGATTCACTCACACATGCATTATCAAAACAAGAATCTTTTTATCAACCATCAAAACAGATAGATCATCACTAAATAAAATAGGGCAGTCAAGCACGTTTCGATCTAAGTGTTTTACAAAATTAAATCATCAACACGATCTTTGTCACTATTAGAGGAGTACAAAAGTTTCAAAAGTTTCAAGCATCTTACCTTTTCCATTTAATACAAACCTTCGCTCATTGGGGGCATAGTGTAGTCGAAGCTCTATTGTTGAGTTAACCCTTGTCAAATGGAACTCAAACTTCATGTACAACCACCTAAACTGTTTAAGGCACATATATAAATTGAAAACAAATTTGGCAAATTTCGTTACCTTATTCACCAAAATAGATTTGCACAAATTCGTGGATTTTACACAAGGCAAATCAAGAGAATAACAACTCACGCTTCCTTTCGTGTGGGTAAACATTTTGATACGAGTCACAAAGGCCCAACCCAAGTTTAAGAACGTGATGGGCTCAAATTACCACAAGGCCCAATAACGAGATCAAAGGCCCGACAAATGCATTCCAAACTAAATGGGACCATTCAGGAGTTCGTTAGCAAGGCCTTAGATGCGTACACAAAAGAACGATAAAATCAAGATTCACTTTCTTGTTTTCAAGAAAATCAAGAAACTGAATCTTGGCCCAATCTTGCTGTTTGGAGCAATTTCAAGAATCAAGAAAATCAAGATTTCAAATCTTGGAAATCTTGGTCCAAGAAACCGAATCTTGCAGCCAAAGCGTATTGGATCTCCGTCACGAGCATCAACAACTCAATTTCGGTAAGAGATGGATCACAAGCCCAAGTTCTTGAAGGCAAGACCCAATAAGAAGAGTCCAAGCCCAATCAAGAAATCCACCCATATTTAGTTGAAAATCAGGCCAAATTGTCAAAGGGCCTAATTTGTAAACATTTTAGTTGTTAATTTAAATTTTAGGCTTTAGAAATGTTACATGTTAAAATTCGGCCCAAAACAGTCCATTTAAGTGCATGGCCGAATTTCTCTATTATTTTTGTTAATTAGGTTTAATTTTTAAGTTTTCTAATGAGATTAGGATTAGTCTAAGGCCTATTTAAAGGCATGGTCAGCCACCCTTGTATTCACTACTTAGAATTTTATTGAAATTTCAGATTTGTTAAGTGCATAATTTTCTTTGAGGTTTTCTCCAAGAATTCTCTCTTGAGTTTTCTTTAGAAGTTGTTTTAACAATCTTTTGATTGTGGGAGCTATCTTTAGCCTTCTTCTTGCCATTGATATTCTTTGGAGGGGAGATTAGAACTGTTTGAAGGGAGTTGTGAAATCTTTCGGGATTTCAAGGCTTCTTAGGACTTATCTTTTTTTTCTTGCTGTTCATTCTTTCTTTTAAATTCTGATTGTGTCATGTTCTTTATCTAACTTATTTCAATTCTTTTATTGTTTATTCTTTTATTGTTTGAAGGGAGTTGTGAGATCTTTCGGGATTTCAAGGCTTCTTAGGACTTATCTTTTAATTTCTTGCTGTCAATTTTTTTCCTTTAAATTCTGCTAGTGTCGATTCCTTTATCTAACTTGTTTTGATCTTCTTGTTTGTTTCAACTCTCTTTAATTACTAAAGAAAATCGATCAGCCCCTTGTTATTAGCAGCAAAGATCGTTCAAGATCCCTAAAATTCATTGTTCTTGCCGATTTCTTCTTTTCAAATCTGAGTGATTCGGTTGCTGGAATTTTTGGGGAAAATTAGTTGCTGTTTCGATTTGGGCAAATCAACATCTCCTTGGGTTTCAAGAACCGTTTTAATTCATCAATTTCTTTCTTTTCTTTTGCTGACCCAATCCCTAATTTTCTTTTTAAAATCTGATTGTTTTCTTTGATTTGAATTCTAATTCGTTTTCTTTCGTAATTGATAGGATCGGCTGTTGGGAATTACTTCCTAAGTTCAAACTGATTCTTGGTTTCCAAGAATAGCCGTCTCTAAGGGTGTTTTTGATTCTTGCTGTTCATTGATAGTTTTTATTTCAGATATATTCGAATTTAACTTCAATTCCCTATTTCATTTCAGATCTGATCGATAGAGTCTTCATAGGAATTTCCCGTGACTTGACAACTCGATCTTGGTCCGCGCACAACCCTCTATCATTTGGTATCAGATTTTAGGCGTTTTGGGTGTTCTTGGTTGATTTCTAAACTGATCTCTATTTTTTAAACTACAAACAGCAGTTTTACCCAGAAAATTTTTTCGAAAAAAATTTTTGAGTGGGTAAACGTTGTCTGATTGATCTAAAATTTTACATACATATTTCTGGAACTGTGATTGAATATAAAAAAATTAATCCCACAAAAAATTCAGTCGAAAAAGTCAAAAAAATCAAAAAATACGAAATCCAATAAAATTTTAAAAATATTCAGCGGGTTGAATTTGGTGCCCAAACTTTCCAGATCAAAAATTCAATAATAAGGACATTCTAGATTTAATTTCGTGATTTTTGGAGATCGGGAACACCTCGAACGAAGTTATCAAGTTACTCCGCAGTTTTTTGGGTTTTTCGATTTCAGCAATTTTTTTAAATTCTTAGCTGTAGGTTTTCATTTGTTTGCCTTTATTCTTCCTTTATACTATCTAACACCTTCTTGTTTCTTGTGTTAGTAGGATTTTAAAGTGTGCACAATTCTTCCTCGGTGCGACACAAATCAATTGGTGTCTCGTCAGTTTTTTGGCATCCTAGTGCAACTTAAGATTCTTTAGTAGTTCGGTTCATACACTTTCTAATTGGTTGATATAGACTCTACTAAAGACTCACAAGACTGAATTCTACCTCATTGAGAATTTGAATTTTTCTTTTTGAGTGATTAACGGTGAGGTTTGCTAACTTTTCTTTTTGAGTGTTGAGTGTTTATTTTGCAGATTTTTGAAAATGTCTAAGGTTGGTCAGGGTGATAGTGACCATAATGATACATTTATGAAAGTCCAACAACAGTTAGACGGACATGCTGCTGCAATCACACAAATAAATGCTACACTTCAAGCATTGAATGCTACTTTGAATGAGTTACGATTGAATCAAGAGCCTCAATATCGAGATCCAATTAAGGAAGATAGGGATAACCAGCCCCCTACTCATAGGCGCGGCCCTCGACGTGTCCCTAGAATGGATGATGATTTTCATGATCGTGGGCAACCATCTTTGGCAAAATCGAAGTTCACAATTCCCCAATTTCGTGGTAAGAATGATCTAGAAGCTTATTGTGAATGGGAATCTAAGATTGAACTTATGTTTCGATATTATAAATGTCCAGATGATGAAAAGGTAGCATTAGCAACGCTGGAATTTTCAGATTATGCATTAAGTTGGTGGACTCAACTTGGGGTAAATCGTCATCGGAATTATAAAGGTGAGATTTCAACATGGGATGAATAACTTTATGAATAACTTTCTATGTAAAAATTCAGTCCAAAAGGCCCATTTAAAAAGCCTTGGACGAAATTCCTTTGAAAGTCAACAATTAGGTTTTTGTTAGTTTTCCTAGTAGGGCTAGGAAAGTAGTTAGGAGTCCTATATATATGGCTTGGCCAGCCACCCTACATTACATGACATTACAATTACATTGAAAATTTCAGATTTGTTTTGAGTGAAAATTCTCTTTGAGTTCTCCAAGAATTTTCTCTTGAGTTTTCTTTAGAAGTAGTTTTAACAATCTTTTTTAATTGTGGGAGTCATCTTCAGCCTTCTTCTTGCCATTGATCTTCATTGGAGGGGAGATTAGAGTCGTTTGAAGGGCGTTGTGAAATCTTTCGGGATTTCAAGGCTTCTTAGGACTTTTCTTTATTCTATTGCTGTTCATTCTTCTTTATTAAATTCTTCTTGTGCCTATTTGTTGAATAATTTGGGATTAATTGTTCTTGTTTCATTTCAGCCATTCCAAACTTCAAGATCTGATTCGGCACTTCCTTGGACATAAAGAAACGTTTTTGATTCACAAAAATCCCCCTTTTCTTGCCGTCCAATCCCTAGAACTAGTTTCAATTGATTTCGCAATTTGTTTTTAATTTATTTGCTTTTTGTGTTCTTTGTTAGTTTCGGCTGATTGGAAGTTAATCTTGGGGCTTAATTTCGTGTTCTTGGCTTCCAAGAACATCTATTCATAAGTGTTTTGATTCTTGGCTATTCTTTATTAATTTGGGATTTTTTAGTTTTCAGATCTAATGCATTGGAGAGGCTAAGGGTTATGCATGGTCATAAAGCAAGGTATGACGTTTATGATATGAAGAAGAAAAGTACTCATCAAAGTCATATTGAAGAATGAAGATTAATGAGATGATAATGATATTCCAAGATGCATTATATGGAGACAACATAGGTATAAAGGGAGTTTAACTCACTAAGTTCTCATGAACTTACCCATGTGTATTGTGTTACAGGTAAGCGGATGGATACACCAAGAGAGATGACACCAAGGCTATGTCAGAGGTGACGGGGCGAACTATTATGCATACAGAATGTGTTGGAAGCAAAATTGTAGTCAGTATTATCCCCAAAGGATAAAACAAATAAAACTATGTAATTACATTTTGATATTCGTCTGTAAGTTCTCGCCATTTGTAGTCTTGTACAATGGTTGTAATTACCTGTGGTACTTCCAATTGTAAGTCAATTAGAACAGAGTTCTTGAATAGAAGTGTTTTGTATGTTATGTTTTTTAGTAAGTTTGTCAATAGAGGTGTAACACCCAAGATTCTAATCTGGCGAATCGGATCAGGTTGAAGGTGATACATAAGGAGTCAAGGTAAGCCTCTATCCTACTAGGGTTGATTGACCTAGAAACTAGGTTCGTTCATACGTTCAAATTCAATGTGCTTTGTGTGTGATATGTGTCTATTTATATGTGTTGCGAATCAGTAGGACCATTTACCAGCAAGGACAAAGGAAAAGCAAACTTGTTTAAAATTCATGACAAATCGGTGAGTGTTCAGGGATCGTCACTAATGTGTGAACCATTATGTTATCCAGGAATTTAGTTTTTTTTTAAACTAAGTTCCAAGAGTAAGCCTTTCTAAATCTTTGTTTTACTATTATGATTTTAAGATATTTTTTTATATGTGCTCCTTACATAAGCTTAGGTTTTAAGTTTTGTTTTCAAAGCATGTCTATGACCTAAGACATACGTGTTGTTTTATGCAAAGCTTTACAAGTACAAGTATTTTGGGCAAAGCTCTAAGAATGGCGAGCCTTGTGTTTTATAAATGTTTTAAATGTGATAACTTTCTGAGTATGCTAGATTTAATTGGCATGTCAAAGGATTATGAGTACTCACTTTCAAGTTATGATTTGCGCATCGAGGTATTGGGACTGAGAGATAAGGGAATGTCGAACTATGCTCCATTCATCGGGACACGTTAGTGTAATGGAGAGTATTTAGCTTCATGCTACGCTTGTGGGACATGTTAAGGACTCTTTAAGTCACAAGTGGGGCATTATAAGGAGATCCACTTATCCAATAGAAAGATATGTCAAGTACATGAATATGTTTTACACTTTTCAACAAGAATAAGCTAATTTTTTTATGTTTTTCAAACAAGGACATGCGAAACTGTTTTACAACTCTCTATTTTTTTTAACAAACAAGTATCTACAAACTAGGCCTTGCACCTTTGTGGCGAGCCCATCCCATAGACCAATACTTCTATTCAAACTTTTGTTTTAAACCATGTTTTGAGGGTACTAGGTCAATTCTTGTATATTCATCGTGTTCTCAAAAGAACTCACCCACTTCTCTTTTACTTCGTAGGTAAGTAGATCGCACGAAAGGTAGTGGCAAGGTGAGTGATCCAAGCAAGGCTAAAGTCAGGATAGGTACCAGCAAACTCTGACAAAAGGAAATATGAAGATCTGTTGGGCTTAGAAATATTATGTTTAACGACTTCACTATTGATTTCAAGTCTCGAATGTTTGCTCTTTGTGTTTCTTTTTATTTTTGAGTTAACTAAAGTTATGTGGATGTACATTTGCTTATCTGATTAGACTACATTGTTTTCCAGTATGAATAAAATTACAAGCTATGTTATTCTTCTTTATGTGCGAGCCCATGTGCGAACATGCCTTAGCTCCTTAGGTAGGATTATTGTGAAGTATTTATACAAGTGCCCCCTTTTCATGTTTGCAAAAGCATGATATGCGCAAGAACTCTTGTACATAAAACTCCTATATATTTGTAAAACTGGATAAAGTATGAGAACCTTGAATGTATGATCTTTCTTGTTGCGAAGCCGTATTGTATGCAAACCCATATTATTATGCAAACCACTGATGTATGACATATGCGAAACCTTAAAGGTAAGTCTTAGGTAATTACGTACTTATATGCAAATCCTGAAAACTTTACTATTTGTTATATGAACCCTTCTTTCTTATACAAGGCAAGTGCTATGTGTTCACATGTTTTATGCCATTACATCTTTTGCTCATTATGTATTATGATTCATGTTTGGTTCCGCTACATTGTGATAACCTAACTTACCTTTATGATGTAAATTGTGGTGTGTTGGAGGACTAGTTGGGAATTAAAAGAAGAGTCACGTAGGTGGCTAATGTGGCACGCCAAATTTGGTCGTACCAACTCGGTCGAGTTTGGGTGTTACAATAGTTATGCTCGTGTCCATCATATGCGAGTTTCCAAAAACAGTTAGTGTCTGTCGGTAGGCTGAGTCTGATCACGGTAGTATCCGCCAGCAGATTCTTCGAATCAAAAAGAGAGTTGTATCCTCCAAATATGGCGTGCTAGTTTGTCAGTTCAAATCTAATCTCTTAATGTTTAATGGTTTTTATTGTAGGATTTTTATTTCCCGAGAACTCACTAAGTTCTTACGAACTTACTTAGTTTCTTCTTTTTATTTCATGTTCTTAGGTTCAACATTGTGATAGTAGGGAATTAGCCAGATCAACGACCCATTTGTGAGCCTTCTTTGTTTTTTTGTGGTAACATGTATTTGCTTGGGGTATTAGGACGATTGTTAGATGCCGCAATTTGAAAATAATAAAACTATATTTTGAAAATGATATTTTGTACTTTTGAATGTTTATGGTAGCCTTGTTGGCTTATTATTAAAAGTGGTTAATGGTGTTATCGAATTAAATTGAGTTGAGTTCTAAATTATTGCTCGAGCAGTAACTCGATAGGAAATTTCGTTTGAGCCTATAGATATTTTCTAAGCTTCTGTCTAAAGCTATCACTCATGTCTTTAATCTTTTAAAGTAGCGTGGTATTATTTTTAATTCATTTTCAACCATATAAATTTCAAAATAACGAGACACTGCTTTGGTAATCAGGCACTAGCCAAATTTGAAAGTTGGTTTAAAAAGAAAGGTTATGATTTCAATGGTTTTGACTTGTGACGTTCCATATCTGAATCTGACGATAGAATCAGACGTAATGTGTTACAAATTATATCTACTTTTTAAAACTCAAATATGCTAACGAGGAGTTCTAACATTTATAATATCATATGTTTGAAAGTTATTATTGAGGTTAGTTGATAGATGCTTGACAACTTTCTACTAATCTTTTATGAGTGAGATTGAATTAATAAATTGTAATAACCATTAGTATAAATGTGTGCCAGTTGAATTTGATTTTTTTGAAGTATAATATAATGTTAAATAATAAAATCACCATTATTAATAAACTAAAATATAAACTATGATTATTGTAACATGAAAGAGAAAAAAAAATAGTTTGCACAATTTTTGAAAATTGAACACCCATAACTTTTTACGATCATAAAAAATTATATAAAATATTATATATTTTACATTTTCTCATTATTGTGTTTCTTCTTGATAAGCAGACTAAGGGTGGGTTTGGATGGGCGATTGGGTGCGGTGCGGTGCGTTTAGCTTACTTTTTGTCTCACGCTACAATATCGATACAATATCTAATCTCACCGCCACCTCTGTTTTTACACTAACCGCAGGTAAACGCACCGCCTATCCAAACTCACCTTAAGTTTTTGCTCTTGGTTTGCAGAGTTTAAGTTGTTTTTGGGTTTTTTAAGTTTTTTCATTCATTCATTCATTCATTTAGGATAAAAATAAAACATAAAAATGAGTTTTATACAACCAAACTAGATATCAAGCTATATTCTCTAATGTCACCAAACAATCTCCACTTCACTTTACCCTTGAGGGTTAGTCTTCGTAGAAGGCAGCTTGTTCGTTTGTACTTTGGGGTTGGCGTTAGGAGCCATAGAGGGGTGGCAATGCATGAATGCAAATGAGAGCTTTGAGGGAGGTCTTTGTCCAACTTAAGCAATCTAATCTTTTCATCAGGTGGATAATCTTTTCTTTTGACTTCATTGATCAAGGGTACCAAATGACATGAGAAAAAGGGAAAAATCCATAGAAGAGTTATAGTTCTCCAAGGATAGAGAAGAGAGAAAAAACCATGCTTCAAACAGAAAATATTAGTGGATGAGTTAGGAGCAAAAACATAGATGTGACATTGAAAAAATATCCTGAAATTAGGGTGGTTGGGAGGGGGCATGAATCATAAATTTTTAGATGGCGCAGATATATTAACTCATTGCTCTTCTTTCGTTAAAAAAAAAAAGGGAAGTTCTTCTGGCCATGCAGGCCAAGGCGTTGTTATCAGCTCAGCAGGCCACCGAGTGTGCGAGTCTCTTTTATTTAGAAACTAAGGCCCAAACCCAAATATAGGGAAAAAATTGACCTTCGAACATCATAGTACACAATAAAACCATCAAATCCATTAAATGTGGGAAACGAGAAACCCAAGTTCTAAGAGTAGCGAATCCCTCCACCGTCGCTGTAAATTGAAAAGCCAACCTCTACCCTTCCTCTTTTGTCACGTACAAGAAATCTAAGTCTTTCTGTACAATCCCTCATCACACCATTATTATATCCCCTCTGCAAGTCTTTTGTTTTCTTAGACCAAATAGATCGCAAAGGAGTTAAGAAATGGGGGCTGGGCGAGAAGTAGCAATATCACTTGATGGAGTGAGGGACAAGAACGTGATGCAGCTGAAGAAGCTCAACACAGCTCTCTTCCCTGTTCGTTACAACGATAAGTACTACGCCGATGCTCTCGCTTCTGGCGAATTCACCAAGCTTGGTTTGCTCCGTTTTTCCTAATCTTTTTCTGGGTTTTCATTTTTTTTTTTTTCTTTGAAAGTTGTTGAACTCTTTTTGGTTGGTCCAATGTTGTTTGGCATTTCCTTTGCACTGGTTTCTTTTTGAATCTTTTTTTTTTTTTTCTTTTGGTTCTTTAGTATATGCTATCTATTGGAATTTTATTGTTGTTCTCTTTCCCTCTGCGTATGTAGTTAGTCTCCTATTATGGGAATTTATTTGTTGGTTTTGATTTCTGCGTTTGATTTTGGCTTTTTGGTTCTTTGCATCGGAAGATTGAAGGCCTTTTATGGGCCAGTTTGATTTATATTAGCATTTGATTATACATGATTGAAAAATGGTTTAATATGTATACATTCTCCAAGACCAGAAACTTTATCCTTGATGTTTCAAGTTACTGAATTATGAACTTGGCTGTCTTGAAACTACAACCTACACTGATTGATAATGAGTGACCTTCGATACCGTTAACATGTTTTCGGTTATCAGTTTAGTGTCTTCTCATGTGATCATTGGTAGAAGCAATTCTTTGTTGGATTAGATAGTTTAGGTTAGATAACCCGACCTATGTTGAATTGCTTGCTCTATTTATTGTGTTTTGTTTTCAATGGTCAATATTCTGGGCTTACTGAACTCTAAAAATGCGTGTCACCATTCATCCTCATGAAAACATGCCTCAAAAACACTCTTTGCTTCTGCTGTTGTGCTTGTGCTGCCTTACACTCAAATATGTTACCAATCTTAGCTGGTCCAGTCACCTTTTATTCCATGATCTTCTGCATATTGTGTAATGTTAATACATCCTTCCTTATCCTGCATTGCTTTTACACTGTTAAATAGCGGGTAGTAGCTATCCCTGAAGTTTTCTGGTGAACTTCAAAGTCATAAAAACCCTGGCTAAAGACTTCCTGATTCTGAAATTTGCTGCCTTGCATTGGAGGGCACCTATTGAGCTTGATGGTCTACATCTTTTCACAGAAACTGTAGAAATTTCAAAACCTGTTACTTTTTGGAGAGAAGTTATCTTATTGTTTCCTCTTCTGTCTTGGTAACTGCATATTTGTTTTATTTTCTCCTTAATCCTCAAGTCATGCTCTAAGAAATACACTCAATTGAAGTTTTGAGCAACTCTATCCTCTTTTAACTCTATGATCTTATGAATTCGTGCAGAGCATGTTTGTAGTGTCCCTGTCACAGTGGCTTCATCATATGATATCAATTACTATGTTACACATTGATGGTTAGAAAGCTGTAATTAATTATTTTTTATTCAATTTGATGGCTTGGAATAAATTGTTTGTGGTGACGCATGCATATTCACGTAACAGATGATGTGATTGTTATACATAGCTATTACATGAGTTGAGACCTGATGAGAGCTTAAGTTGGAGAATGGCCTGTGTTATCCAAAAATTAGTATTTTGTTCTAACAATCACTCTTTTGCATGCTAACTCAGCATATTACAGTGACATCTGTGTCGGATCAATTGCTTGCCGGCTGGAAAAGAAGGAAGGTGGGGCCATCCGTGTGTACATCATGACATTGGGTGTTTTAGCACCATATCGTGGGCTAGGAATTGGTGAGTAGACAAACAACATTTCCTTGGAATAGGTCATGCAAGAAACTAATTGGATGATATTAGTATTGTCCTTTAACATTATCAATACCTATAATTTGAATCTGATCACTTCTTGTTTCACTCGCACTCTTAAAATATCTGCACATGTTCAGTGGCACAATAATGGTTGTGTTTTGCAAATTGCAATGAGGTCAACAATGAAGAAATGTAGAGTGTAACTAACTGCCTCCGTATTATTTTGCTGAAAAATTATGTTCCCATTGATTCTGAATAGAAGCCATAGTTCGTTAAAAATCTTGTGCAGGTACAAGGCTATTGAACCATGTTCTTGATCTCTGTTCGAAGCAAAAGATACCGGAAATCTACTTGCATGTTCAGACAAACAATGAAGATGCCATCAACTTCTATAAGAAATTTGGATTTGAAATCACGGAGACAATCAAGAACTATTACACAAACATTGACCCTCCCGACTGCTTTGTTCTCACCAAGTTCACCGCTCCATCACAAGCGAAGAAATAACAATTAAAAGCTGGTAATGTTCTCTAGAGGAATTGGTTATTGTTATCTTAGTGAATTTGATCAATTCCTATACTTCTGGGAATTATTTTGACGATAAGGATGATGTGATGCATGAATGACATTTAATGATGCCAGTTATGATTGGTTTATAAATGTGCCCTTTTTTTTTTCTTTGAGCTGAAATTTTGTTAGTCTTGTTCAACAGTTTCGTTGGTCAATGTGACCATTGCCGGTTCATGTCATTAAATGATTTTGTTGCTTCAGCAAAATGCAATCACTACATTTCTCCGAATTTGATACAATTGGTATGGCTTGTGTGAATGTTAATTTAGGTATTGTAAGATATTCGGTATCTGTTGAGTTTTGGCCTGTTTCAACCCTTTAAGGGGTTGATCACTATTTTCAATTTTCACTAATGTACTTGTAGCAAAACATTTGTCTAATAGAAGTTGCTTCAAGTTTAGTTGGTTTAAAATTAGGCATGCTTGAGTTTAAACTATAACTAAAACAAACAAAAATGCTTGTGAACATATAATCAAACCCGTTTAAGAATTCCTTTCATAAAACAAATAAAAGACCACATGTTTGAGGATAAAATTTTATTTAAGAACTATTCATTCGATTTAGTTCCTTTAGTCAACAATTTTAAAATTTGATTTGTAATGGTGTCATCTAACATGATAAACGACTGAAAAAAAAAAAAGAAAAAAATGTTGACAAATATATAAAATATATTCACAGGTTCAAATTTACAAAGTTTTGACGAGGCTGGTCATGACAGGAAGTGGCATTAAGTTATCTACATGAATGTGTGATATACACACGTAATTCAGAGACAACCCGCATCGACTGTTGTCAGTAAGCCAAACCACCGGCAAATGCATCTCCGTCATGATGTAAACTCTCTGTCAACCAATACCCATCCCATGAACCACCAATCCTCTGCCAAAAACAAAGCTACTAACAGGTATTAGGAACTAAGTGTTCAATTCCAAATTTCTAATCAAAAGCTACATTTTGTTAGTTCATTCTATCTCCCATATTTTTTCATTATAAGATGTGATCATGTTGGTTCTCTCCTGTTTTTTCCTCCTCAAATGTCTTGAAAACGGGAATTATACAACCAGAAAACTATGTTACTCAAATTTGAGTATGTAAGTTTGATATAGATATGTTAAATTTTTTCAAGTTTGTTTCATATATTTTGAAGGTCATTAGAAGCCAGGTCATATGACAATAAACAACTCTCAGTGTTTCAATACATGAATTAGTGAATTACCATGTGTTTATGAACATAAACAGCAAACGTTTAGAGTTTCCTTGGTAGAGTGGAGAGAATTGAAAGGCTGAAAAATACAATTCTTTTCATTGGTGTGTTTAGTAGAAATGATGGAAATCTTGAAAGAAAAAATAATTTTTTACCCCTTCATTGCCTAGTAAAATGGAAAAGAAAGATGAAAGAATAAAATATTTTGTAAAAGGCATCATTTTGAACTAGCATGCACCTCTTGTTTTCTCCTCTCATCAGTCCAATTGTTTTTACGCATTAGGATATAAAATAAGCATTTTTCTCGTTTCTTTTCTACCAGGCTCACTTAATTTTTTTCCACTTTTATCCTTTCATATTTCCATTCAATCAAGCATACCCTTGGTTCAAGGATGATTCGATCTTTTAAAAGAAGGAAATTCTGCTAAAACTGAAAAGGCTGAGCAGAAGGCTTTTACCTATTCCATATGATAACATTGCAGGATTTACATTCAAACAAAAAGTTCATAACATTTCTTACCAGCTGATGTCCCTAAGACATAACACATAAGAACATGCTATATAGCACAAATGGTATTATTAGTTCCCGGTAAGAATTGCAAAAGACTAGCAAAAAAGATCGACGTACAAACCTGCACCATTGTAAACTCGAATATTTCTTCCTCATTTGGACGACTTCCAAGTATCCAAACCCGTTGTTTGAATTGGTTCTACTCCAAGATGCAAGAAAAAAATGACAGGTGATTAGAAAGAAAACAAGGTAACAAACTGGCAAAGGTCCGAAAACATATCACCTACGTGAATTAATCCAATACCTCCTTGACAAACAAACTGCTCAAGATCTTCCTCTCCTTGTGACCAAGCAATACTCGATAACTTGAATGGTGAAAAATTCTCCTAAACCGCTCGAACTATATGAAGATGAAAACAGAAGAAAACCAGCCAAAAAGAAAAAGCATCAGCATCTATAGAACAAGAATCCTAAAGTTTGCAAAATTCATTATCGACCTACTGACCGACCTGTCCTAGGTCAAAGAAGGGTCCAAAATATGTAGACCTTTCAAAAGGATCAAATCCTGCAAACTGTCAAAAGAGCATACCCAAAAACAGAACTTTAATGGCGTAATAAATTATACGTTATAAAACAGTTAACTTGTAGAAAGAGAAGAGAACTATATGGTTTCAGGAATTTACTCTGTACATAACTTCAATCCCGTAATCCTGTCGAGGTTGGTCATTGTACTTTAATGCATCAAGTTGGTGCTGAACAGCTTCTTCCGCACTAAACTATAACAACAGTTAACTTTGTTATTGATTGCTTTTACCTCCCGACACAAAAGAAAATACTAACATTGTTTAACAATAATTCAAAATTTAGACTCCATTATATTGATCCTTTTCTTCTTTGTTTTTCACTGAAAATTTTATAAGAAACAAAAATTGACGCATAATTTTGAACAGAACAGCAAAATGACATAATATTATCAAATACACACACACACACTATATATATATATCAAACAAAACATTTTATAGCAAAACGCATAAACCTAATAATTAAGTAAAAAACTGGGCTTCAAAACTTTATGATTACATAAATAATTAGAAATAATTACAAAGCTAAAAGCTTACAGTTAGCCTTGGGCCAAAAGGTCTTTTCCTTCTAGATTCAAGCCTGGAAATTGAACCCAAAGAAAAAGTATGAATTGTTATCATATATTTATCGAGAAATTAAAGTTTATAGTAATCGGAAGAAACCTACCAATGAGCAGAGAGGAAATCGGGGATGTCAGCAGAAGAGGAGGAGGAAGAAGAAGAAGAAGCTTTGATGAGTCCATGGGGTTTTTTGGAGAAGAGAGACATGGATTTTGCAGTTGGCAAGGAGCAACATAACGACATCGTATTATTTTGCTTCCCTTCTACCTCGGAAAATTTACGACCGTTTCTCTTTGCCTTGCGTTTGCTGTTTCTCCCCTTCTTTCTCTTCTTTTTGGTTTTTAGGAAGTTACGATATGCGGGAAATGAAGATGAGGCGGAATTTGGATGGATCGATCTTGTCCGTTGAATGTGCACCTTGGCGAATCCGACTGTGCGGGACCGTGTCTCGTTAAAAAAAAAACATTTAAGGTGAGTTTAATAAATTAAAATATGATTTTAGATAGGCAGTACGAAAGATAATATATTAATTTAATTATTTTAAATTTTTAATAAAATAAAATTAACTTAATATTTTTTATATTAAGTAGTTATATATTTACTTATTTTATTCAATTTTTTTTGTTGAAAATATATTAAATATTAAAAATTTTCATTTTAAATAAAATAAACATTTTCAATGGTTTATCAAACATACCCTTTCTCTTTGAACTTAACTATTTTTTCTAATTTAGTTTTAATCTTTTAATCTTTTATATTAATGTTTGAACTTTCATTTCGTGAAATAATTTAGCTCTTTTCTATAACACTGTTAAAATGTGATGATATGACATTCTAAAATTTTACCACACCATTATTTAAATTTTTTTAAAGTTATATAAAATTTTAAAAATTCAAATTTATATAAAATTTTAAAAAATATACTAATTATAAAAAAATGTAAAATTGTAAATTTGTAAAATGAAAGTTAAATTTAGAGGCTAAACTTAAATTATCTATAATCTATAATATAATATATATAAGCACGAGTTCGAGAAAACTTTTAAACTTACAAGTATACCATTTATTGTTCATTATATTAATAAATTGACATTATGTTAAACTAAGCCTTATTGGATAATATGTTTTGATATAAAGTGTTTTTGAATAAAAGTAAAGTTAAGCAATTTGATAAAATCAAGTTGAAATGGTTTCAATTGAGTCAAATATTTTCAAATATGTTTTAACCATTTTCAAACAAGTTAGAATTGCTCTAGGACAAAAAATATCGATACTTTTTGTCTAAGTATCATTATTTTACAAGATATTGATACCCCTCTGATAATCGATACAAAATTGACATTCTGTTTCTAACAAACCCTGGTAGGTATCGATCCGATATCGGTATTTTTCTTAAGGTATTGATATTCCTGCTCCAACGATCACTGAAATTTGCATTAATTAAAAAAATATCGATACCCTTTTAGTAGGTATCAATACTCGTTGTTGAAGGTGAAGTTAATGACCTAGTGTTTCATCCCCAACGGTTATATTCACTTTTACAACAACCACAATGGTTGGAAATCAATTAAAGGGTATAAATACTATCTTCCAAAGGTCTAGTAATAATAAGAGTAATGTGAAAAGCTTAAAGATCAATCAAAATAACCTAGAGCTTAATTCTTTCATACATTTTCTTGTAAACACTTGTGAGTTTTCATTATATTCATTTTGCTCAAGTGTTCTTCTTTGTCTTAGTGCTTAATTGGCAAACATCCTGATCTTGTAAGGATTATTTCTTTGTTTGCTTATTTGTTTCTCTTTGAGAGAGGGTTTATTCTTAAGGTTTGGATAGAAACCTTAAGGGAGTTGTATCTTAAGATTTTGGGGGTATAAGTCTTAAGAGAGATTGTAAGGTTAAACCTTGTCCTCAAAGGTTGCCAAATTAGTGAATTTGAAGAAAATCCTTAGTGGTGGAAAAGGTAAGGTAGTGGAGTAGGCAATTGGGGCTGAACCGCTATAAATCCTTGTGTTTTTTGTTGCAAAATATTTATTGCTTCCACCACAACATCTCAAAGCCTGATTCAACTTCCCTTTTGGCAATCTGTAACACCCCTTACCCGAGACCGTTGCTGGAGTTGAGCATGGGGCGTTACTTGACTTAACTTATTAGTTCAGGGCATAAAAATTTGCTTTTAAAATTTATTTCACTGTTCACCATAATCCTGTGCACCTGCGCAGCAGTCACTAATTTAACTATAAATCGAGTTATGAAACTTGAAATTTAGATCCGTAAATTTTCCTAAAACTAGACTCATATATTATCTTACCATAAAATTTTCAGAATTTTTGGTTTAGCCAATTAGTACATTTTATTCATTAAAATCTCCCCTGTTTCACTGCCTGACAATTCTGACCTTTATTCACTAAAAATCAATTTTCTCATCGTATAATTTTCATATGGTGTCCTCACTTGTTTCTATAGAAAATAGACTCACTAAGGAATCTAGAAATATAAATTATAACTCATAATTATTTTTTAAAATTTTTAATGATTTTCTAAAGTCAAAATAGGGGACTCCAAAAACCATTCTAATCCTGTCTAACCAAAATTCAAATATCTCAGAATATAAAATTCCTTTACCCACACCATTATTTTTCTATGAAAATAGACTCAATAAGCTTTAATTATATATATAATTAAATCTCTAATTAATTTTATACTATCCTTGGTGATTTTTCAAAGTCACGTCACTGCTACTGTCCCAAAACTGTTTCATTGCAAATTTTTACTCTTTCATAATTTCTAGGTATAAACTATCACCTAGGCATTCATAATACCAAACATATTCTTACTTAGCTATTTTAATAGCTAAACATTATCACATATTTACACATAATCCTTTAGCAATATCATAAGGACATACATTCAAAATGACTAAGTCCCTATACATGCCATAGCTCAAACATTGATCATCATAAAATACCGAGTTTTTGTTGTTGATAGTGTGAGCGCTTTCTGATGTCTTTAAGATCCCCGAATTAACTTTGCAATACTATAAAAGAAGGAAAATAAAAGAAGTAAGCATAAAGCTTAGTAAGTTTACAAGCAAATAAATAACAACATTTAACGCAAATAAATATACTCAAGTGTCATGATCTCTAATTTCCTCTTTACTTAATCTCTTACTCGTTCACTTACTTGTTTACTTAGATAACTCATGATTATAACTTACTCTTCTCTTGCTGAAATGTTGGTTTTCAATTGATAACATAACACGTTCTTAACTCTTATAACTCACCTGAATTTGCTATTTATGTTGTTACCTAAACTTTCATGGAACATAATTTGTTTACTAGCCCGTTGAGTCACATTGGAATAATAAGGATACTTGGGTCTCTTTTCTGATAATAACATGCCAAAGCCATGTCCCAGAGATGGTCTTACATGGGATGTTTCTTGTACTACCAATGTCATATCCCAGATATGGTCTTACATGGGATGTTTCTTGTACTGCAAATGCCATATCCCAGATATGGTCTTACATGGGAGTTCTCATATCGATGCCCATGCCATGTCCTAAACATGGTCTTACGGGGGACCTCTCATCTTGGTGCCAACGCCATGTCCCAGACATGGTCTTACATCGGACCTCTCATCTCGGTGCCAATGCCATGTCCCAGACATGGTCTTACATGGGATCTCATTCCCTTAATGTCATGACTTTTGTATCTGATACATTCCCAATGTTTCAACGGGGCTTTTATCACTGATTCTCTGTCATCTCATACTTAAGTCAACATTAGATATTTTCATGAAATAAATACATAATTGCTGAAAAATAACAGCATTAATAATAATTATGAAAATATTGCATTTATTTACCTTAAACTTACCTCAGTACAAAATATGGCCAAATCTATCAACTTAATCTTCAACCTTTTTCTTTTCCTCAGTCTAACCCTGGATTTCGTTCTTCTTGATCTATAATAGCAAATTTAGTTTATTTAATACTCACATTTATCAAAACAGACCTCGACTCTAACTTAGGCAAAATTACGATTTTATCCCTAAACTTTTACATATTTACACTTTTGCCCCAAAGCTCGGAAATTAAACTTCATCCCATATTCTTATGTTTTATAACATGCTGAACATTTTTCCCTTCTATGGTAACATCAAATTCCCATTCTAACACTTATGAACATTAGGTATTTTTACCTATTATGTCTTTTTACTCGTTTTCACTTAAAATTGCTTAGCAAAAGTTGTTTAACATAATTTCAAGCTTCATATTCTACCATAAAACATCAAAATAAACACATTTTACCTATGGGTATTTTTCTAAATATGAACCCAAGGTTAGATTAATTCTAGAATAAGCTAAATTAAGTTACCGAGGCTTCAAAAACGTAAAGAACATTAAAAACGAGGCTTAGAATCACTTACTATTGAGCTTGGAAGCTTGAAAACCCTAACTATGGCTTCCCTCCTTGCTAATTTCGGCCAAAGGAAGAAGATGAGAATAATTTGCCATCTTTTTCCCTTTTAATTCATTTTAATTACCAAATTACCAAAATGCCCCTAACTTAAAATTTTCTTATTTCTCTTATCTCATGTCCATTTTTGTCCATAACTTAACTAATGGTCTAATTAACATATAAAGACATCCAATTTAAAATTTCATAACAATTGGACACCTCTAACATGTAGAACTCAACTTTTGCACTTTTTACAATTTAGTCATTTTGACTAAATTGAGTGCCCAAACGTCGAAATTTTTGAACGAAATTTTCACGAAATCATTCCTTGAAATTGTAGGCCATAAAAATATAGTAAAAATAAAATTTTCATCATCAAATTTGTGGTCCCGAAACTACTGTTCCGACTAGGCCCAAAATCGGTATGTTACATGATCCTTCCGAACTAACACATTAATAATATAATTCATTAATATACAATTAACTATTTTTGGATAATAACAAAAGCGATATGAATTAACTTTTAATTCATTTAATTTATTGGATAAATTAAACATAATAAAAATATACATAGATATTACAATATTATTATATGATAATACAAAAGTAATCTAATCGTGCATGTTGTTTAAAAAGAAACTTGGCTTTTGACACAACCTGAAATGCAATCAAATCCAAGTTAGATAAAAGAAATAAAATAAATAACTAAGATAAAAAAAATAGAATAAAAAATCAACGATTAGAACAATAAGGAAGAAAATAAAGAAGATAGATGGAAAGATAGAACATGGTATGTAGAAGTCCTAAGAAGCCTTGGAAACACGAAGAATCCACAATCCCTTTCAAGCGGCTCTAATTTCCCCTCTGAGATAGAAAATTGGCAAGACAAAGTTTGAAGATAATCCCCACAATCTGAAAAGATTGTTAAAACTCTTTTAAAAGAAAACTCAAGAGAATTCTTGAAAGAAAAACTCAAAGAGAATTTATTAACTAAAAAAAAAAAAGCTGAATAATAATTGAATCATTTGTGTACAATGCAAAGGCCTTTATATAGGCTAGCTAAATAAATCTAAATAAATCTCTTAAATTTACTAGAACTCTAATTAACTTAAATAAGAAGTAGTTTTAAAACTAAACTTTCTTGTTGATATAAAAGTCCTAAATAGCTTAAAATACTTAATAATTATAAAAAAATTTGGAGTAAAAAAATAATAAAATAATAAGAGCTGATAAGTACAATATTGGGCTCATATATAATAAAAAATTAAGCCTAAACCTGAACTCAATATGATTTAAACTCAAATTAAAAGCCCGAAACTCATAATTCCCGTTATAATCTTGTCCAAAAATTCTACTTGTGCAGTCAGTCCTCCCTAAAACAGTCAAAATGTGAGCTCTCGAACTCAAAATCGAGTGATTCAAAGTGTATTTCGAATTTAAGAGATAGATGTTTGAACACCATGAAGACATCTCAACTTAGAAATGCCTGAATCCCATCCAAAAAGTCGTTGCAAGTCAGCTGATTTTTGAAACCTGAAAATTGGCAGCTTCGATGAATGGAATTTAATAAATTTCACCCCATCCCTACATGTATCAAATTTACTAAAAAAAATCTCAATTAAGTATCATCAAATATAATAATTTGAAATTTACATGGACCTAATCGTGAAATTCATACATGAAATAGGATCAATTTGTAATATAACAAAATTTTAAAGTTGGTATCAATAATTCATGGTAGGGTATTGATACCGTATCAATACCTTGTTAAATATCGATCCCAAATTACAATTATGTTTGTTATGCAAAACAAGAGTATCGATATTCATTATATGGTATCAATATTTTATGAAAAGTATCGATACTCAAATAAATATCAATACTATTTTGGCATTCTATTTGTTTAACTGTGATATGTTTGGATTGATGTTTGAGTTGTATGCTTAGTATCCTTATGGTTGAGGAAAATGTGATATGTTGTATGCCGAATCCAACCATATTGCATATCATCATATCATTTCATCCATGAAGGCATTAGACATATGATTCAACAACCTATCAAGTTATCTAAAACATGACTATTACCATCCATTCTTACATGTATATACATAGCCTTCAAAATAACTAATATAAGCATAGAAAAATCCCTAAGTACCCAACACTTGAGTTCAGGATTTTTGCTGGATGCTGAGTTGATTTGAGCACAACCACATCATGTTACGATGCAATTCGACAATGTCGGGATTGGCCCAAACATGAGGGGCCCAAGTGCAAAATGAAACATCACACATGCCTGATTGATTATTGGGCCAACATTTTTAAGGACTTATTAATTTGATTAAGTTTTATTTCATTTAATAAGCTTGCATGTCTAATTATGTCTTGCATTATATGTTAGTCGCTTTAATTATGACTTGCATTATGTGTTTGCATCTTTAAATTATGTCTTGCATTATGTGTAGCATTTAATTAAGTCATCCATTAAAGCATCTCACATGTTAATAAAGTTTGAGTTTTAATTATGTCATGCATTTCATAACTCATATGTTAATAAAGTTCATGATTTAATTATGTCACGCATTATGAAACTTCCATGTTAGTTAAGATTGCATCATAAGTTATGACATGCATTATGAAACTCCCATGATAGTTAAAGTTTGCATTATAAATAAAGTCATGCATTAAGTAACTCATTTGCTCATTTAGTTTATGTGAAAATTGAACGTCGATAATGATAATGAAATTGCAATGAAAGACATAAAGGAACACAAAAATTTTTACGTGGAAACCCTTTCCAGAAAAAACCACGAGTAGAGGAGAAGAAAATTCACTCTGTCAAATTCAAATGTTACAAGAGGAGAGACGATTATGTCTATTTATAGGTTTAAAAACCTTATTCTAATCAAAGTCAAATAGAAGTAATGCAGTAAGATTAAAACACCTTATTCTAATCAACATCAAATAGAGGAAGTAAACTTCTATATAGATTTTACTTATGGAGCCTATACCGTAGATCTTGCCACTTTCCACTTATATTTTATTTTAACAGGTATTTAGGTCACACAACTTCTAACAATTTACATCTTAATTAAACCATGCATTTAAACATTGTATTTGTTAAATATGTTTGAGTGCTATTTATTTTGGTTGTTACTTTAATGCATTAGTTAAAGTGTGTTTATTTTCATTTTTATTAAGTTGTTTTAAGTTGAATAAGAATGTGAATAGGTTTCAAGTGTTTAATGAATATTCAATCTTGACTAGGTGACTATTCAAAAGACCAAGGGAGGCTTTTCAAATTTTGTTCAATTTTGATGCATTTAAGGCAAATTCATGACACCAATTAAAGGGAGGAAATACAAGCAATGAAGGTAGTTGGTTATGGAAGAAGAAAGGACTTCAAAATAGCAACTTTAAGGAGCATTAAGCTTCATGAAGATGATCACCTTTAAGCTATCCATGGACTAATGAAAAGACATGACTTCTCAACTACATAAAGTCAAGTGAAGAGACATGCCTTTTGGGCTAGCCACCAAGAGTTTAAAAAACATTTAATTGTTTGTTTTTTAAGTCAGTTAAATGAAAAATATGAAAGGTCTTTTTAGGAACTTGAAAGGTCATCTTGAAGGCCTATAAATTTCGGCATAAGCTACCTATGTAAAAAAACTTTTTCTTGAAATTAAATCATATTTTTGTGAGAAATTTTCTCTAAGGTTATTCATTGAACTATTTTGAACTTATCAAACTTTCTAAGTTTGTGGCGTTCAAAAATTATCTTATCACTTTGTTTTCCATCTTGGGTTGTGGCGACTTCGATACACCAAGATTCGAGTATTTTGTCAAGTTTAACTGGGTCGTAGTTTTAATATAGCTACGATTCCTTAAAGAATTCAAGTGCTTCGGATTAAGGTTTCCACCTTTTGAACCATTTCAAGATGATTCTTCACATTGAGCTATTTTTCGATTATCCAAGCTGGGGAAATCGCATTATTTGGTATCAGAGCTTAGGATTCTTGAAATTAGGTTTGTTTCTATCTTTACTATTATCTCGTTTCTCGAAAAAACTCAAAAAAATTCAAAAAATTTATAAAATTTTGAAAAAAGGGAGATCCAAAGTTAAAAAATGTCTAATTAAAAAAATAAAAAAAAGTTCGAGTGAAAAAAGATTCAGTTTCTATTCCTTTCATCAAGTTGTTATCATTCAGAGTACTTTTCATTCATTCTCTTGTGAACATTCTAACGTGTGTTCTTGTTGCAAGCACCCGTGAAATGATAAGTCAATTTTCAAGCTGCTAACTTTTGAAAGGATTGAAAGAGTTCTTTTATTTCTTTTAAGAGCCCACGAGAGAAAATTGAGAGTGGAAAAAGGCGTGAGTGTGTAAGAGCATCTGAGAGGGAAACAGCCAAGATTTTGAATGAAACACGAGTGGAGTAAACTTCTTTTTAAGTGACTCGTGAGATTTTGTATTTGGTCAGGTATATATCTTTTATTACACTTATTCTTGTGTTTTCTAATCCTTTGTTGAAAATCATGATACGAGTCACAAAGGCCCAACCCAAGTTCAAGAACATGATGGGCTCAAATTGCCACAAGGCCCAATAACGAGATCAAAGGCCCGACAAATGCGGTCCAAACTAAATGGGACCATTCAAGAGTTTGTTAGCAAGGCCTTAGATGCATACACGAGAGAACAAGAAAATCAAGATTCACTTTCTTGTTTTCAAGAAAATCAAGAAACCGAATCTTGGCCCAATTTTGCTGTTCGAAGAGATTTCAAGAATCAAGAAAATCAAGATTTCAAATCTTGGAAATCTTGGTCCAAGAAACCGAATCTTGCAGCCAAAATGCATTGGATCTCTGTTACGAGCGTCAACGACCCAATTTCGGAAGGAGATGGATCACGAGCCCAAATTCTTGAAGGCGAGGCCCAATAAGCAAATTCCAGCCCAATCAAGAAATTCCTACATACTTAGTTGAAAATCAGGCCAAAATGTCATAGGGCCCCATTTGTAAACATTTTAATTGTTTAAATTAAATTTTTAAGCTTAGGAACATTACATGTAAAATTCGGCCCAAAACAGCCCATTTGAGTGCATGGCTTAATTTTCCCTGTTATTTTAATTATTTAGGTTTAATTTTTATTAGTTACTTGTGAGATTAGGATTAGTTGAGGCCTATATAAGTGATGGCCGGCCACCCTTGTAAAACACTTAGAATTCTTATTAAAAATTTAGATTTGTTGAGAGCAGAATTTTCTTTGAGTTTTCTCCAAGATTTCTCTCTTGAGTTTTCTTTAGAAGTTGTTTTAACAATCTTTTGATTGTGGGAGCCATCTTCAACCTTCTTCTTGCCATTGATATTCTTTGGAGGGGAGATTAGAGCCGTTTGAAGGGAGTTGTGAATTCTTTCGGGAATTCAAGGCTTTCTAGGACTTTTCTTTAATTTAGTTGCTGTTCAATTTTCTTTTCTTTGTTTCTGCTCTTGCCAAATTTTCTTCTAATCTATTTGCTGTTTTTCTTGTGTTTCCAGCCTTTCCTCTTCATCATAAAGAATCAAAAATTCTTCCTCTTGTGGCAGCAAAGAATCGGTCAAAATCCCCAATTCCTAGGGTTCTTGCCGAATTCATCTTTAGTCTTTTTGGGTGATTTCAATTGCTGGAATTTTGGGAATAACTTAGCTTGCTGTTTCAATTTTATCAATTCGATTATACCCTTGCGATTCAAAGATAGTTAATCATTGATTCTTTAATTGTTCTTGCCGTCCCAATTCTTATCTTGTTTCCATCGATTGGCTGAATTTCAAGACTAATTTGCTGTTTGTGTGTTTTTTTCTCAGATTCGGCAGATTTGGGAATTAGTTCAATCACAAATCCATTTTCTTTGCAATCAATAATTGATATTCTTAAGGGCATTTGTTTTCTTGGCTGCTACTTTGTTGGTTTTGGGGATTTAATATCAGATTTGATAAGTTTAATCTTATTCTTTGTTTTAATTTTTAGATCTGTTCGTTTAGAGCCTCGTAGGAGTTTTCTCGTGACTTGACGACTCGGTCTTGGTCCGCTCGCAACCCCCTATCATTTGGTATCATATTTTGGGTGTTTTGGGTGTTCTTGGTTGATTTCTAAACTGATCTCTATTTTTTAAAGCACAAACAACAGTTTTACCCAGAAAAATTGTTCGAAAAAATTCATTTGAGTGGGTAAATGTTGTCTGATTGATCTGAAATTTTACATACATATTTGTGGCACTGTGATTGAATATAAAAAATTAATCCCGTAAAAAAATCAGTCAAAAAAGTCAAAAAATCAAAAAAGATGAAATCCAATAAAAATTTAAAAAAAGATTCAGCGGGTTGAATTTGGTGCCCAAACTTTCCAGATCAAAAATTCAATATATAATGACATTCCAGATTTAATTTCGTGATTTTTGGAGATCAGGAACACCTCGAACGAAGTTCTCAAGTTACTCCGTAGTTTTTCAGGTTTTCTGTTTTCAGCAATTTTTATTAATTCTTAGCTGTAGGTTTTCATTTGTTTGCCTTTATTCTTCCTTTACGCTATCTAACACCTTTCTTGTTTCTTGTGTTAGTAGGATTTAAACGTGTGCACAATTCTTCCTCGGTGCAACACGAATCAATTGGTGTCTCGTCAGTTTTTGGCATCCTAGTGCAAATTAGGATTCTTTGGTAGTTTGGTTCACACTCTCTAATTGATTGATATAAACTCTGATAAAGAACTCACAAGATTGAATTCTACCTCATTGAGAATTTGAATTTTCTTTTTGAGTGATAGAAATTCCTACATACTTAGTTGAAAATCAGGCCAAAATGTCATAGGGCCCAATTTGTAAACATTTTAATTGTTTAAATTAAATTTTTAAGCTTAGGAACATTACATGTAAAATTCGGCCCAAAACAGCCCATTTGAGTGCATGGCCGAATTTTCCCTCTTATTTTAATTAATTAGGTTTAATTTTTATTAGTTACTTGTGAGATTAGGATTAGTTGAGGCCTATATAAGTGATGGCCGGCCACCCTTGTAAAACACTTAGAATTCTTATTAAAATTTCAGATTTGTTGAGAGCAGAATTTTCTTTGAGTTTTCTCCAAGATTTCTCTCTTGAGTTTTCTTTAGAAGTTGTTTTAACAATCTTTTGATTGTGGGAGCCATCTTCAACCTTCTTCATGCCATTGATATTCTTTGGAGGGGAGATTAGAGCCGTTTGAAGGGAGTTGTGAATTCTTTCGGGAATTCAAGGCTTTCTAGGACTTTTCTTTAATTTAGTTGCTGTTCAATTTTCTTTTCTTTGTTTCTGCTCTTGCCGAATTTTCTTCTAATCTATTTGCTGTTTTTCTTGTGTTTCCAGCCTTTCCTCTTCATCATAAAGAATCGAAAATTCTTCCTCTTGTGGCAGCAAAGAATCGGTCAAAATCCCCAATTCCTAGGGTTCTTGCCGAATTCATCTTTAGTCTTTTTGGGTGATTTCAATTGCTGGAATTTTGGGAATAACATAGCTTGCTGTTTCAATTTTATCAATTCGATTATACCCTTGCGATTCAAAGATAGTTAATCGTTGATTCTTTAATTGTTCTTGCCGTCCCAATTCTTATCTTGTTTCCATCGATTGGCTGAATTTCAAGACTAATTTGCTGTTTGTGTTTGTTTTTCTCAGATTCGGCAGATTTGGGAACTAGTTCAATCACAAATCCGTTTTCTTTGCAATCAATAATTGATATTCTTAAGGGCATTTGTTTTCTTGGCTGCTACTTTGTTGGTTTTGGGATTTAATATCAGATTTGATAAGTTTAATCTTATTCTTTGTTTTAATTTTCAGATCTGTTCGTTTAGAGCCTCGTAGGAGTTTTCTCGTGACTTGACGACTCGATCTTGGCCCGCTCGCAACCCCCTATCATTTAGTATCAGATTTTGGGTGTTTTGGGTGTTCTTGGTTGATTTCTAAACTGATCTCTATTTTTTAAAGCACAACAGCAGTTTTACCCAGAAAAATTGTTCGAAAAAAATTCATTTGAGTGGTTAATGTTGTTTGATTGATCTGAAATTTTACATACATATTTGTGGCACTGTGATTGAATATAAAAAAATTAATCCCGTAAAAAAATCAGTCAAAAAAGTCAAAAAATCAAAAAAATGAAATCCAATAAAAATTTAAAAAAAGATTCAGCGGGTTGAATTTGGTGCCCAAACTTTCCAGATCAAAAATTCAATATATAATGACATTCCAGATTTAATTTCGTGATTTTTGGAGATCAGGAACACCTCGAACGAAGTTCTCAAGTTACTCCGTAGTTTTTCAGGTTTTCTGTTTTCAGCGATTTTTTTATTATTCTTAGCTGTAGGTTTTCATTTGTTTGCCTTTGTTCTTCCTTTACGCTATCTAACACCTTTCTTGTTTCTTGTGTTAGTAGGATTTAAACGTGTGCACAATTCTTCCTCGGTGCAACACGAATCAATTGGTGTCTCGTCGTCAGTTTTTGGCATCCTAGTGCAAATTAGGATTCTTTGGTAGTTTGGTTCACACTCTCTAATTGATTGATATAAACTCTGATAAAGAACTCACAAGATTGAATTCTACCTCATTGAGAATTTGAATTTTCTTTTTGAGTGATAGAAACTCCTACATACTTAGTTGAAAATCAGGCCAAAATGTCATAGGGCCCAATTTGTAAACATTTTAATTGTTTAAATTAAATTTTTAAGCTTAGGAACATTACATGTAAAATTCGGCCCAAAACAGCCCATTTGAGTGCATGGCCGAATTTTCCCTCTTATTTTAATTAATTAGGTTTAATTTTTATTAGTTACTTGTGAGATTAGGATTAGTTGAGGCCTATATAAGTGATGGCCGGCCACCCTTGTAAAACACTTAGAATTCTTATTAAAATTTCAGATTTGTTGAGAGCAGAATTTTCTTTGAGTTTTCTCCAAGATTTCTCTCTTGAGTTTTCTTTAGAAGTTGTTTTAACAATCTTTTGATTGTGGGAGCCATCTTCAACCTTCTTCTTGCCATTGATATTCTTTGGAGGGGAGATTAGAGCCGTTTGAAGGGAGTTGTGAATTCTTTCGGGAATTCAAGGCTTTCTAGGACTTTTCTTTAATTTAGTTGCTGTTCAATTTTCTTTTCTTTGTTTCTGCTCTTGCCGAATTTTCTTTCTAATCTATTTGCTGTTTTTCTTGTGTTTCCAGCCTTTCCTCTTCATCATAAAGAATCGAAAATTCTTCCTCTTGTGGCAGCAAAGAATCGGTCAAAATCCCCAATTCCTAGGGTTCTTGCCGAATTCATCTTTAGTCTTTTTGGGTGATTTCAATTGCTGGAATTTTGGGAATAACATAGCTTGCTGTTTCAATTTTATCAATTCGATTATACCCTTGCGATTCAAAGATAGTTAATCGTTGATTCTTTAATTGTTCTTGCCGTCCCAATTCTTATCTTGTTTCCATCGATTGGCTGAATTTCAAGACTAATTTGCTGTTCATGTTTGTTTTTCTCAGATTCGGCAGATTTGGGAACTAGTTCAATCACAAATCCGTTTTCTTTGCAATCAATAATTGATATTCTTAAGGGCATTTGTTTTCTTGGCTGCTACTTTGTTGGTTTTGGGGATTTAATATCAGATTTGATAAGTTTAATCTTATTCTTTGTTTTAATTTTCAGATCTGTTCGTTTAGAGCCTCGTAGGAGTTTTCTCGTGACTTGACGACTCGATCTTGGTCCGCTCGCAACCCCCTATCATTTGGTATCAGATTTTGGGTGTTTTGGGTGTTCTTGGTTGATTTCTAAACTGATCTCTATTTTTTAAAGCACAAATAGCAGTTTTACCCAGAAAAATTGTTCGAAAAAAATTCATTTGAGTGGGTAAACGTTGTCTGATTGATCTGAAATTTTACATACATATTTGTGGCACTGTGATTGAATATAAAAAATTAATCCCGTAAAAAAATCAGTCAAAAAAGTCAAAAAATCAAAAAGATGAAATCCAATAAAAATTAAAAAAAGATTCAGCGGGTTGAATTTGGTGCCCAAACTTTCCAGATCAAAAATTCAATATATAACGACATTCCAGATTTAATTTCGTGATTTTTGGAGATCAGGAACACCTCGAACTAAGTTCTCAAGTTACTCCGTAGTTTTTCAGGTTTTCTGTTTTTAGCAATTTTTATTAATTCTTAGCTGTAGGTTTTCATTTGTTTGCCTTTATTCTTCCTTTATGCTATCTAACACCTTTCTTGTTTCTTGTGTTAGTAGGATTTAAACGTGTGCACAATTCTTCCTCGGTGCAACACGAATCAATTGGTGTCTCGTCAGTTTTTGGCATCCTAGTGCAAATTAGGATTCTTTGGTAGTTTGGTTCACACTCTCTAATTGATTGATATAAACTCTGATAAAGAACTCACAAGATTGAATTCTACCTCATTGAGAATTTGAATTTTCTTTTTGAGTGATTAACGGTGAGGTTTGCTAACTTTTATTTTTGAGTGTTGAGTGTTTATTTTTAGAGGTTTTTGAAAATATCTAAAGGTGATAATACTGATGACATATTTAAAAGATTCCAACAACAGTTGGACGAACAGGCTGCTGCACTTCGAGCTTTGACTGCTACAATCAATGAGGTGCGATTGAATCCAGAGTCTCAATATCGAGATCCAATTAAAGAAGATAGGGATAACAAGCCCCATAGGCGCGGCCCTCGACGTGTCCCTAGAATGGATGATGATTTTCATGATCGTGGACAACCTTCTTTGGCAAAACCAAAGTTCACAATTCCCTAATTTCGTGGTAAGAATGATCCAGAAGCTTATTGTGAATGGGAATCTAAGATTGAACTTATGTTTAGGTATTATAAATGTCCGGATGATGAAAAGGTTGCATTAGCAACGCTGGAATTTTCAGATTACGCATTAAGTTGGTGGACTCAACTTGGGGTAAATCGTCATCGAAATTATGAAGGTGAGATTTTGACATGGATGAGTTGAAACAGATTATGCGAAAAAGGTTTGTTCCACCTCACTACTATAGAGAGATCAAAACAAAGCTTAGAAGGCTTATTCAAGGTAGTAGGATGGTGGATGAATATTTTAAAGAGATGGAGATGCTCATTCAGAGAGCTAATATGGATGAGGATGAAGAAACAACTATGGTTCGATTTATTGATGGTTTGAACAGACCGATAGCTAATACATTGAGGCTCCAAACTTACATTGATTTGGAAGAAGCAGTTCATAAAGCCATTGAGATCGAGCAACAACTAAAGGAACAAAGGTTTGGTTCCTTCTCGACTTCACAATATTATCGAGGTAACAATTCCAATTCTGATTTTAAGAGTTCAGAATCACCTTTTGTTACTAATAAGTCTTCTTTGAGTAATGGAAGTAAGCAATCAGATTGGAAAAATGGGGCTCCTGTTAAAACGCAAACATCTCCTAAGCAGCCCAATTTAGGTGATTCGAATGTGAAGAGGACTCGTGAGGTTGAATGCTTTAAGTGCAAAGGGCGTGGTCATTATAGTAGGGAATGCCCTAACACGAGATTACTTCTTCTAAAAGATAATGGTGAGTACACTTCCGACTCTGATAAAACAGATCTAGATATGCCAGAACTTGTGGATGACAGTCATAATGGCGAAGAGTTGGTCGAACCACCAAAAGAAGGGGACTTTGCTGATTTCCAATGCCTTGTAGTTCGCCGAACCCTTAACATTCAGATGAAAGATGATGATAGCCAAAGGGCCAATATTTTCCATTCTCGGTGTTTTATTAAAGGTAACTTATGTTCACTCATTATTGATAGTGGGAGTTGCTCAAATGTAGTGAGTAGCTGATACGAGTCACAAAGGCCTTAGATGCGTACACGAAAGAACAAGAAAATCAAGATTCACTTTCTTGTTTTCAAGAAAATCAAGAAACCGAATCTTGGCCCGATCTTGCTGTTTGGAGCGATTTCAAGAATCAAGAAATCAAGATTTCAAATCTTGGAAATCTTGGTCCAAGAAACCGGATCTTGCAGCCAAAACGCATTGGATCTCCGTTACGAGCTTCAACGACCCAAGTTTCTGTAAAAGATGGATCACAAGCCCAAATTCTTAAAGGCGAGGCCCAATAAGCAATTCCCAGCCCAATCAAGAAATCCATACATCCTTAGTTGAAATCAGGCCAAAATATCAAAGGGCCCAATTTGTAAACATTTTATTTGTTAATTTAATTTTTTAGGCTCCAGAGATATTACATGTTAAATTCGGCCCAAAACAGCCCATTTAAGTGTTAGGACGAAATTCCTTTATTTTTTTTTTATTATTTAGGGTTAATTTTTAAGTTTTCTAATGAGGTTAGGATTAGTTTGAGGCCTATATAAGTGAAGGCCAGCCACCCCTTGTAACACACAAACATATATTCATTCTTAAATTTCAGATTTGAGAGAGCAGAATTTTCTTTGAGTTTTCTCTCCAAGATTTCTCTCTTGAGTTTTCTTTAGAAGCTGTTTTAACAATCTTTGGATTGTGGGAGCCGTCTTCAACCTTCTTCTTGCCATCGATATTCTTTGGAGGGGAGATTAGAGCCGTTTGAAGGAATTTGTGAATCTTTCGGGAATTCAAGGGTTCTTAGGACTTTTCTTTATTTCTTGCTGTTTCGTTTTAATTATTTGTTCCTCTTGGATCGATTCTTTATCTTACTTGTTTGCTGATATTCTTGTGTTCTTTTCAGCCACGTTTCAACTCCAAGAATCGATAATTCAATTTTCCCTTGTTGGCAGCACGATTCAATATCAAAATCCCCAATTCCTAGGGTTTGGCCGATTGGGTTTCTTTCAAATTGGGGGTCAATTGATTGCTGGAAATTAGGCATTTGTTGGCCGAATCAATTCATTGGCAGATTTGCATTCTTTCTTTCCTGTCAATTGTGCTTAATCATTCGATTCTACTTCTTTCTTCTTGCCGTCCAAAATCCCCAATTTTACTCCATTTATTTGCTGAAATTTAAGTTTAATTTGCTGCTTCTGTTTGTTTTCTCAGATTCGGCAGATTGGTTCTTTCTTTGATTGCTAAATCGAGCTATTGGCTTCCAAGAAATCCCTTTCATAAGTGTTTCGATTCTTGATTAAATCTTGCTGATTTTAGTGTTATTGTTCCAGATCTAAATTTTCCAGATTTAATTTCATTATTTGTTTTGATTTCAGATCTGTTCGTTAGAGTTTTCGTAGGAGTTTCCCGTAACTTGACGACTCGATCTTGGTCCATGCGCAGCCCTCTATCATTTGGTATCAGATTTTGGGCGTTTTGGGTGTTTCTTGGTTGATTTCTAAACTGATCTCTATTTTTTAAAGCACAAACAGCATTTTTAACCCAAGAAAATTATTCGAAAAAAATTCATTTGAGTGGGTAAACGTTGTCTGATTGATCTGAAATTTTACATACATATTTGTGGCACTGTTATTGATATAAAAAAATTAATCCCGCAAAAAAATCAGTCAAAAAAGTCAAAAAATCAAAAAAGACAAATTCAATAAAATTTAAAAAAAGATTCAGCGGGTTGAATTTGGTGCCCAAACTTTCCAGATCAAAAAGTCAATATATAAGGACATTCCAGATTTAATTTCGTGATTTTTGGAGATCGGGAACACCTCGAACGAAGTTGTCAAGTTACTCCGCAGTTTTTTCGGTTTTTTTCTATTTTCAGCAATTTTATTGATTCTTAGCTGTAGGTTTTCATTTGTTTGCCTTTATTTTTCCATTACGTTATCTAATACCTTCTTGTTTCTTGTGTTAGTAGGATTATACGTGTGCACAACTTCTTCCTCAGTGCAACACGAATCAATAGGTGTCTCATCAGTTTTTGGCATCCTAGTGCAAATTAGGATTCTTTGGTAGTTCGGTTCATCCACTCTCGATTTGGTTGATATAAACTCTCCTAAAGGACTCACAAGACTGATTTCTAGCTCATTGAAAATTTAAATTATTCTTTTGAGTGATTAACGGTGAGGTTTGATAACGTTTATTTTTGAGTGTTGAGTGTTTATTTTTTACAGGTTTTTGAAAATGTCTAAAGGTGATAATAATGATGACATATTTAAAGATTCCAACAACAGTTGGACGAACAGGCTGCTACACTTTGAGCATTGAATACTACTTTGAATGAGGTACGATTGAATCAAGAACCTCAATATCGAGGTCCAATCAAGGAAGATAGGGATAACCAGCCCCATAGGCGCTGCCCTCAACGTATCCCTAGAATGGATGATGATTTTCATGAACGTGGGCAACCTTCTTTGGCAAAACCAAAGAGCGAGCAGCAACGAGGACATCTCTTTCATACTCGCTGCCATGTACAAGGTAAGCTTTGTAGAGTTATTATTGATGGTGAAAGTTGCTCGAACGTAGCCAGCACGACGATGGTGGAAAAGCTTTGCTTAACCACTACCAAGCATCCACAACCTTATCAACTACAAGGCTTAGCAACGAAGGCCGATTTAAGGTCACTCAACAAGTGCGCATCGCCTTTTCTATCGGTAAGTATCAAGACGAAGTTGTGTGCGACGTAGTGCCTATTCAAGCCTGCCATTTGTTGCTAGGAGAACCATGGCAACTGGATCGAAAGGTCACTCACGATGGTCGTACAAATAGGTATTCTTTCAAGCATCAAGGAAGGAAAATCACCTTAGTGCCGCTCACTCCTGAACAAGTCCATGAGGACCAAATCAAATTGAAAAATTCTATTGTAAAACAAGTGAGGAAAAAGAAAAAGAAAAGAGAATGAAAAAGAGCAAAAAGAGATTGAGAGTGAAAAGGAATGTGAAACAGAAAAGAAAATTGAAAAAGAAGTTGAAGAAAGAAGAGAAAATGAGTTAGAAAAAGAAACAAAAGAAAAGACGAGGAAAGGGTAGTGAGGAATGTTTTCACTAACCAAGATATGAATTTTTCTTATGTTGTTACTTTTCAGGTTCCCGAAGGACCGAAAGATAACTTTCAACTTCAACACCTCTCAAATGAAAGACGCTTCGTACGATCAACATAGGCAAAGATGAAATCACACTACATGAGCCGAAGGTAAGCGAGGTAAGAAATTTTAGCAACAGAGTCCCGTGCAGATTTGAAAATTATTGGTGACTTAGTTCTTAAAAGATCCATTCATTTTGATCCGATTAATTGTTATTCTTCGGTTGTGGTTGATAAAGTCATTATGAAAGGAAGTGTGAGTTGTTATTCTCTTAATTTGCCTTGTGTAAAATCCTCGAATTTGTTGTAAATCTGTTTTGGCAAATACTTTTTATTATTTTGATACTTGGTTTTTGAATAAGGTAACGAAATTTGCCAAATTTGTTTTCAATTTATATTCGTGCCTTAAACAATTTCTGTGGTTATACATAAAATTTGAGTTCCATTTGACAAAGGTTAACTCAACAACGGAGCTTCGACTACACTATGCCCCCGATGAGCGAAGTTTTGTATTCAATGAAAAAGGTAAAATCGACCCTTATTCTTCTGCTTATAAAGGTAAGATGCTTGAAACTTTTAAAACACCTTTGTACTCCTCGGATAGTGACAAAGATCGTGTTGATGATTTAATTTTTGTAAAACACTTAGATCGAAACGTGCTTGACTATCCTATTTTATTTCTTGATGATCTATCTGTTTTAATGGTTGATAAAAAGATTATTGTTTTTGATGCATGTGTGAGTGAATCCATAATTCGTCGATTAATGCATGGTATGATTGTGCAACTCTATGAACTATGTGGACCTTTTCAAATACCTACTTGTGACAATTACGTTTACCATTTGATTTATTACTCACGATTTCTTCATGGTTTGTGGAAACAATTTGAGATGATTGAATGCCTTAAAACATGTCCATCTTTGTTTCAAATAAGATGAGGCATTGGCGAGTAAATTAGGTTATTTGCATGGTAATCTAAATCTGTCCATTCGCATGCATTATACTTGTTTTGTTATGCTTATGATTGGACTACAAGTTTGTTTGCGTTGCTATTTACTAACTCTCATGGCTATTCTTTTCAGTGGGCTCAATTGCCATAGTCCCGTTCGATCGAGGAAAGTCGAGTCCATTTGATTTTTTAGATTCGAGGACGAATCTTTTTTAGGAAGGGGAATGATACGAGTCACAAAGGCCTTAGATGCGTACACGAAAGAACAAGAAAATCAAGATTCACTTTCTTATTTTCAAGAAAATCAAGAACCCGAATCTTGGCCCGATCTTGCTGTTTGGAGCGATTTCAAGAATCAAGAAAATCAAGATTTCAAATCTGGAAATCTTGGTCCAAGAAACCGATCTTGCAGCCAAACGCATTGGATCTCCGTTACGAGCTTCAACGACCCATTTCTGTAAAGATGGATCACAAGCCCAAATTCTTAAAAGGCGAGGCCAATAAGCAAATTCTCAGCCCAATCAAGAAATCCATACATACTTGTTTTGAAATCAGCAGCCCAAATATCAAAGGGCCCAATTGTAAACATTTTATTTGTTAATTTAATTTTTTAGGCTCCAGAGATATTACATGTTAAATTCGGCCCAAAACAGCCCATTTAAGTGTTAGGACGAAATTCCTTTATTTTTTTTTATTATTTAGGGTTAATTTTTAAGTTTTCTAATGAGGTTAGGATTAGTTTGAGGCCTATATAAGTGATGGCCAGCCACCCCTTGTAACACACACACATATATTCATTCTTAAATTTCAGATTTGAGAGAGCAGAATTTTCGTTGAGTTTTCTCCAAGATTTCTCTCTTGAGTTTTCTTTAGAAGCTGTTTTAACAATCTTTGGATTGTGGGAGCCGTCTTCAACCTTCTTCTTGCCATCGATATTCTTTGGAGGGGAGATTAGAGCCGTTTGAAGGAATTTGTGAATTCTTTCGGGAATTCAAGGGTTCTTAGGACTTTTCTTTATTTCTTGCTGTTTCGTTTTAATTATTTGTTCCTCTTGGATCGATTCTTTATCTTACTTGTTTGCTGATATTCTTGTGTTCTTTTCAGCCACGTTTCAACTTCAAGAATCGATAATTCAATTTTCCCTTGTTGGCAGCAACGATTCAATATCAAAAATCCCCAATTCCTAGGGTTTGGCCGATTGGGTTTCTTTCAAATTGGGGGTCAATTGATTGCTGGAAATTAGGCATTTGTTGGCCGAATCAATTCATTGGCAGATTTGCGTTCTTTCTTTCCTGTCAATTGCGCTTAATCATTCGATTCTACTTCTTTCTTCTTGCCGTCCAAAATCCCCAATTTTACTCCATTTATTTGCTGAAATTTAAGTTAATAATGCTGCTTCTGTTTGTTTTCTCAGATTCGGCAGATTGGTTCTTTCTTTGATTGCTAAATCGAGCTATTGGCTTCCAAGAAATCCCTTTCATAAGTGTTTCGATTCTTGATTAAATCTTGCTGATTTTAGTGTTATTGTTCCAGATCTAAATTTTCCAGATTTAATTTCATTATTCGTTTTGATTTCAGATCTGTTCGTTAGAGCTTTCGTAGGAGTTTCCCGTAACTTGACGACTCGATCTTGGTCCGCGCGAAGCCCTCTATCAGTAGGTATTTGGTGGATTCTTTAAAATTGCCTTGTACCAAACACCCTAAGCCATATCACCTTCAGTGGCTTAATGAATGCTCCGAAGTAAAAGTTACAAAACAGTCCTTGGTCACTTTTAAGCTCGGTAATTATGAGGATGAAGTACGGTGTGATGTGGTCCCAATGCATGCGGCACACTTGCTCCTTGGACGACCTTGGCAATTTGATCGCGATGTTACACACCAAGGTAAGCTTAATCGTTACTCCCTTATGTTTAAAGGTAGGAAATTCACTTTTGCTCCTTTAAATCCTACTGATGTATATAAAGATCAATTGAAGATGATGAAATTTTGTGAGGGGGTAAAGGAGAAAGGGCAAGTACAAAAGATAGAGAGAAAAGAGGCTAATAGTGGAAAAAGTCAAAATTTAAAAAGCCCAAAGGTGAGTGAATCCACAAGTGGTAAAATGAGCCAAAAACCTTTTGGCAACAAAAAAAGATGTGAGGAGAGCCCTACTCAATAAACAGCCTTGTATCCTTGTGAGGTTTAGGCAAAATTATTTATCTTTATTTAACGTTAACGAAATTTGCCTAGTGTGTTTCAATCTCTTTTGCAGGATTATGAGGATGTTTTTAGTAAAGCCCCTAAAGTTTACCACCTTTACGAGGGATTGAACATCAAATTGACTTAGTACCTGGAGCTTCGATCCCGAATCGACCAGCCTATAGATGCAATCCCGAGGAGACAAAAGAATTGCAAAGGCAAGTTGAGGAGTTATTAGACAAAGGGTACATTCGTGAGAGCCTAAGCCCTTGTGCTGTTCCTGTCTTATTGGTGCCAAAGAAAGATGGTACGTTTTGTATGTGTGTTGATTGTTGCCCAATCAACAAGATAATGGTAGAGTATCGACACCCAATTCCTAGACTTGATGATATGCTTGATGAATTACATGGTTCAATAATATTTACAAAAATTGATTTAAAAAGCGGTTATCATCAAATTCGAATGAGGGAAGGGGATGAATGGAAAATAGCCTTTAAAACAAAATTTGGATTGTATGAATGGTTAGTTATGCCTTTCGGCCTTACTAATGCACCTAGTACATTTATGAGATTAATGAATCATGTTTTAAGGCTTCACTTGGGTAAATTTGTAGTGGTTTATTTTGATGATATTTTAATTTACTCCAACACATTAGATGATCATGTTTTCCATGTTAAAACCGTTTTGGATATTCTGCGAACTGAAAAATTATTTGCCAACCTTGATAAATGCACATTCTATTGTGATAAACTCATATTCTTAGGTTTCATAGTTAGTGCTCAAGGTATTCATGTCGACGTGGACAAAGTCAAGGCAATCAAGGAGTGGCCGACTTCTAAATCAGTAACTGAGGTGAGATCTTTCCATGGTTTAGCTAGTTTTTATAGACGATTTGTGAAAGATTTCTCTACTATTGCTGCCCCATTAACAGAGGTGATAAAGAAATCAGTGGGTTTCAAATGGGGTGAAACCCAAGAAAAGGCTTTTCAGACCCTAAAAGCTAAGTTATGTTCTGCTCCTCTTCTTAAATTACCTGATTTTTCTAATACTTTCGAACTTGAGTGTGATGCTTCAGGAATTGGAATTGGTGCCGTTTTAATGCAAGATAAGCAACCTATTGCTTATTTTAGTGAGAAATTGAATGGTGCACAATTAAACTACTCGACTTATGACAAAGAACTATTGGCATTGGTTCGTGCACTCCAAGTATGGCAACATTACTTGCTGCCTAATGAATTTGTCATACATACAGATCATGAATCCCTTAAATGGTTAAAGGGACAAGGTAAGTTGAGTAAACGACATGCTCGATGGGTAGAATTCATTGAAACATTCCCTTATGTAATAAAATATAAAACAGGTAAAGATAATGTAGTTGCCGATGCTTTGTCTAGACGATATGCTTTAATAACTGCATTGAATGCTAAAGTCTTAGGGTTTGAACATATTAAGGAACTATATGATGATGATGCTGATTTCGGCCATATCTATAAGAATTGTGGACATACTGCTTTTGATAAATTTTATCTTGTAGATGGCTTTCTTTTCTAATAAACAGGTTATGCATACCAAAGTGTTCCATGAGAGATTTATTGATTCATGAAGCCCATAGTGGAGGTTTAATGGGACATTTTAGAGTGGCCAAAACACTAGATATCTTGCAAGAACACTTTCATTGGCCACATATGAAGAAGGATGTGGAAAAGGTATGTTCCAAGTGCATTACATGCAAACAAGCAAAATCTAAGGTAATGCCTCATGGCCTTTACACTCCTTTATCGATTCCTACTTCACCTTGGGTAGATTTATCCATGGATTTTATTCTAGGTTTGCCTCGAACTAAGAAAGGAAGAGATAGTATATTTGTTGTTGTTGACAGGTTTTCAAAGATGGCACATTTTATTTCTTGTCACAAAACAGATGATGCTATACATGTGGCAGACTTATTCTTTAAAGAGGTATGGCATCCCTAAAACAATTGTTTCTGATAGAGATGCCAAATTCCTTAGCCACTTTTGGAAGGTATTATGGGGTAAGCTTGGTACTAAATTACTTTATTCTACTACATGTCACCCCCAAACTGATGGCCAAACTGAAGTAGTTAATCGAATCTTAGGGACTTTATTACGATCTGTTGTGGGAAAGAACATTAAAAATTAGGAAGAATGCCTACCATTTGTTGAATTACATATAATAGATCTATTCATTCTACAACTAGTTATTCTCCATTTGAACTTGTTTATGGTTTTAACCCACTAACAGTACTTGATCTTGTGCCATTACCTCTTGAACACATTATTAATTCAGACGGCGAACAGAAAGCTGAGTTGGTGAAGTCCTTACATGAGAAGGCTAGGCAATGAATAGCCAAAACCAATGATGCCAACACCAACAAAGCAAACAAGGGGCGCAAACGGGTTGTACTAGAACCCGGAGATTGGGTTTGGGTCCATTTGAGGAAAGAATGATTTCCTACTAAAAGAAAAACCAAGTTGGACCCAAGGGGCGATGGGCCTTTCTAAGTACTCGAGAGGATCAACGACAACGCCTATAAATTGATTTACCTGGTGAGTACAATGTAAGTTCTACTTTTAATGTGGCTGACTTGTCCCCATTTAATTTTTTAGATTCGAGGACAAATCTTTTTGAGGAAGGGGGGAATGATACGAGTCACAAAGGCCCAACCCAAGTTCAAGAACATGATGGGCTCAAATTGCCACAAGGCCCAATAACGAGATCAAAGGCCCGACAAATGCGATCCAACTAAATGGGACCATTCAAGAGTTTGTTAGCAAGGCCTTAGATGCATACACGAGAGAACAAGAAAATCAAGATTCACTTTCTTGTTTTCAAGAAAATCAAGAAACCGAATCTTGGCCCAATTTTGCTGTTCGAAGAGATTTCAAGAATCAAGAAAATCAAGATTTCAAATCTTGGAAATCTTGGTCCAAGAAATCGAATCTTGCAGCCAAAATGCATTGGATCTCTGTTACGAGCGTTAACGACCCAATTTCGGAAGGAGATGGATCACGAGCCCAAATTCTTAAAGGCGAGGCCCAATAAGCAAATTCCAGCCCAATCAAGAAATTCCTACATACTTAGTTGAAAATCAGGCCAAAATGTCATAGGGCCCAATTTGTAAACATTTTAATTGTTTAAATTAAATTTTTAAGCTTAGGAACATTACATGTAAAATTCGGCCCAAAACAGCCCATTTGAGTGCATGGTCGAATTTTCCCTCTTATTTTAATTAATTAGGTTTAATTTTTATTAGTTACTTGTGAGATTAGGATTAGTTGAGGCCTATATAAGTGATGGCCGACCACCCTTGTAAAACACTTAGAATTCTTATTAAAATTTCAGATTTGTTGAGAGCAGAATTTTCTTTGAGTTTTCTCCAAGATTTCTCTCTTGAGTTTTCTTTAGAAGTTGTTTTAACAATCTTTTGATTGTGGGAGCCATCTTCAACCTTCTTCTTGCCGTTGATATTCTTTGGAGGGGAGATTAGAGCCGTTTGAAGGGAGTTGTGAATTCTTTCGGGAATTCAAGGCTTTCTAGGACTTTTCTTTAATTTAGTTGCTGTTCAATTTTCTTTTCTTTGTTTCTGCTCTTGCCGAATTTTCTTCTAATCTATTTGCTGTTTTTCTTGTGTTTCCAGCCTTTCCTCTTCATCATAAAGAATCGAAAATTCTTCTCTCTTGTGGCAGCAAAGAATCGGTCAAAATCCCCAATTCCTAGGGTTCTTGCCGAATTCATTTTTAGTCTTTTTAGGTGATTTCAATTGCTGGAATTTTGGGAATAACATAGCTTGCTGTTTCAATTTTATCAATTCGATTATACCCTTGCGATTCAAAGATTGTTAATCCTTGATTCTTTAATTGTTCTTGCTGTCCCAATTCTTATCTTGTTTCCATCGATTGGCTGAATTTCAAGACTAATTTGCTGTTCGTGTTTTTTTTCTCAAATTCGGCAGATTTGGGAATTAGGTCAATCACAAATCCGTTTTCTTTGCAATCAATAATTGATATTCTTAAGGGCATTTGTTTTCTTGGCTGCTACTTTGTTGGTTTTGGGGATTTAATATCAGATTTGATCAGTTTAATCTTATTCTTTGTTTTAATTTTCAGATCTGTTCGTTTAGAGCCTCGTAGGAGTTTTCTCGTGACTTGACGACTCGATCTTGGTCCGCTCGCAACCCCCTATCAAAGCAGCCCAATTATTGCCTTGGCTGAATTTTCCCTCTCAATTCATTAATTAGGGTTTTTTTTTAAGTTTTCCTAATGAGATTAGGAAATAGTTAGAAGGCCTATTAATAGGCATGGCCGGCCACCTTGTGAGATACATTACAATTACATTGAAAATTTCAGATTTGTTTGGAGTGAAAATTCTCTTTGAGTTCTTCAAGAATTTTCTCTTGAGTTTTCTTTGGAGGTAGTTTTAACAATCTTTTTGATTGTGGGAGCCATCTTCAGCCTTCTTCTTGCCATTGATCTTTATTGGAGGGGAGATTAGAGCCGTTTGAAGGGAGTTGTGAGATCTTTCGGGATTTCAAGGCTTCTTAGGACTTTTCTTTATTCTATTGCTGTTCATTCTTCTTTATTAAATTCTGCTTGTGCCGATTTGTTGAATAATTTGGGATTGATTGTTCTTGTTTCGTTTCAGCCATTCCAAACTTCAAGATCTGATTTGGCACTTCCTTGGACATAAAGAAACATTTTTGATTCACAAAAATCCCCCTTTTCTTGCCGTCCAATCCCTAGAACTAGTTTCAATTGATTTCGTAATCTGTTTTTAATTTATTTGCTGTTTTGTGTTCTTTGATAGTTTCGTCTGATTGGAAGTTAATCTTGGGGCTTAATTTCGTGTTCTTGGCTTCCAAGAACATCTATTCATAAGTGTTTTGATTATTGGCTGTTCTTTACTGATTTGGGGATTTTTTTTAGTTTTTGATGTGAGCTCACCCATCAAGTCTAATGACGAAGTTATGGAGCTACCATTGGGGCCAATAACTCGAGCCCATGCTAAGAGGTTTCAAGAAGTCGTGGGTAGCTACATTGCTCGAGTTTGGATCAATGGAACGGCTGAATATCAAGTGACCAGCTCAAGCAGCTCGATGTGAAACTTTCTACAAGCTGACTTAGCTTGTGCTAGCTCAAGGGAGCTCAAATAGTCATTTAGTTAGCTCATTGAGCTAGATTGTAGTTTATTTAATTATTGCATCTTAGTTGCTGAATAAAGTTATTAATTAAGTTAGTTAATTAGTTAAGTTTTAGTTTAATTAATTAATTGGTCTAAATTCTGGACATGTTAATTCGAATATTAATTTGCTGTTAAGTTGTCTTAATTTAATACAAGTTTTTAATTTGTCTTAGGCTAGCCGAAATCAATATGGTTAATTAATTTGTCTTGGTTAATGCATGAGTTAATTATGTATTAAAGGAGGCTGCCGAGTTTAATGTGCATAAGTGTCTTGTTTTATTTTGTCCAAACATGATTAATGAGCTGAATTCTTGATGTAGGTTTAATGGCTTGGACGGCATGAATTTGTGCAGCCATTAAAGACCCCTTTTTCATGAACAACAGCAACATTAATGGGAGCATGCTGGCTGGATTAAATGTGCAGCAAAACATGTATTAAATGAGATGTTCAGCATGTAAGGAATGGCTATTTAGTGAGCTACTGATTTATCCTTTTTCTATACGCCTTTTCATGGAGATCAATGGACAAAGAATTAAATGAACACCCATATTTAATGAGCTGCTGATTTCTCCTTTTCCATATGCTTTTTCGTGGAGATCAATGGACAAAGAGTTAATTTTAGCTGGTGCTACTTCTTCGTAAACATCAAAAGAGATTTCAAGAATCAAGAAAATCAAGATTTCAAATCTTGGAAATCTTGGTCCAAGAAACCGAATCTTGCAGCCAAAATGCATTGGATCTCCGTTACGAGCGTCAACGACCCAATTTCGGAAGGAGATGGATCACGAGCCCAAATTCTTGAAGGCGAGGCCCAATAAGCAAATTCCAGCCCAATCAAGAAATTCCTACATACTTAGTTGAAAATCAGGCCAAAATGTCATAGGGCCCAATTTGTAAACATTTTAATTGTTTAAATTAAATTTTTAAGCTTAGGAACATTACATGTAAAATTCGGCCCAAAACAGCCCATTTGAGTGCATGGCCAAATTTTCCCTCTTATTTTAATTAATTAGGTTTAATTTTTATTAGTTACTTGTGAGATTAGGATTAGTTGAGACCTATATAAGTGATGGCCGGCCACCCTTGTAAAACACTTAGAATTCTTATTAAAATTTCAGATTTGTTGAGAGTAGAATTTTCTTTGAGTTTTCTCCAAGATTTCTCTCTTGAGTTTTCTTTAGAAGTTGTTTTAACAATCTTTTGATTGTGGGAGCCATCTTCAACCTTCTTCTTGCCATTGATATTCTTTGGAGGGGAGATTAGAGCCGTTTGAAGGGAGTTGGGAATTCTTTCGGGAATTCAAGGCTTTCTAGGACTTTTCTTTAATTTAGTTGCTGTTCAATTTTCTTTTCTTTGTTTCTGCTCTTGCCGAATTTTCTTCTAATCTATTTGCTATTTTTCTTGTGTTTCCAGCCTTTCATCTTCATCATAAAGAATAAAAAATTCTTCCTCTTGTGGCAGCAAAGAATCGGTCAAAATCCCCAATTCCTAGGGTTCTTGCCGAATTCATCTTTAGTCTTTTTGGGTGATTTCAATTGCTGGAATTTTGGGAATAACATAGCTTGCTGTTTCAATTTTATCAATTCGATTATACCGTTGCGATTCAAAGATTGTTAATCCTTGATTCTTTAATTGTTCTTACCGTCCCAATTCTTATCTTGTTTCCATTGATTGGCTGAATTTCAAGACTAATTTGCTGTTCGTGTTTGTTTTTCTCAGATTCAGCAGATTTGGGAATTAGTTCAATCACAAATCCGTTTTCTTTGCAATCAATAATTGATATTCTTAAGGGCATTTGTTTTCTTGGCTGCTACTTTGCTGGTTTTGGGGATTTAATATCATATTTGATCAGTTTAATCTTATTCTTTGTTTTAATTTTTAGATTTGTTCGTTGAGTGCCTCGTAGGAGTTTTCTCGTGACTTGACGACTCGATCTTGGTCCGCTCGTAACCCCCTATCAAATCATGTCTAAAGAAAATCTAGTTAGAAGAAAGGCTACAAACGTTCATACCAATGATGGAAGTTTACAACGAGAAAAGTTATTCCAAGCGCGCTGTCAAGTCTACGACAAAGTATGTAGTCTTATCATCAATGACGAAATATGTGTTAACATTGTGAGCCCTTACATGGTGGAGAAGATGAACCTACTCATGTCGGAACATCCACAACCCTACAATCTTCAATGGTGCAACAAGTGCTAAAAAGTAAAGGTAACCAAACAAGTGTTGGTTCCATTCTCTATTGGAAAGTACCATGATGAAGTGTGGTGTGACGTTGCTCTCGTACAAGATAGCCACATTATTTTGGGTCAACCTTGGCAATTTGATCGTCGAGCCAAGTACGATGGACAATTTAACCATTTTTCTTTAGTGTTATGAGAAAAATCTGTTACACTAGTATCTTTAACTTCCAAGCAAATTGTTGAAGATCAAATGAAGTTAAAAGCTAGTGAGGAAATTGAAAAGGAAAGAAAAAGAAAGTGTGTAGAAATAAAGAAGATAAAATAGATATTGAAAAAAGAGAGTGTGAGAGGAAAGAAAAATAAAAATCAAATGAAAAAGAAATTAAAATGAAGAATGAGAGTGAGATTCCAAAAATAAAAAAGTGTGTGAGAAAAGAAATCGAGAATGAAGAAAGAAAAGAAAGAGTGGGTGATGAGCGTATCCTTATGGAAAAAGAAAGTGAGATTGAGAAAGAAAGTGAAAAAGAAGATAGTGAAAACAAAGAACTTGTTCAAACAAATGTGAAGGTTGTTTTAAACGAACCAACATGCAAGTTTGCCTTGTGTTATCTCTTTTTTTCAGGTCTCTAAAGATCCATTTGACAAGTTCCAACTTTAATACCTTCTTGTTGAGAGACGATTTCGATTGATTGAGAAAGGTAAGATCGAAAATGAAATTAATCTACAAGATCAAGTGTCAGAAGGTAAGAAAGGTAAGGAATTCTTCGAGGATAAACCACTATATTTTTTTAAATCTCATTGATAAATTAGCCGATGTTTTTTTCTTATCTCAAAATTCCTTACGATAATCTGTTTTGTTGTTATTTGTTGAACGATGCTGCTAATTTTTTCATGTGTAATGATTTAAATTTTCTCGTGATATGTATTGATTTGGTCCAAGCAATTTTCAATCGCAAATTGATAAAACTGTTGACGTCTTTGGTCCAATTAAATGTTTGCAAAATCTGACTGTTTTGAATGATAAAGAATTTTCACATAAAATGCTTAATATGTTTGATTATGATGGTTATGTGATTTCTTTAAATCAATGTGAGAAAATTTTGTGGATATGTGTAAGACCCCTGACCTGTATCCATCGCCAGAATAGGGTTACGGAGTATTATCATAAAAAAGTAACTCAAATCATTCATTCTCAATAATTCATAATCATTGCAAATTCGAATCAAACACATGCATAACGTCCCTAATTCGAGCCCTTGAGGCTTGAGAAACACTTTAGAAACGATTCAGGACTAAATCAGAAACATTTAAAACTTCATGGAAAAAGATGGAAAAATTCACATTGTAGGGGTTACACGGCCGTGTGACTCACACGGCTAAGACACATGCCTGTGTCTCAGGCCTTGTAGACATTCGAAGACACATGGTAGTGTCCCAGCCTGTGTAACTCTCTGACTTGGGTCACAAGGCCAAGCCACATGCCTGTGTAGGCTGTGTAACTTTCGAAATGCAACCTTAAAAAAAACTACAAGGGACGCACGGTCGTGTCGCATGACCGTATATCACACATGACTGAGACACACGCCCGTGTCTTAGGCCGTATGGACAAGAAGTTGGCCAAAATCGAGCCATTTCCTTCACCCACCTCAAGCATGAGCCTAAACACAATTTGTACATATGACCAAGGCATCAAAATATATTCAAATATGCATAAAATGTCCAATTCAAATGATCAAATACCATTCAACAGATATGCCATTTAGGCACCTCAAAAGCAACATACAAATTTACTTAAACATATACATGTACTTGACACTTTTCATTCATCAACACCTAAATTATTTTCATCTCAAACTTTTCATAAATTGACCTATATCACTTCAGCTTAAACTAACCATTTGTACCATACCATTCACACATTATAAGTACCAAACCATTATAATGTAACCATCATCAAATTGGCACCAAAAAACCAACTTATACATACCAAAATCCATGTCTAAGCATTTAAAAAAACATCAAACATAAGTCCACCTATACATGCCATTATAACCTTTGCTAAAACATTATAGATCTCCAACGAACTTCCAAACCGATCAAGCTTCCGATAATCTGAAAAGTAAAGGAAAAATAACAATGTAAGTAATGAATGCTTAGTAAGCTCATATAATTTTAAACATTTCATTTCAATAACGAACTTTATAAGGTAAACATAAACCTATACCAATGCCATAAGATTTATCAAACCTTCCATTTACTTATTTTAGCTTAAAAGACATTATCAACTCACAAATTAGTGTATTTATTCACAACCTAGATAAATTCATCCATAACATAAGTAAATTTCTCACATATAAGTAAACCCTTTAACTCATCAATGCATTTACATTATTATCATATTACATCTCAATTATGAACTTACTGTTTTATTACATTTCCTCACTCGTATCATTTGCATAACACAAGATATAAGCATAAACATAAACCAATTACGCAAACTTGACAAAAGCCTATACATCATCATTAATACACTAATTAGTGCATATACTCATAATTCACGCGAAATATCATAAGATAAGTCATATATATGAATAACATCACTTGAAATCATCAATTTCATGAACATAAACATACTTTCGTTGAACATTACCTTTTTACTCATTTTCATAGATTCATGACACAAGTCTTTTGAATGCTTACCGATCCCTTCCTTTTCATACTCGTTGAATCAAATGAAATAACATCGAGTAATGTAAATAATATTTTCAGTACAACTTACCTGGTACAATACATTGGCACGAAGACTGCCAGGTTCAAAGCTTGATATAAAATACCAGCATAAAGCCTGCTAGGCACAAAGCTTGATATAATACACCAGCATGAAGCCTGCTACGCACAAATCCTGAAATAATACACCGATGCAAAGCCTGCTAAGCACAGAGCTCGAATATCACCGGCACAAAGCTTACAAGGCATAGAGCCCAAATATCACTGCCAATAATGAACTTACCTAGCTAAATTCCAAAAATATCAAAGTACAAGGGCTTTTTGGGAATTTTTCATTCTCCTCGATTTTCCACCCGATCTGATACGTCCCGGCCTCGTTGATTAATTCGAGTCGTATAGTTGCCCGATCGTTAAAACAAAGAAGAATCATTTAAGTTGGGTTGAAGTCGGATATTAGGCTAAATATGGTTTAAGGGTATCAAGGATAGGCTTAAGAAGAAGATGGCTAATCTAATGTTTATGGTTTGGTTATGAAAGAAAAGAAAACTCGGTGTTTGAATTAAAATGGTAATTGAGAACAAGAGTGAACCAACACTTCGATTGAAGGTTTACCCGAAACTTATAGGTTCTAAAGTTGTTTAAGAGATGGATAGGGAAACCTCGACCCACTATCTATAATAGATAGGAACCTTGGTACAATTTAGATTGAACGCCACACGAAATCATGATAAGTTCGGTTGAACAAAAAAACGGGTTGACGCCACTAACTAATTAGATAAGTCAACGAAATTTTTGGACAAAATTTAAGAGAAGAATTCTCTCAACAATTTGACAGCAATTCAGTAATGTTCAAAAGTCCCTTACATGATGAATTTAACAACTATTTATAAGCATAGACTAAGCTAGCCGAATAGTCAAAGTTTTCTTAAAAATTAATCAAACAAAATTCATTTAATCTTGCTGGTAAGGTTCAGCTGAATAGGGAGCTCCAATGGTTAGCTTCTAGAATGAGCAATGCACTTGGAAGCTTGAAAAATGCATGGCAGCAACTAGATTTGGTTGATGTGCTTAAAAGAGCTCATTTAATTTGCAACTGTTGCTGAAAAGTGACCAGCAATTAATGAGATATTGAGCAGTCTTTTAGGGTGTGAAAGCTTGGAAACGAACATCCAATACATGTGAAAATATATCCAGCAATATGAATGGAACAAGTTCAACCGAATGGACAGCTTGGGAGTATGAAACAGCAGCTCTTTTTGGCCAAATAGTCACTTAGAAATAATCAACCTTCAGCACACCAATTTAAATGTGTTCCATGCATGGTACCGTCCAAGGGAATGTATCTTCTTTAATTCATTCATGTACCTAAACGTCCAAGAGTAGTGTACCTACAGCAAATTAATTCAAATGCATTTTAGACACAATAAATTTGGCAGCAAATAACATTAAAATGCTGCACATTAATTTCGACAGCCTTTAGGACACAATTAAAACTTGTTTGAGTTTGGAAACTTATTTAACATAAATTCGGCTGGACTTTGGACATAATTAAAACTTGTAATAATTTAGACACATTAATATCATGCATTAAAATGAAACACATTTATCACAAAAATTTAATATTTCCAGATTTTATTAATTAATTTAGCTAGTTAACTTTATAACTAATTCATCAACTAAATCTATTTATTTCAGCAAATTTAATGAAAATTAAAAATGAGCTCCTTGAGCTAAAGTTGAGCTTGAAGAAGGTTGCATGGGTTGCTTGGCTCGATGTTCTCAATCTGTCCAGCAACGTTTCTGCACCAAATCCCATCTATGAGAACCGAAACTCCCTCCTTGAATCGTTTGGCCCGAGCACGAGTTATAGGACCCGTTGGAAACTCCAAGGGCTCGTTGGTAGCTTTAGTTGGCTCCTTAGCCACAGCTGTATCATCGCCTCCCCCTTCGAAACGACTTGTCCTCAAGTCGTCACCTACATCATAAGGAGACAAGTCAACAACATTGAAACTAGCACTCACGCTATATTCTCCGGGAAGGTCGAGTTTATAAGAGTTATCATTGATCCTTTCCAGAACTTGAAAAGGACCATCACCCCTCGGTAATTATTTGGATCTTCATTGAGCCAAAAACCTTTCCTTCCTCATGTTCACCCAGGCCCAGTCTCCAGGTTCAAAGATGATGCGCTTTCGACCTTTGTTAGCTCGTTGAACATATTGCTTAGTCCTTTCTTCAATGTTCCTTCGCACCTTTTGCTGTAAGTCCTTCACAAACTCAGCCTTTCGTTTTGCATCTGCATTCACAATTTGTTCGTTAGGCAATGGAATTAAATCTAATGGCGTCAAAGGGTTAAATCCATAAACAATTTCAAAGGGAAAATGTTGAGTTGCCGAATGAATAGAACGGTTGTAGGCAAACTCTATGTGCGGCAGACATTCTTCCCACGTTTTAAGGTTCTTTTGGACAATGGCTCGTAATAACGTCGACAAGACCCTATTAACTACTTCTTTTGCCCATCCGTTTGAGGATGGCAAGTGGTCGAGAACAAAAGCCTTGTACCAATCTTTCCCCGAAGTGTCCTCCAAAAGTGAATCAAAAATTTTGCATCTCCATCGAAAATTATAGTCCTTGGTACTCTATGCAATTGCACCACGTCCCTGAAAAATAAATTAGCAACATGCAATGCATCATCAGTTTTATTACAAGCAGTAAAGTGTGCCATTTTAGAAAACTGATCTACAACCACAAAAATGGAATCTTTGCCAGTCTTAGTCCTAGGAAGACCTAGAATGAAGTCCATTGATATGTCGATCCAAGGCCCTTCGGGAATAGGCAAAGGAGTGTACAAACCATATGGTTTGACCTTCGACTTGGCCCTTTTGCATGTGAAACAACTGTCGCAGACCCGCTCTACGTCTCTCTTCATTTTTCGCCAATAGAAGTGTTCTCGTAATGTGGCCAACGTCTTTACAATTCCAAAATGACCCATGAGGCCTCCACTATACGCCTCATTTACTGAAACATCCCGTATAGAACCTAGAGGAACACAAAGTTTTCCTTCTCAAAAAAGATAGTCATTTTGACAGTAAAATTTCTCACACGATCCAAATTCACAAGCCTTGTACTTTTCAGCAAAGTCAGGATCATTGACATACAATTCTTTTAGATATGAAAATCCCATCAATTTTGATTCTAATGAATTTAATAGAGCATACCTTCTCGACAACGCATCCACCAGAACATTATCTTTAGCTTGCTTATATTTGATAACATACGGGAATGACTCCAGAAATTCCATCCATTTGGCATGTCGCTTATTCAACTTGTGTTGACCCTTTAGATGTTTTAACGCTTCGTGGTCCGTATGGATAACGAATTCCTTGGGCCATAAATAGTGGTGCCACATTTCCAGAGCCCAAACCAATGCATAGATCTCCTTGTCGTAGGTAGGATAATTAAGTGTCGCCCCGTTCAACTTTTCGCTAAAGTATGCTATTGGACAACCCTCTTGCATTAAAACAGCTCCAATACCTAGACCAGAGGCATCACACTCGATCTCAAAAGTCTTGTTAAAATCTGGCAAAACAAGCAAAGGGGCGTTAGTTAAAAGATCCTTAAGTGAATTAAAAGAACGCTCTTGTTCATCACTCCAAAAGAAAGCTAAATTTTTCTTAATAACACTAGTTAATGGAGCAGCGACGGTGCTGAAATTTGGAACAAAACGCCTATAAAAGCTTGCCAAGCCATGGAAGCTTCGAACTTGACTAATGCTCGTGGGCCTTGGCCATTCACGAATCGCCTTAACCTTCTCTTGATCAACTTTAAGTCCTCTCGAGCTGACAACAAACCCTAAGAAAACAACTTGGTCAGAACAAAAGGTACATTTCTTAATATTGGCATACAACGTTTCCTTACGTAATACTTCCAACACGGCTTGCAAATTTGCCACGTGATCTTCTAACGACCTGCTATAGATAAGAATATCGTCAAAATAAACAACGCAAAATTTCCCAATAAAAGCACGCAATACATAATTCATTAATCGCATAAAGGTGCTGGGTACGTTAGTTAATCCGAATGGCATAACCAGCCACTCGTACAAGCCTTGCTTGGTCTTAAAAGTCGTTTTCCACTCGTCTCCTTCCTGCATCCGGATTTGATGATATCTGCTCTTAAGATCGATTTTGGAGAAGAGTTGTGCCCCGCTAAGTTCATCCAGCATGTCATCAGGCGCGGAATGGGATGCCTATACTTGATGGTAATCTTATTGACCACTCGACAATCCACGCACATTCGTCCAGTACCATCTTTTTTTGGCACCAAAAGTACGGGCACATTGCACGGACTTAGACTTTCCCTAATGTAACCCTTTTCCATCAATTCAGCCACTTGTTGTTGTAACTCCTTGGTCTCTTCGGGGTTACTATGATATGCAGGGCGATTCGGTATTGTTGCTCCGGGAATGAAGTCGATTTGGTGTTCAATCCCTCGAAGGGACGGTAGGCCACTAGGGACATCCTCCGGAAACACGTCGTCAAAGTCCTGCAACAAAGAAACAATCGAAGATGGAAGTGTAGCTTCCAATTCGTTAGTGTTAAAGAAACTTTCTTTATACATAAGAACAATCACCGGTTGTTGAAGCAGCAACAATTTCCTAATCTCTCGCTCCTTGGCAAAAACACTCAATTTTTCAATTCCTCGCTCTTCTTGCTCTTTTTGACTATTATTCACTTTTACCTCATTTTCTTTGCCTTTATCTCTCGATTTCAACTCATTTTTTCTTTTTGTTTTCTCACTTTTTTTTTCTTTTTCTATCTTTTCTTTTTGCTCCTTTGCTCTCATTTGCTGAACAGAATTTTTCAATTGCACTTGATCCTCGTACACTTGTATGGGAGTCATGGGAGCCAACGTCACACTCTTGCCATGGTATTCAAAAGTATATCGGTTTGTGTATCCATTGTGAATGGCTCGTCGGTCAAATTGCCATGGCCTTCCCAAGAGTAGATGACCCGCATGCATCGGGACTACGTCACAAACAACTTCGTCGCTATATTTGCCTATAGAGAAAGAAATGATGGCTTGTTTGGTGACCTTTAATTCACCTCCATCATTAAGCCATTGTAGTTTGTAAGGTTGAGGGTGTTTCGTCATCGACAATCCGAGTTTTTCTACGAGCATGCTGCTAACGATGTTTGTGCAGCTTCCCCCATCAATAATCTTACTACAGACCTTACCTTGAATTAGGCACCTCGAATGGAAGATGTTCTCGCGTTGTTGTTCATCTTCGGTGCTTTGAATGCTCAAACTTTGTTTTACCACGAATAACTCTCCTTCAATAGCAAATTCAAGTTCTTCTTCCCTCCTTCATCGGTGGGATGATCGGGCTCATTCTCTTCCTCATCTTCAGACTCAATTTTGCCATTAGACTTCAAAGTCATCACCCGTCGATTTGGGCATTGACTTGCTATATGGCCTCGCCCGAGACACTTGAAACACTTAATGTCTCGAGTAGAATTGCGCCCAGCTTCACTATTGCTTTTGGTCTCCTCCCCACTGGTTTAGTGGCTTTTGGATTCGGCAAAGAATCTCGTGTCCAAATGGAAGTCTCTTTCCTACTAGGTCCTTGGCTCCATTTTGAGGTAGGAGTTGAATTTGGATAAGCTCCATGAATAGGGCCTTTTCTCTTTAGTTGTTTTTCTACCTTGACGGCCATATGCACCATTTCTTCGATTTCAACATAGTGATGGAGTTCAACTACATTGGCAATATCTTTGTTTAATCCAGCCAAAAACCTCGCCATGGTGGCCTCCCGGTCCTCTTCGATGTTGGCTCGAATCATGGCCACCTCCATTTCTTTGTAATAATCGTCCACGCTTCGATTGCCTTACGAAAGATGTTATAGTTTTTGGTATAGTTCTCGATGATAGTATGTGGGGATGAACATTTTGCGCATCAAGGCCTTCATTTCGGTCCATGTGTTGATTGGCTGCTCCCTGTTCCTTCTTCGGCTCGTGATTAATTGATCCCATCAGATCATTGCATAATCGGAGAATGCAATGGCCGCTAACTTCACCTTCTTATGTTTCTGAGTAGTTGTGACACTCAAAGACTAACTCGATCTTCTTTTCCCATTCTAAGTACACCTCCGGATCGGACTTGCCTTGGAAAGGAGGAATGGACATTTTGATGTTCTTCAAATCGTCATCTACTCGGCCTTGTTCTTGTTGAGGATGATTTTGCTGGCCTCTTCGTTCTCCACTTGCATTGGACCCATGTTCACTTTCGGCATCACTTTGCTCGGAAGGTTCATCCTCTAAATCAGATTGCCGTCTTCGATTTCTCAGAGGGCTTAAGGGAGTTCTTCTCCGTTGGGCTCTTCCTTCCACACGATCAAGTCTATCTTGAATCGGTTCCAGCTTTTGATTGAACAATCGTTCCATCTCGCGTAGCATTGCTTGCAAATTCAAGTCCGGCACATTTCGAACAGGCTGCCTTTCTGCCATGTTTCTCGTAGGGCTTCCTGACATATGAAAGTACAACCTCACAACATAACTCACAATTCACTCTAAAATAAAATAATTTGGCACTCCACTCGTGTTTACACATTTTAATGGCTTTTACCTCCACTCGATTGTGCTCACTCACTCGCGCCTTTTTTCGCTCGTATCTTCTCTTGTGATTTCGTATAAAACTTCGTAAGACTTAATCTTCTAGTTTAGGGGTCGGCTTCAAAAGGTTTTGCAAAGGAAAATATGTAAAAGATGTAGGTAGGCTGAAAGAATCAGGTTTGTTGGCTATTAAGTGTGGCGTAAATTGAAGGGTGATGAAAAAGAAGGCTTGATCGGGTATGACCAGAACAAAATGAATCTAATTTTTTTTATTTTTTTTGAATTTCAATACAATATGCTGATTTACAAATAAAATAAATACAACTTTTTTTAACGATTTTTTTGAATTTTTTTTACAATTTTACTTATCCGGCTCTTCTCGAATGTCCGTTCTTCTCGTTTTAAATAGCTCTGATACCAGATGATACGTCCCAGCCTCGTTGATTAATCCTAGTCGTATAGTTGCCCGATCGTTAAAACAAAGAAGAATCGTTTGAGTTGGATTGAAGTCGGATATTAGGCTAAATATGGTTTAAGGGTATCAAGGATAGGCTTAAGAAGAAGATGGCTAATCTAATGTTTATGGTTTGGTTATGAAAGAAAAGAAAACTCGGTGTTTGAATTAAAATGGTAACTTGAGAACAAGAGTGAACTAACACTTCGATTGAAGGTTGACCCGAAACTTATAGGTTCTAAAGTTGTTTAGGAGATGGATAGGGAAACCTCGACCCACTATCTATAATAGATAGGAACCTTGGTATAATTTAGATTGAACACCACACGAAATCGTGATAAGTTCGGTTGAACAAAAAAATGGGTTGACGCCACTAACTAATTAGATAAGTCAACGAAGTTTTTGGACGAAATTTAAGAGAAGAATTCTCTCAACAATTTGACAACAATTCAGTAATGTTCAAAAGTCCCTTACATGATGAATTCAACAACTATTTATAAGCATAGACTAAGCTAGCCGAATAGTCAAAGTTTTCTTAAAAATTAAGCAAACAAAATTCATTTAATCTTGCTGGTAAGGTTCAGCTGAATAGGGAGCTCCAATGGTCAGCTTCTAGAATGAGCAATGCACTTGGAAGCTTGAAAAATGCATGGCAGCAACTAGATTCGGTTGATGTACTTAAAAGAGCTCATTTAATTTGCAACTGTTGCTAAAAAGTGACCAGCAATTAATGAGATATTGAGCAGTCTTTTAGGGTGTGAAAGCTTGGAAACGAACAACCAATACATGTGAAAATATATCCAGCAATGTGAATGGAACAAGTTCAACCGAATGGACAGCTTGGGAGTATGAAATAGCAGCTCTTTTTGGCCGAATAGTCACTTAGAAATAATCAACCTTCAGCACACCAATTTAAATGTGTTCCATGCATGGTACCGTCCAAGGGAATGTATCTTCTTTAATTCCTTCATGTACCTAAACGTCCAAGTGTAGTGTACCTGCAGCAAATTAATTCAAATGCATTTTAGACACAATAAATTTGGCAGCAAATAACATTAAAATGCTGCACATTAATTTCGGCAGCCTTTAGGACACAATTAAAACATGTTTGAGTTTGGACACTTATTTAACATAAATTCGGCTGGACTTTGGACATAATTAAAACTTGTAATAATTTAGACACATTAATATCATGCATTAAAATGAAACACATTTATCACAAAAATTTAATATGTCCAGATTTTATTAATTAATTTAGCTAGTTAACTATATAACTAATTCATCAACTAAATCTATTTATTTCAGCAAATTTAATGAAATTAAAAATGAGCTCCTTGAGCTAAAGTTGAGCTTGAAGAAGGTTGCATGGGTTGCTTGGCTCGATGTTCTCAATCTGTCCAGCAACGTTTCTGCACCAAATCCCATCTATGAGAGCCGAAACTCCCTTCTTGAATCGTTTGGCCCGAGCACGAGTTATAGGACCCGTTGGAAACTCCAAGGGCTCGTTGGTAGCTTTAGTTGGCTCCTTAGCCACAGCCGTATCACGATCTTGATCTAAATTAATAATTTCATTCAATTCATTAATTTAGATAGTAAAAGAATTATTTTATGCAATTTAGTCATTTTTTACATTTTGTCAAAATTACCCCTAAAATTTTACTTTTATTCAATTTAGTCCTTGAGCTTAAAACATGCAAATTAACCAATTTTAATGCCAATTCACATCATCCAAAAATTAATGGCTCACAAAATAGCCTAAATTTGTAATAATTTCACAACAAATCCTTGTATTTTTACTATTTCAACAATTTAGTCCGTAATTAGAAAATTCATCAAAATTACCTAACGAAATACTTTTAAATATCAACCAACATTGCAAATTCATCATTTGATATCTAAAATCATATAACTTAATCAATGGAAACATTCAATATCTTTAACAGTTTCAAAATCGAAGGTAAGGGCTAGCTGGACTTAGTTGCAACGATCTCAAAAACATAAAAATTAAAAGAAACGGGGCTAAAATCACATACCATGCATGAAATTTCACCATGGTCGAAACTTAGCTTCATGCTCCCATGGACTTTCGATGATGAAGAAAACAAATTGAAGAAGAAAACCATTATCTTTTACTTATGTTTTGTTTAATTTAATTAATTTAGCAAATTACCATTTTAACCTTGTTTAAAAATTAAATAAAACAACAAATAAATGCCCAATATTGTCCACTAAATTCATTTAAGTCCCTTTTCATTTATCCAATAAACCATTTAATCACTCAAATTAAATAGTGATCAAATTTTACACCCTTTACGATTTAGTCCTTTTTAATTAATTAACTATCGAAACGTTAAAATTTTTCAATGAAACTTTAATACCACCTTAATGACACTTCGTAAATATTTATAAAAATATTTATGGCTTAGTTTATAAAAACAAGGTCCCGATACCTAATTTTCTAAATCCACTTGACCTTAAGGTATTGCCACTTGAACTTAATAAATCGCTTATATAACATAAATTATCAAATTAAAAACATTTTTAAAACCATATTTGACTCGTAAATATTAAATAATAATATTTATGAACTTACTCATTAGATTTGGTGGCCCCAAAACCACTGTTTTCGACACCAATGAAAAATGGGCTGTTATAAGATCTTTGCCTGTTCGAAGGAATCTTGAGAGTTTTGATTGTTTGAACATACATATGCCTAAATCTTGTTTGTTCAACATATGTGAATTGTGCTGAAAGAAAAGTTTTTGTTGTTTTCGAAAATAAGTGATCAAAACCATGTGTTTAAACTCGGAGCATATTTTCCTAAGTCATTGTTGAGAGAAGGTGAGCATCATGATTTTATTTTGTATAAAGGTGTTGGTCACTTTCGTTTGCTTCATGTTTTATCATTTTTTTTGAAAACAAAATATGTGAATTGTGATGACTTACAAAGTCAAAATCAAATCTTTGATCCCAGAGATTATTGTTCTACATTATTGCCAAAAGGATTCAAGCATGTTTTGAATGATTTTAGGAATGACTTTCGGTTGATCAATGTTTCATCTTTGCCATTAGAAATGATATCTATGACTTGTGTTGAAGTGGTAAAGCAAACTTATGTATTTGATATCGGAAGTTGTTGTTCTGTAATGTTGAAAGTATTCGAGCATCAAATTTTGTTTTGCATGATCAAGTGGATAATTTCCAAGTGCTCCATATATCTTTTATGTTGCTACCAACAAAATTTTTGATTCAATTTGAGTTAGTAAGGCGAAATTATGTATTTGATCCTGAAGTTAATTTGGATGTTCCATATTTGAAAAGGGATCCGGAGAAATATTTTGTGATTATATTTCACGATGTCATTGACTTGTCTCTTTTATGTGCAGGTGACAACTTGACATGGAATTCTTTTAAAGACGGAGGGGTTGAGAATGTTTTAACAAAAGTTCACCTTATAATTGTACACTTGTACAAGGAAGGGTGTTCAATTAACCATTCCTCTTTTCAATCTAAGTTTGATTTTCAAATTTTTGGAAGAGGTGTTGTCAAGTTGAAGTCCAAAAGCAATCGTGAACGTGATCAACAAAGAGGGGTGTTCAATTAACCATTCCTCTTTTCAATCTAAGTTTGATTTTCATATTTGTGGAAGAGGTGTTGTCAAGTTGAAGTCCAAAAGCAATTGTGAACGTGATCAACAAATAGGGGTGTTCAATTAACCATTCCTCTTTTCAATCTAAGTTTGATTTTCAAATTTTTTGGAAGAGGTGTTGTCAAGTTGAAGTCCAAAAGCAATCGTGAACGTGATCAACAAAGTTCTTATTGAGTAAATGGCCCGGTTTGATGATAAATCATTCTCAAGAGGGAAGGAATGATGTGAGCACGACCAGATCATGTTACGATGAAATTCGACGATGTCGGGATTGGTCCAAACACGAGGGGCCCAAGTGCAAAATTAAACATCTCACGGGTCTAATTGATTATTATGCCAACATTTTTAAGGACTTATTAATTTAATTAAGTTTTATTTTATTTAAGAAGCTTGCATATTTAATTATGTCTTGCATTATATGTTTGCAGCTTTAATTATGACTTGCATTATGTGTTTGCATCTTTAAATTATGTCTTGTATTTGTGTGTAGCATTTAATTAAGTCATGCATTAAAGCATCTCACATGTTAATAAAGTTTGAGTTTCAATTATGTCATGCATTTCATAACTCATATGTTAATAAAGTTCATGATTTAATTATGTCACGTATTATGAAACTTTCACGTTAGTTAAGATTGCATCATAAGTTATGACATGCATTATGTAACTTCCATGATAGTTAAAGTTTGCATTATGAATAAAGTCATGCATTAATTAACTCATTTGTTCATTTAGTTTACATCTTAATTAAATCATGCATTTAAGCATCTTAGTTGTTAAATATGTTTGAGTTAGTTTATATAAGTATGTTATTTATTTTGGTTGTTATTTTAATGCATTAGTTAAAGTGTGTTTATTTTCATTTTTATTAAGTTGTTTTAAGTTGAATAAGAATGTGAATAGGTTTCAAGTGTTTAATGAATATTCAATCTTAATCAGGTGACTATTTAAAGAACTAAGGGAGGCTTTCCAAATTTTATTCAGTTTTGATGCACTTCAAAACAAAAACTTTAAGGAGCATTATGCTTCATGAAGATGATGACCTTTAAGCTATCTATGGGCTAATGAAAAGACATGACTTCTCAACTACACAAAGTCAAGTGAAGAGACATGCCTTCTGGGCTAGCCATAAAGAGTTTAAATCAAATTTAATTGTTCATTTTTAAGCTAGTTAAATGCCGAATATGAAAGGTCTTTTTAGGAGCTTGAAAGGCCATTTTGAAAGCCTATAAAGTTTGTCCTAAGCTACGTATGTAAAAAAACTTTTGCTTGAAATTAAATCATACTTTTGTGAGAAATTTTCTCTAAGGTTTTGTAACACCCTATACCCGACTCGGTCGCTGAGCTCAAATGTGATAAAGGGTTGCGCGCGGACAAGGATCGAGCGGGAAAGTCCTATGAAAGCTATAGACACTTGGGCTGTAACAAAAACAGAAAATTAACCTTAGAAGCAAAAGATATATAAAGAAACACCCCAAAAGAAGAAAGAATCAGCCAAGAGTCAAAAACACTTATTAATAGGGTTTCTTGGAAGCAAAAAAAATAAAATTTAACTTCAAGACAGAATCCAAAGCTGAATCTGACAAGGAAAACACAAACAGAAAATTAAACTCAAAAGACCAAGAAAACCAAATTGAAGTAGAAGTAGGATACTTGGGCGGAAGAAATGAAAATTATGAATAAAGGACGTTTCTTGATGCTAAAGAATGTTGCAAAACAGATTCTTGAAGCTTGGAATGGCTGAAAATGCAACAAGAACAATTAAACTAAGCTAATCAACAATTCGGCACAAACAAAAATAATTAAAGAAGAACAAACAGCAAGAAAGATAAAAAAAGTCCTAAGAAGCCTTGAAATCAAGAAAGATTTCACAGCTCCCTTCAAACGGCTCTAATCTACTCTCCAATGTAAAAACACAGCAAGAAGAAGGTTGAAGATGGCTCCCACAATCAAAAAGATTGTTAAAACTACTTCTAAAGAAAACTCAAGAGAGAATTCTTGGAGAAACTCAAAGAGAATTTTCACTCAATGAAAATCTGAATTCAATGTAAAAAATATCCTTAAGGGTGGCTGGCCAAGCCATTTATATAGGCCTCCTAACTACTTTCCTAGCCCTACTAAGAAAACTAAAAAAACCCTAATTGTTGACTTTCAAGGGGAATTTCGTCCAAGGCCTTTAAATGGGCCTCTTGGATTGAATTTTTACATAGAAATTTATTCATAAAATATAAAAATTAAAACTAAGTATTTAAAGAATTAAAATTTTACAAATTGGGCCACTTTGACAATTTGGCCTGATTTTCAACTAAGTCTAATTTAAACTTCTTGGTTGGGCTTGGAACATTTTATTGGGTCGTATCCTCAAGAACTTGGTCTTGTAATCTGTTCTCTCCTGAAATTGGTTCGTTGATGCTCGTAACTGAGATCCAATGCGCCTTAGCTGCAAGATTCAGTTTCTTGGGCCAAGATTTCCAAGATTTGAAATCTTAATTTTCTTGATTCTTGAAATCGCTCAAAACAACAAAATTGGACCAAGATTCGGTTTCTTGATTTTCTTGAAAATAAGAAAGTTAATCTTGATTTTCTTTTTCCTTTGTATACGCATCTAAGGCCTTGCTAATGAAGTCTTGAACGGTTCCATTTAGTTTCATACGCATTTTCCTGGCCTTTGACCTCGTTATTGGGCCTTGTGGTAATTTGAGCCCATCACGTTCTTGAGCTTGAGTTGGGCCTTTGTGACTCGTATCAGATTGTCAGGATGCCACACCATTATTTACATCATACACAAGACAAATAAGCTCGTTCTTAAAGAAACATCTTCATTTTAGCATTTTTATAGGTTTTAAGTTAGTCTTACTCTTAAGTTATCATTGTTACATGCTAAACATACATCAGATAGTCTTATAAAAATAGTTTAACATGCATAGGGTTCATTTAGAAAAATTTCAAAACAAGTCACGTAGGTATCGATACTTGAACATAGGTATCGATATTTCCCTTAAGTGGTATCGATACCCCTTGGAAAATCGATACCAAAACTTCTTATTATTTCTCGTTTAAAAACCAAAGTCACAAAAATTATAGATACCACTGAAAAAGTATCAATAATTTTACCCCAAGTATCGATACTTGTGATAAAATATCGAAACCAACTTATAAAACTGTTTCCCGCACTTTTAAAAATGATAGAGGTATTGTTTTTAAAACCCAAATGTCGATACCTCTACTCTAGACCAAAAAAATACAACAGTTCTAAGCATATAACCAATACTAACTTAAATCCAAACATCATGCATCATCTACCTCATTAAATAGACACTAAAGAAGTCCAAAATACCAGCCCAAAACCTCATAATCATGCCAAGCAAGAAACCAATAAAACATACTTTAAGTCTAAAGGTTCTAAGCAAAATAAACATGTAAATAACTTAATACTCATAGCATATAGTCTACCACATTGCCTTTATTCCTAAAACATAATTGAATAAACAGTAAACACCTACGAAAAGTGAAATGGACTTGCTTGGATCGCCCCTCAAACCAAATCGTTCACACCGGCACTTAACTACTCTACAAAATGAGTGAGTGAGCTTAAAAAACTTAGTGAATGCCTAGAAAAATTACATGCAAACAATTCATCAAGCATTAATGAAACAACCATATAGCACAACCTCAACAATTCCAACTCTAGTGTCATATTATACTTGTAACAACCCTTTTCTCTGTAATGTTAAAACAATGGTTTCGGGGCCACAAATCCAACGTGTGAGTTCGTAAATATTATTATTTAATATGTACGAGTAATATATGGTATAATGATAAATTTTTTTTAATGATTTGTGTTAAATGGAAGAATAATTAGGTTCAACTGGTAAGACCTTAAAGTCAAGTGATTTTAGAAAATGAGGTAACGGGATCTCACTTCTATAAACTGAGTCATAAATATTTTATTAAATATTTATGGAGTGTTATTAAGGTTTTATTAAAGTTTCGTTAAGAAATTTTGATGTTTAATAGGTTAATTTGATAAAAGGACTAAATCATAAAAACTGTAAAAGTTGAGTTCTACTTGTTAAAAGGGTCGAATGGTTATGAAAAGGGGAACTAATGGACTTTGATGTTAATTATACCAATTTATTTTATAGTGGATGTACTTGGTTGTGGTTAAAATGAAATTATAAAAGTTTTAAAGGTTAAAATGGTAAATGATCAATGAAAATTTAATTAAATAAAACAAAAGCTTTCATCATCTTCTAAAAGTCTTCATCACCGAAATGTAAAGGGGGAAGAAGCCATTTTATGCTTTTGAGGTTATAGCAAGTTCAAATGCTAGCATGGCATGTGATTTCGGTCCCGTTTTTAATGATGTTTATGTTTTTATTACCGTATTAGCTTAATCTAGCTAGCCCGGGGGTCAATTTGTAAAGTTGTTAAATGTATAGAATTTTACCATGGATGAATTTGAGATGTATTTGAAATTTTATGCTAGAATCTTAAGCTTGGTTGCTAGATAAGATTATTTTGTAAAGTGATTTTTGGTAATTTTAATGTTTAATGACTAAAATGTGATAATAGTAAAAGTACAAGGATTTAATGTGTAATTACAACAAATATGGGCTGTAGTAAGGTTCTTATAAATTCAGCTAAGATTGAAATTGAGTAAAAATGGTTAATTTGCATGTTTTAGTCTTAAGGACTAAATTGAATAAAAGTAAAACGTTGGGGGCAATTTTGTAAAATTTTTGAAAAAGGACTTAATTGCATAAAATGTATTAGTTTTGCTATCTAAATTAATAAATTAAATGAATTTATTAATTTAGATCAAGAATGAGTGGGAAATCGAGGAGAAGAGAAAATTACCAAATAGCCCCTATATTTATTTATTGTTGTAATTTAGTAGGTAAGTTCGTATAAACCGTAATCATTTTAATGTTGTTTAAATTGAATGTCTATTATGTTGTTTTGATGTAAATGAATTAATATACAAATGTATCAATGCTATGATGAATTGACGGATATCAAGTCGCTGTTGAACCTTAGGAATTCGTAGGATACAAATGACATGTCATTAGGGATTTCATGTTTTGGATGCTAGTCTTGATTGTCCTACAGATGGCTGAGGTCCTGCATTTTTTATGGATACTCCACAGCTCGTGTGAGCAACATCGTGTAGCTTACATTCTGACCCACAACTCGTGTGAGCAAGCCCATTTCACAGCTCGTGTGAGCAATGATGTAAAGGAATGGTTATGGTTATATGTTTAAGCACACTTCGTGTGAGCTTTCTCGAGTATCCGATGATATTCTAGTTGGTTCAACAGGCATGAAAAGGGATTGAAATGGTAAGTTTCCAAATGGATTGATATATACTCATGAAAAGGATGTATGAATCAATGATGTATTTTCTTATGAAAATGGCTTATCATGTGGTTAATCCAAATGAGTTATGTATAAATGCACTAACTTGTGTATTAATGATGATGTTTAGGCTTATGCTAAGCATTTGGAATGGAATGGTAAGTAAATAGAATGGTTCATAATCTTGTGGAGATGTTGATGATTATGTAATACGTCTTATAAAATCCTATTATGTATGAATGAAATTATATGTGATGTTGATGAGTTTACTCATTTGTGAGTTTAATGGTGTTCAATAGGCTTATACCAAGTTTAAATTGGTGTTGAATCATGCTTAGTCTATGTATTATAATATTGAAGTGGTAAGTTATGTTTAAAGTTTATACGAGCTTACTAAGCAATCATTGCTTATGTAGTTGTTTTCCTTTACTTTACAGATTATCGAAAGCTCAATCGATTGAAAGTTTGTCGGAGATCTATCACACTATCCAGTGGACAGTTCAGTAGTTGTTGAGTAAATTGGCTAAGGTCTATAATGGCATGCATAGGGTGCTCTATAATGGTATTAAGATGTATGTGTTAATTATGTCTTGGCATGTTTAAGCTTTGGAATGTTAAGTTGATTTGATTCAATTTGATGCCTAACCATATTACGATGTTTTTGGTAATTCTATAGTGTTTGATAATAAGGTTCTCTTGGCATGTTGATGATAGTTTGGAAATGGTAATTGAACAGGTTTGTGCCTTGATGTTTATGTAGAGGTGGCCTTATAATGATGTTTAAATAAATGTTTAATAAATGAATTGGTATGTATAACTTGCGCAAGTTGTCTTGGTTGATACCATTTGATACCTTGTTGGATTGTGTCATTATGGTTAACTTGAGATGTATGTTTGAATCGCCAAAATGGCATGTGATGAATTGGTTTCAATATGGTCAAGATAGGGTATGTTATGAGATGGTATTGAACTAGATGTTTATATTTGATATGTGGTAAAGTATGCATGTGTAAGTAAGCTTTGATGTTTGTTTATGAGGTGCCTTGAAATGGCATATTGATTGAATGATTTAAGGCTATTGAATTGTTCAATTTATGCATGGTTTGGTAAGGTTTTGATGCCTTGATAATGTGCTCAAAATGCCTTTAGGTGTATGCATGGTTTGGTGTAGGAAATGGCTTGAATTTGGGCAAATTCATGTCCACACGGTCAGAGACATGGGCGTGTGACTCAACTATGTGTGACAAACGGACTGACGACATGGCCGTGTGTCCCCTATAGGTTCTATTGCATTCAAGTCAGACTGTTACATGGCCTAGCATATGGCTTAGCACACGAGCGTGTGACTTGGTCGTGTGCCATAACTCAGAGAGTTAAACTGTAACACCCTGAATTTTAGGCCTAGAAGAAATAGGTTTTGAAAAAGGGAACAGTTAGGAGACTACACATAAATATTTGGTTGTGCAAAGAAGTGACATAAATGAATGTCTGCTTCAGTGCTTAAGTGATTTAGGAGTGCTTGGAAGTGTTTGAGAAGTTAGGGGTTCAAGCCTTGGCTTATGCAAAATTTTTATTTAAGTGAATAAAATCCTTGGATCTAGATAGGAGGTTCTTAAATTATTATGGTTAAAATATGATACAAAGGAGTTGTTGGTCTAGTGGTAAAGGGTGTGTGGAGTGTACATGGGGTCTAAGGTTTGAGTGGTGGCGCATCAAAAAGGGAGTATTTATTTTGCTGCCTAATTTGTATGGGTGGTAGAGTTGGATTGAAATACTGCTAAATGGAGTTTGAACTAGTCATAGAGAGAATTGAGGAGGGATACTTGGAGAGATTTGAGGAGAGAATATTAGGATTTGGGGAGGTTGTTGTTGTGGAGAGATAATAGTAGAAAATTAAGGGATCGGAGTGTGTAGCCGAATTGGAGGACGAATTTTTCGGATTTGGGGTTGTTGCCGATTTGGTGAGAGTTAGAATTCATGTTTCATTTCTTTACTTTCAACCTTGGTCGAATACAGCTTCTTTCCTCCCTCGCCATTTTTTCTTTTTAGTTTTCTCTCCTAGTCGATTCTCCCTTCTTCTTTTTTTTTAATCTCCACCAAATAGCTCTCGGCTTTAGCAAGGGTTTGTTGATTAATTGGGAGCGCACGGTTTTTCTCTTCCTCTCCCTCAAGTGCTCTCCATTGGCCAAATACTGATATATTAATCCCGATTCTCGGTTCTTTGTACGCTACATCTCTGATCTGTAATCTATTTTATCGTTGTTGGTAAGTGGTTATAGTATGATAAGGAGTCATCTGTTACTTTTTGAGAAACAATATTGAGTGGTAAGTGGGGTGCAATTGAGATGGTTTGTCAAGTATGAGTCTAATATAAAGATGGTGACTTTTGTGTAGGTGGTGGTCGAGGTTGATTGGCACATTTCCTGGGAACCAAGGGTGCTATGATCATTGATTTTCGGAATAAGAGTGTTCAAAATGAAGGGAATCTACAAATCACATCGGGTGTGTAAACACCCCATTGTAACCGTAGAACAGTAAAAAGCCGAAAAGCTAAAAATACGACGTTTGAGACCACACAGGCGTGCAATCTTTCGTATGGTAAGCCTAACCCGTGAATCATGGGCGATAGACTGTAGAGGCCTCCATGAGCACTTCCATGGGCTTTGGTCATAATGGGGCACGTTGGGCCGAAATGAGACGTGTGGGCTCAATGGGCTCATCGGCCCCACACGGATGAAAAGCACGATTTGTGGCAAATACTGGACTGGGCTTTGTAGATCTCATAGCCGTGGCGAAATTTGGGCTGAACGGGCCGCACGAGCGTGTAGGCCCACTTAGGCCGAGTAATGGGCCTTGGGCCCATTTACACTGTTATGACCATTTGCATTGATTAATGATTTTGTGGACCTTTTGAGAGGTCGATATTCACACTGAGACCCTAAAATAGGTAAAATGACCGAAATACCCTCAGAGGGTAAAATGACTGAAATACCCTCATAGGGTAAAATGATCGAAATACCTCTATAGGGTAAAATGATCGAAAACCCCCATAGGGTAAAATGACCAAAATACCCCCATAGGGTAAAATAACCGAAATACCCCCATAGGGTAAAATGACTGTTATACCCTAGGAGATGAAATGGCTGTTATGGCCTTATGTTATGTAGAACTGATTTGCTCTATGATATGTATGACTATGATTGAGCATGATATTTTGCATACACATATGATATTATGTCATGATATATTGCATGGGGATGGGTTGTTATATTTAGAAGACATGTACCGTACTGATAATGTTGCATGGGTTACCCAAGACGACTGTGGACCTACTGATGGCTATATGCCGTTTATTTTACTGGCAGCTTTGTTGCAATACTGTTTAGTGCCGCAACCAGTGCTAATCTTGGTGTGTCTAGCTAGGTGGGTTGATTTTATCCCTACATGGTGTGTTTGGTGGGACGGAGTGGTGTGTAGAGGCTGATTGGGTAGGATTTCTAACTGCATATTTGCACTGATTAATGATTTTGTACTATTACTGGATCGATTAATGATATTACATACTGTTCACTGTATGACTGATATCTATTACTGTTATGGGCCAAGGCCCCATTGATACTATTTCTGAAATTGGGCAAAGGCCCTACTGATTACTGGCATTGTGATGGGCTCAAGCCCAATCATTTACTGTTACGAGAAAGGGCTTAAGCCCACACTGAACTGGTAACGGGCTCAGGCTCAAACTGCATTTATCTACTGTTTAATTGACTGTTTGCTTGTTAGGGGATTACACACTGAGTTTTCATAAACTCACCCCTCTGTTTAATCGTACAGGTAATCCCCAGTTGTAGGCAGGTCGGTGCTGCGAGGGACTCGATGATGGCCACACAATCGCATCAGCTTTCGTTTTTAGCCTTTGATTTATAAGTAACTGAATTTGGTTATTTTTCTGTAAAAAGGCATCTTTAAAGTTATAAACTTTAAATTGGGGTTTTTATTTATTTAGTTTGATATAAATTGCTAGTTGTAGAAAAAGATAGGTTTTCAAAAGGTAACTATTTTTAAAGACACCACGTTTTTGCAACATTTCCAAAAAAAACTTTCGCAATAAATGTGATTTTGGAAAATTTATAACATTTTAAAAGTGATTAGCTTTTAATGATACACACTTGGAAATGAACAACTCATTTTGGAATCACCGTTTAATAACAAAATGATTAATTGATTTTTAAAGATTTCAATGACAACAAGTTTTACACTAAACACTTCAATGTGACACCGCTAGATTCGGCCATAACTCCTAGGCTAGGTTTGGGGTGTTACATTTAGTGGTATCAGAGCCAGGTTGCAAAACTCGGCTGTGGAATAAGTTTTGAAAATATTTAGAATTTCTGGAAAACTATTCTTGAAGTGTTTTGAAAGGTTTACAAGTGTGGCACACCGAGTCTCCAACGCCGAATCCGTAAGTTTTCTTTATACTGTAGACTGCTTGAATTGAAATACACTGAGAGACTAGTATAGATAGTAGGACTGTACTGAAACTCATTAGTTAGAGTAAATTGAGACTATAGGAAACTAGAAACTGTAGGGAGACCTTGATTTGCAAAAACAAAACACTTATTACTGCTTTTCATAAGACATCTATTAATAATTACTGGAATTACAAACTGATACATAAAACTTCTTAAACTGATAATACTTTATTTGATATGAGCACAAGAGGTACACACAGACGAGGTACAAGAGGCCATGATAGAGGCTGTAGAGGTGTTCGAGTTGGGTCTTCGTCGTTTGGCCATATACCTAATTTGGAACTAGAGTGCGCAGCAGAAGCGTAGTGGTGGAGTCTGTGTTATGCAACTGATCTAATAATTGGAAATTTCGAGGATGAAATTTCTTTAAGGTGGGGTAAATTGTAACACCCTGAATTTTGGCCAAGAAGAAATAGGTTTTGAGTAAGGGAACAGTTAGGAGACTGCACATAAACATTTAGTTGCGCAAGAAAGTGACATAAATGAATGTCTGCTTTAGTGGTTAAGTGATTTAGGAGTGTTTGAAAGTGTCTGAGAAGTCAGGGGTTCAAGCCTTGGCTTACGTAAAATTTTTATTTTAAGTGAATAAAATCCTTGGATCTAGATAGTAGGTTCTTAAATCATTGTGGTTAAAATATGATACAAAGGAGTTGTTGGTCTAGTGGTAAGGGTCGTGTGGAGTTTACATGGGGTCTAAGGTTCGAGTGGTGGCGCATCAAAAATAGAGTATTTATTTTGCTACCTAAGTTGTGTGGGTGGTAGAGTTGGATTGAAATACTGCTAAATGGAGTTTGAACTGGTCATAGAGAGAATTGAGGAGGGATACTTGGAGATGTTTGAGGAGAGAATATTGGGATTTGGGGGGTTGTTGTTGTGGAGAGATAGTAGTAGAAAATTAAGGGATAGAAAGTGGATGGAGAGTGTGTAGCCGAATTGGAGGAGGGATTTTTGGGATTTGGGGTTGTTGCCTATTTGGTGAGTGTTAGAATTCGGGTTTCATTTCTTTACTTTCAAACTTGACCGAATACAGCTTCTCTCCTCCCTCACCATTTTTTCTTTTTGGTTTCCTCTCCTAGTCGATTCTCTTCTTCTTCTTTAGCTCTGCCGAATAGCTCTCGGCTCTGGTAAGGGTTTGTTGATCAATTGGAAGCGCACGATCTTTCTCTTCCTCTCCCTCAAGTGCTCTCCATTGGTCGAATACTGATAGATTAATCCTGATTCTCGGTTCTTTATACGCTACAGCTCTGATCTGCAATCTGTTTTTATCTTTATTGGTAAGTGGTTATGGTATGATAAGGAGTCATCTGTTACTTTTTGAGAAACAATATTGAGTGGTAAGTAGGGTGCAATTGAGATGGTTTGTCAAGTATGAGTCTAATATAAAGATGGTGACTTTTGTGTAGGTGGTGGTCGAGGTTGATTGGCACATTGCCTGGGAACCAAGGGTGCGATGATCATTGATTTTTGGAATAAGAGTGTTCGGAATGAATGGGATCTGCAAATTGCATCAGGTGTGTAAACACCCCATTGTAACTGTAGAACGGGAAAAGCCAAAAAGCTAAAAATACGACGTTTGAGACCACACAGGCGTGCGATCGCCAAATGGGTCGTGTGGGCTCAATAGGATCGTAGGCCCCACACGGATGAAAACCACGATTTATGGAAAATACTGGACTGGGCTTTGTAGATCTCATAGCCGTGGCGAAGTCTGGGCTGAACTGGCCGCATGGCGTGTGGGCCCACTTGGGCCGAGTAATGGGCCCCAAGGCCCATTTACACTGTTATGACCATTTAGGTTACCTGAGTTGCTCTAGGTGACTGCAGACCTTTCGATAGGTCGATATCTAGACTGAGACCCCAAAATAGGTAAAATGAGTAAAATACCCCATAGGGTAAAATGACCGAAATACCCCCATAGGATAAAATGATCGAAATACCCTCATAGGGTAAATTGACTAAAATACCCCCATAAGGTAAAATAACTGAAATACCCCCATAGGGTAAAATAACCGAAATACCTCTATAGGGTAAATTGACTAAAACAACCCTATAGGGTAAGATGACCGAAATACCCTCATAGGGTAAAATTATCGAAATACCCCCATAGGGTAAAATGACTGAAATACCCTCATAGGGTAAAATGACCAAAATACCCCCATAGGGTAAAATGATCGAAATACCCCATATGGTAAAATAACCAAAATACCCTCATAGGGTAAAATGACCGAAATACCCCCATTGGGTAAAATGACTGTTATACCTCTAGGAGATGAAGTGACTGTTATAGCCTTATGTACTGTATGACTAATTTGCTCTATGATATGTATGACTATGATTGAGCATGACATTTTGCATACACGTATGATAGTCACTATATATTACATGGGGATGGGTTGTTATATTTGGAGGAAGTGTATCGTACTGATATGGTTGCATGGGTCGCCCAAGATGACTGTGGACCTACTGATGGCTATATGCCGTTTATTTTACTGGTAGCTTTGCTACAATACTGTTTAGTGTCGCAACCGGTGCTAATCTTAGTGTGTCTGGCTGGGTGGGTCGATTTTATCCCCACATGGTGTGTTTGGCAAGACGGAGTGGTGTGAAGAGGTTGGATTGGGTAAGCTTTCTAACTGCATATCTGCACTGATTAATGATTTTGTACTGTTACTGCATCGATTAGTGATACTACATACTGTTCACTACATGACTGATATCTGTTATTGTTATGGGCCAAGGCCCCACTGATACTATTACTGAAATTGGGCAAAGGCCTTACTGATTACTGGCATTGTGATGGGCTCAAGCCCAATTGTTTGTTGTTACGAGAAAGGGCTTAGGCCCACACTGAACTGGACTGTTACTGTAACGGGCTCAGGCCCAAACTGCATTTATCTACTATTTAATTGACTGTTTACTGGTTAGGGAATTACACACTGAGTTTTCATAAACTCACCCCTCTATTAAACCATACAGGTAATTCCCAGTTGTAGGCGGGTCGGTACTGCGAGGGACTTGATGATGGCCACACAATTGCATCAGCTTTCGTTTTTAGCCTTTGATTTATAAGTAACTGAATTTGGGTGTTTTTATGTAAAAAGGCCTCTTTAAAGTTATAAACTTTAAATTATGGTTTTTATTTATTTAGTTTGATATAAACTGCTAGTTGTAGAAAAAGACGGGTTTTCAAAAGGTAATTGTTTTCAAAGGCACCACATTTTCTCAACATTAAAAAAAACAAAAAAATAACTTTCACAATAAATGAGATTTTGGAAAATTTATAACGTTTTAAAAGTGATTAGCTTTTAATGATGCACACTTGGAAATGAACAACCCGTTTTGGAATCACCGTTTAATAACAAAATGATTAATTGATTTTAAAGATTTCAACGACAACAAGTTTTACGCTAAAGACCTCAATGTGACACTGCCAGATTCAGCCATAACTCCTAGGCTGGGTTTGGGGTGTTAAATACACGGGTGAGGACACGAGCTGAGACATGGCTGTGTGTCCCTATTTCAATTGTTACACGGCATGGGACACGGGCGTATGACTCAATTGTGTGAGGCACATGGTCGTGTGACCCTTGCAGTCAAATTTTCCTAACTTTTTCTCGTACTTTTCAATTATTTCCAATTTGGTCCTGAATTGTTTCTAATGTATTTCTAGGGCCTCGTGGGCTCGATTTAGGGCTGATATGTATGTGAATGAATTATTTATATCATGTTTATTTCAATGTATAAAATGTATGTTTTAAATGTTCAGTTTGTATGAAAATGCTCTGTAACCTTATTCTGGCGACGAATACGGGTTAAGGGTGTTACATTTAGTGGTATCAGAGCTACGATTTAGCTGGTTCTTGGATTGAATGTAGCATGTATGGAGTCTAGAAACACATGCCATTATATAACCTATGATAGTGTGATATCTCCTGACTTTGATGAAATATGTTTTCATATAGATAAAGATATCTTCCAATCGGGCTAATTCCAATGATGTTGAAAGCAATATTCAAGTCTATGATTAAAAGGTTTCCCTTGACGCACAAAAATTATAAAGGTTAGAATAGAGATTCATGGTGTTTATGTTAATAATGAAGGTTATGTTTGGTGTGTAAACATGAAAATTAAATGTTGTGGCATTACGATCTCTGCCCCTTCGTTCTTAAAATTTTATATCACGGCACAAGAGAGAAGCTAAAGAGTTCAATGATTGAATGAGTAATAATGTGGTCAGAGCTGAGAGTTGGTTAGTAAGTAAAGAAGTTATTCACTGGTAATCGACTTTATCAGGTATGGTATCTAAAGAATGGGTTAACCGAGATTTCTTCTGAATTGATTACTTTAGTGAAACGGAATATTGTAAGATCATCGGTGATTTTAGTGGACAGTAGAGTAATGTTCAAAATGTATATAGATCTGAATGCAGTCATTATGGCCGAGTATCTTACAGTTATCTCATCTGGATATTCTATGTATTCTTTTATCTTTATTGGCATATGCAGATGTTTTATCTCCAAATGTGGTCCTTTTTGTATGGAGATGTTCTATGGAGATGTTGGATAGTTATGATGGTAAGAAAAGGTATCATTAGTCTAACTAGTTAATAATCAATATTGCTCTATTATTAAGATTTTATTTAATTATGGTTTGATAGAGGTCTCGATGGCAAAAAAATATCATATATTGATTTTTTCTGCTTCTACTGGTTGTTGCTCTACTTTATGTGTGTGAAATTTATGTTGCTTATGTTACAACTGGTTCCAATCCGTCCAAGCAATATTATCCTTTTGGATTTTCTTTGGGATATCATCAATCTCTTTAACAATCACTATGATATTATTATGTCTCATGGTCTTCAATAGAAATAGCTTGATGTGGACGAATAAGTCTTGAAGGCTCATAAATTGCATATTCTGACAGTATATACAAGGGTTATATTTTCAAAATTCGGTATAGCTTTACATACTGGACTTCTTTATCTTGGCTTTCTTATTGTCTATTCTATCAAATATGGTTCATCTATAATAGATATTCACTGGCCGAAGGTAATTACATCTATTACAGTTATAATTCTTGGTTGGATCATGGGAGCACGGTGATATAGATTTCAACATTATAGAGGTCGTGTTGCTGCACTTGTTGTTGCTTGAATTATATTGGGTTTTTCTCATTTATTTTGAGATGCATTATTGGTACTTGAGGCATCGCTTTATGCTACACGGTTGTAACTTCTATCTTATTGGAGCACTGTGCTCAGTCTAAAAGAAAGATTTCGTAGGAAGGTGCAAAGTAATCCTTCTAATTCATCTGGTGGTTGTGGCTTTAGTATGATTCAAAGCTTCGATGTTAATAAATAGTTTCGTTATGTGTCCCATTTGTAGCTTTCATGAAGGATAGATAAAGGCAAAAGTATAGATGGTGGAAGATCGAGCTTAACCTCGCATATTAGTTCTTCTTACTTAGATGATCTCAAATTATGTCAACAAGTCAAAACGGGATGTTATATTCATATGGATTAATACAATTGTAGTGACTTTTGATTGGTACTACGATGGAATCATGGTTGATATTATGTCTGGACTTCCTTGAAAACAAGAAGAAAGAATTAATTGAAGCATTAGTATCAAGTTAATAAATCGACTCATTTGTTTTTGTCAGAATAGATTGTTCACTTGATAAAATGATTGTATGGTATGTATTTGAGTTTATCTCTAGATTCAGGAATATATTTCACGAAAACATGGGCAAGTAGATGGACAGTCAAAATAGAAAATTTAAATTTTAGAATACATTATTTGGGGATATATCAACCATATCAAAGATAGTTGGGAAAATGGTATTATGGGGTAAATTCATTTTGATAATAGTAGTTATCATATTTGTATTTAAATGATAGTATTTGAAGCTTTCATGAAATGGAATGTTTATCAGTTGGAAGTTACAGATGCAGATGTGTGATACGACCTCGTCTGAGAGCTCCATCAAATCTGTTGGCAAACCAATCGAGCTACCACCTGGTCCAATTACTCGAGCTCGAGCTAAGAAGTTCAAAGAAGTAATTTTGGCCTTAGTTGAACAAGTTTGGGGAGAAACTTCACCCGGACTCATTGATCAAGCTTGGGAGTGCTCGTCAAATGCCCTATGCAATCTGCTTCAAACCGAATTCAAACTTAACTAGCTAATTTAGATGATGAATAAGTCTTAACGTTCTTTAGTTGTTTCAATCATATTAATTATGTTTTTCCCTACAGCATTATTACATGTCTGATTATCGTAGTTGATTTAAGTCTATTAATTGTGTCCTAGTTTGTACAACATTAATACATGTCTAAGTCAGACTTCTTAATTGTGTCCTAGTGTATTACACATTAAATTGGTGTTTTAGTTTGTCTTAATCAAGTTTTAATTTGTCTTACAGGTTATTCAAATAGTCGACTGGACATTTATGCATTATTCTAGATTCATTGAAGCTCATTTAAGGAGAAACATGCACCCGATTGTTCATGAACCTTGGAGCTGCTTGGTGCATTCTTTCAAGTGTCCATTCGTGAAACAATAAGACAATTATTGATCTTTGTGTGAGCTGATTAGCCAGCCATCCTTGTTCACATCAATGGACCAATCAATACTTGGTGTTCACACTTAAAGAATAATTCAAATCAGAGTGTTCACACCAAAGACCCTTCGGGCGCCACAAGTTGCATTGATTAGCCACTCATGGTGCACTAAGGGAGCATTAACCTAGAATCATAATCATCATTGACCAATCAAATTATTGATTCATTCAGCTCAACTCTAACTCCACTCTAATGAATGTTCGGGAACTTCAAGTTTCAAGCTTCAATGACTATTCGGGAACTCTAATTGTCAAAGTTGATCAATTAAGCCATTCAAGGAATTAATCAGCTAAATTAAGTCAACTCCAGCTTCATTTAGTTGTAATTATATTTTGTATATTAGGCTGGTATTTAGGAGCCTATAAATAGTTTGCTTGTAACCTGTTTTAAGAACCTTTTTCTCCTTTTATGAATTATAGACTATTTGTGAGTTGTTCAACTCTTATAGTTCTTTGTGATTCAAATTGACTTATCTAGTTTACTAGTGGTGTCAATCTGTTTCCTTTCCGAACTTATCACTATAAGAGTGTGGCACTCAACCCTTACACCGACTGATTCCTATCTTCCTAGATAGAGGGTCACGGTCCTATCATACTATCATCTTTCCCTTGATAGCCTTATAAGAATTGGGTCTCTATTCTTTAATAGTGGTTCATTCTTCTGCTGTTGAGTTCAAATCCCATCCTTCCATCAATTTATCATTCATTCATTATCTTTGTTTAAAACTACCATCTTTTGAAAATGACCTTTTTGACAAACAAAAACTAAGTGATACGATCTCACCTCGGTGAAGATTTGAGTCATTTAGATTGCCCGATCGTTAAAATGAGAAGTATCATTCAATTTAGAACAAAGGGGTTAAATTCAGCTAAGTGTGGTATTTAGTTTCCAAAATAGGTTCAAAATGGCTAACTAAGATACGTGATGGATTTGGCTAAGCAAATAAAGAAAAATAGCTAAGATAGAAGGTGGAGACGGAAGTTAGAACTCAAGCGTCAAGAACGATTCGATACTATAGTGAGTATTACCCCTGAACTTATATGGCTTAAGGGGAATGATGGAAAAAGGTTGATGGACCTCGACCCGTTACTTAGCAAAGTAGGAACCAAAGGTATATGTAGATGGACGAACGCCACACCAGGGTTGGTGATAAGTTTAGAAAGAAACAGAATGACGCCACTAGCAAGCTAGATAAGTCACGCTGAGTCTAAAATGAAATAGGAGAGTTGAAAAACTCACAAAATGTTATAAACATTAATCAAAGGAGCAAAAGTCTAAAAAACCAGCAAATAACCCAATATTTATAGTAAAAATCCTAAGGCTAGCTGAATAGTCTTTTAGTAACTAAATGGACATTTGATTTCAGCTTTTAATGAGCTGAAAATTCTAGAATAAATTCATGAAGGTTCCATGAAACTTCTCCAGCCTTGAGAATGTCATTGGACAGCTTTTAAGGTGTCTTCATACAGCTGGAATTAATTGGAATTTATAGAAGCTGATTAGCCACATAGGTAACCAAATGGGTAGCTTGTGATTCAACTAAAAGAGCTGAAACTTCCTTGAAGGTTCCTAGAAACTTTCTGGAAGTTTCTCCAGCATTGGTGACGCCAATGGACAAGTCTTTGATGATTCCAATCAGCTGGAATTAAACAAAATTTATTGAGGTGCTGAATGGAGCTGAATGAGGCTGCTGGATTCAGTCATAGTGCTTGAATGAACTAATTGTGCTGCTTTGGTTAGCTGAACAGCCTTGTTGATTTTAATGGTGTCTTGAGTACTCCAATGGCCATCAGGTGTGAAAGCTGAATGTGAACAGCCCATTGTGTGTGAATGCACAAAACCAAATAGCCATGCCATGTGAAAAGAACCTCCAACAATGTGAAAAGAATTAAACAGCTAAATAGTCAGCTTGGGAAGAGAAATCAGCAGCTCGTTTGCGAAAGGGGTGCTTGGAAAAACTGAATCATCAGCACACCATATTCATACCGTCCATACATGTACCTGAAACAAATAAATTCAACAAATTAATTCTCTTTTAGACACATTAATTCAGCAACTAAAAACACATTAAAATGATGCATTCAGCTAGGACACATTAAAGCTATTAATAACTAAGACATATTAAACACAAATAAACTAAGACACATTTAAAATCTGCACTTAAAATGTTCAGCTTAAGACACATTAAAATGCTGTAGCTAGACATATTAAAAACATGTATTAAAAATTAAACACATTTAACACTAAATTAATAAGACAAATTTATTAACACTTATTTATTAACTTAAACTAAACTATCTGAATTAACTAAATGCATTTATTTTATTCCAGAATTGCACGCATGAGCTAAAGCATGAAATTATTCTAGCAACAACGAAATGCATAAATTAAAATAAAATAGCATCGAGCTCAATGAGCTAAGATTGAACTGAATTGAGCTCGAGGAACTAAAATGCGAACTGAATCAAGCTCAATAAGCCAGGATCGAGCTGATCAACTAGAAAAAGATTGGAATGCTCACTTGGGAAGTTTGGCCAAGGTCGTTCGCAGGGCATGATCGTATCACTAAGTTACTTAATTTTACGATAGGGCAACAAGCAACTCGATTTCATCAACAAATATGAGTTTGCATAGTTTGGTATCAGAGTTAGTTATAATTAAGTAAGTATCGTTGTTTTTACTACTCCCGAGTTGAAGACTAAAAAAATATCGATTAAAAAATTCATATCAAAAAAAAGAAAAAAGTTCTGTTGCATACAAAATTAAAAATTGCAAAAGGGAGTTTTGGATTTTGCAAGTTAAAAAAAGAAAAGAAAAGCTAGCTTGAGAAGTTTTACGTCCCGATTTTAACTCATCTTTTCTTAAAAATGATTTCCAGCCACACTCCATTGATTTTGTTTCTTTCAAGCCTACCGCGCACCCAACATCATACCTTTCTTGTTAACCATTTGAAGTCGACCCTACAAGGCTTGCTACTAAGTCTAAGGTAGTCGCCAAGAACTCCGAGAAACGAACTTGAGAGCTAAAAGGCAAGAGAGGAGAGTCTATCAAAGAGGTAAAAGCCAATCACGAGTGGAGTGCACAACTTTGTTTCTTTTTTGAGAGAATTGGTGAGATTTGTAAGTGAGGTTTAAACAACATGTTGCGTAGCCTTGAACGAAATGTCGTTGGTGGTGGTACATCAAACGTTGCTGAAGCTGATAGCATGCATCCTGTGAGGAACGTAGCTGGTGGTGGTGTGCCCGACTTGGCTTACCAAGCCCTTCTTCGAGAGATGACCCTATTGTTACAACAGCAATTAGAACCAATCCAAGAACGCTTGGATCAACTCGAAGAAAGAACCCAGCACGAACGTACTCCTCCAAATCCAAGAAGAGAGAGAGGCCGATCGTGGTAACATGATGACGATATTTATAAACAAAGCGATGTGGAGAGTGACCAAGCCTCTAATCAGAGTGAAAGCCATCCAGGCCAATGGAATCGAGGGCCAAGGGGACGAGAGCGTGAGGATGATGATCTCAAGGGCATTAAGATGGCCATTCCCCCTTTCCAAGGTAGAACCGATCCCGAGGCTTACCTAGAATGGGAGAAGAAGATCAAACTTGTGTTCGTGTGTCATAATTATTTCGAGGGTAAGAAAGTCAAGCTTGCAGTAATAGAGTTCTCTGATTACGCCATTATTTGGTGGGATCAAATCACCATGAGTCGACGGAGAAACGGAGAACGCCTAGTGTCAACGTGGGCTAGAATGCAGTTCATTATGAGAAAGCGGTTCATCCCAGCTTACTATCACCAAGAGCTGTATCAAAAGTTGCAAAGCCTTACCCAAGGTAACCGAAGTGCAGAAGATTACTACAAGGAGATAGAGGTAGCCATGATTCGAGCTGATGTGGAAGAAGATCGAGAGGCTACTATGGCAAGGTTTCTTACTGGTCTCAACCGAGACATTGCCAACATCGTGGAGTTGCAACACTATGTCTAAGTCATTGACATGGTACATATGGCAATCAAGGTGGAGAAGAAATTACAGTGAAAAGGCGCTACCCGAGCTTTTTCCAATGCCACTTCTACATCAATATGAGGACAAAGAGTTAGAAAAAAAAGCCCCAAACCGATCCAAGGAGACTAGTGGAACCACAAAGCTTATCAAGCCAAGTGGTGAAACAAGCAAAGGGAAGATGGAGGCTACACCAAATCAGAACCAAGACATCAAATGCTTTAGGGGTCTTGGAAGAGGACACATAGCTAGTCAATGTCCCAACCGAAGTGCCATGTTCATAAGGGATGATGGGGAGATCGAGTCTAAGGGTGAACAAGATGAAGAACTCCATGAACCATCCAATAAAGAAGAAGAATTAGAATATGCTATTGATGGCGAAGTCCTAGTCATCAAACAGAGTTCAAACCTCCAAAGTGTGGAGAACGAGCAGCAACGTGAAAATATATTTCACACTCGTTGCCATGTCCAAGGTAAAGTTTGTAGTGTTATAATTGATGGAGGAAGTTGCACCAACGTGGCCAGCACTATGATGGTGGAAAAGCTTGGTTTAACCACTACCAAGCATCCGCACCCTTACAAGTTGCAATAGCTCAATGACGGAGGCGAACTCAAGGTTACTAAATAAGTGGTTGTTGTCTTTTCCATTGACAAGTACCAAGACGAGGTGGTGTGTGGCGTGGTGCCAATGCACGCCGACCATTTGCTACTAGGGAGGCCATGGAAATTCGATCGGAGGGTTATTCACAATGAATACACCAACCGATACACCTTTAAAAACTTAAGAAAAACTATAATTTTAGCCCGTCTTACTCCAAAACAAGTGTATGAGGATCAGCTTAGGCTAAAAACTTTTGTTGAAAATTCAAGAGTGAGTGATCAAGAAAGAAAAAATGATAAATAAAAAGAAAGTGAATTGCAAATACAAGAAGAAAAGAAAGACAAAGAGAGAGTGAATCTGGCAACTGGAATTTCTATGCGGATGAAAAAGAGTTTGAGAATGAAAAAGAGGAAAAAGAAAGAGAGATTAAAAGAAAAACGAGTGAAGAAGAAGAGGGAATTCAAACAAAGGGGAGGACTATTTTTGCTAACCCACATTCGAGTTTGCCTTTTGATTTCTCTTCATTTCAGTTTTATAAAATTCCACCCAAGGATGAGTTCCAACTTCATTACCTTACTGATGAGAGACGATTCTAATTGATCGAAAAAGGGAAGTTGGAGAGAAAAATACTCTTCAAATCTCTGAAGGTAAGTAAGGTAAGGAACTTCCTGAGATTCAATCAAATTGGTATTCTTTGAATTTCATTGACAAGTTTGCCAACGTTTCTTATCTTAAAAAAAATTCTTTACAACAATTTGTTTTGTTGTTATTCGTTGAATAAAGTTGTTGATTTTGTCTTGAGTAGTGTCTTAAGATGTTTCTCCCATTATTTGTTTCGTGTTGATTCAAATAATAATAAATTGCAAGATGATTTGGATATTGATGTCTTTGATCCAACTATATTTCAACAAAATTTGATTGTCGTATGTGATAAAGAATTTTCATGTAAAAAGCTTAATCTGTTTGATTTAGATTGCTATGTGAATTCTTTAAATCAATGTGAGAAAATTTTATGGATATCTCTGCTTGTTCGAAGGAATTTTGAGAGTTTTGATTGTTTGAACATACCTATGCATAAATCTTATTTGTTTGACATGTGTGAATTGTTGCTGAAAGAAAAGTTTTTATCGTATTCAAAAATAAGTTATCAAAACCATGTGTTTAAACCTGGAGCATGTTTTCCTAAGTTGTTGTTAAGAGAAGGTGAGCATCATTTTATTTTTTATAAATGTGTTAGCCCCTTCCATTTGCTCCCAGTTTTATCATTATTTTCAAAAACAAATCTTGTGAATTTTGATGACTTGCAAAGTGAAAATCAAATCTTTGATCTCGGAAATTATTGTTCAATATTATGGTTGAAAGGATTTAAGCATGTTTTTCATGATTATAACTTTCAATTACTTCATGTTTCTTCTATGCTGCCAGCCATGAAACTTTGGAGTCAAATTAAACTGGTAAGAAAAAAACTTTGTTTTTGATCCCAGAGTTAACTCGAGTTTACATCATTTGGAAGGAACGCTTGAAATTTATTATGTTTATACGAATTGCAACATTTTTGAATTGATACAAGATCGTATAAGTGATGGATAGAAAGAAATCCTTCATTCTAATTTTGTTTCTGAAAATTTTTTCAACTCTCAGGTTTCGGAAAGATTTATGTTCAATTCAATGGAAAAAAGATATAACTTAAGGCATTGTGATCAACAAAGATTGTCTTCAAGCAAACAGCCTGATCTGAGGATAAATTATTTTGAAGAGGGAAATTGGGTCTAGATTTACATGCGAAAGGAGAGCTTTCCCACGTAAAGAAGATCCAAGTTGTTACCAAGAGGAAATGGACCTTTCCAAGTGCTGGAACGAATCAATGATAACTCATATAAGCTGGATCTACCAGGTGAGTATAATGTGAGTGCGAGTTTCAACGTGTCTGATCTTTCTCCTTATGATGTAGGTGACGATTTAGGGACAAATCACCTTGAAGAGGGGGATGATATGACCTCGTCCAAGAGCTCCATCAAATCTTTTGGTGAGCCAATCGAGCTACCACCTGGTCCAATTACTCGAGCTCGAGCTAAGAAGTTTAAAGAAGCAATTTCGGCCTTAGTTGAACAAGTTTGGGGAGAATGCCCCATGTAATCTGCTTCAAACCGAATTCAAACTTAGCTAGCTAATTTAGATGATGAATAAGACTTAATGTTCTTTAGTTATTTCAATCATATTAATTATGTTTTTTCATACAGCATTATTACATGTCTGATTATCTTAGTTAATTTAAGTCTATTAATTGTGTCCTAGTTTGTACAACATTAATACATGTCTAAGTCAGACTTCTTAATTGTGCCTTAGCGTATTACACATTAAATTGGTGTTTTAGTTTGTCTTAATCGAGTTTTAGTTTGTCTTATAGGTTATTCAAATAGTCGGCTGGATATTCATGCATTATTCCAGATTCATTGAAGTTCATTTAAGGAGAAACATGCACCCGATTGTTCATCAACCTTGGAGTTGCTTGGTGCATTCTTTCAAGTGTCCATTTGTGAAACGATGAGACAATCATTGATCTTTGTGTGAGCTGATCAGCCAGCCATCCTTGTTCACATCAATGGACCAATCAATACTTGGTGTTCACACCCAAAGAATCATTCAAATCCGAGTGCTCACACCAAAGACCCTTCGGGCTCCACATGTTGCATTGATTAGCTACTCATACATTCGGCGCACTAAGGGAGCATTATCTTAGAATCATAATCATCATTGACTGATCAAGTTATTGATTCATTCAGCTCAACTCTAAGTCCACTCTAATGAATGTTCGGGAACTTCAAGTTTCAAGCTTCAATGACTATTCGGGAACTCTAATTGTCAAAGCTGATGAATTAAGCCATTCAAGGAATTTGATAGAGGGTTGCAAGCGGACCAAGATCGAGTCGTCAAGTCACAGGAAACTCCTACGAAAGCTCTAAACAATTAGATCTGAAACAAAACAGAAAATTAAAAGATTAGAACTTTGAATTTCCAGATCTGAAATAAAATCCCAAATCAGCAAAGAGTCAAATTGAAAATAGAAATAAGTGTTAATAAGGGTTCTTGAAACCCTAAAGGAGTTTGCGATTCTACCCAATTGAACACCAAGATAGTTTTCCCCAAATTTCGGCAATTTAATTTCACCCAAAAAGAGTATGGATGAATCGGCAAGAACCCTAGAAATTGGGGATTTTTGGCTGATTCTTAAGATAGAAAAAAGGCTGAAAATAAGAACAACAAATAAATTAGATAAAGATTCGGCACAAGCAGAAATAAAGAAAGGATTGGCAGCAAGAAATTAAAAGATAAGTCCTGAGAAGCCTTGAAATCCCGAAAGATCTCACAACTCCCTTCAAACGGCTCTAATCTCCCCTCCAAAGAATATCAATGGCAAGAAGAAGGTTGAAGGTGGCTCCCACAATCAAAAGATTGTTAAAACAACTTCTAAAGAAAACTCAAGAGAGAAATCTTGGAGAAAACTCAAAGAAAATTCTGCTCTCAACAAATCTGAAATTTTAATAAGAATTCTAAGTGTTTTACAAGGGTGGTCGGCCATCACTTGTATAGGCCTCAACTAATCCTAATCTCACAAGTAACTAATAAAAATTAAACCTAATTAATTAAAATAAGAGGGAAAATTCGGCCATGCACTCAAATGGGCTGTTTTGGGCCGAATTTTACATGTAATGTTCCTAAGCTTAAAAATTTAATTTAAACAATTAAAATGTTTACAAATTGGGCCCTATGACATTTTGGCCTGATTTTCAACTAAGTATGTAGGAATTTCTTGATTGGGCTGGAATTTGCTTATTGGGCCTCGCCTTCAAGAATTTGGGCTCGTGATCCATCTCCTTCTGAAATTGGGTCGTTGACACTCGTAACAGAGATCCAATGCATTTTGGCTGCAAGATTCAGTTTCTTGGACCAAGATTTCCAAGATTTGAAATCTTGATTTTCTTGATTCTTGAAATCTCTTCGAATAGCAAAATTGGGCCAAGATTCGATTTCTTGATTTTCTTGAAAACAAGAAAGTGAATCTTGATTTTTTTGTTCTCTCGTGTATGCATCTAAGGCCTTGCTAACAAACTCTTGAATGGTCCCATTTAGTTTGGACCACATTTATCAGGCCTTTGATCTCGTTATTGGGCCTTGTGGCAATTTGAGCCCATTATGTTCTTGAACTTGGGTTGGGCCTTTGTGACTCATATCATTCCCCCTTCCTAAAAAAGATTCATTCTCGAATCTAAAAAATCAAATGGGTACAAGTCAGCCACATTAAAAGTAGAACTTACATTGTACCCTCCAGGTAAATCAATTTATAGGCGTTGTCATTGATCCTCTCGAGTACTTGGAAAGGCCCATCGCCCCTTGGGTCCAACTTGGTTTTTCTTTTAGTAGGAAATTGTTCTTTCCTCAAATGGACCTAAACCCAATCTCCGGGTTCTAGTACAACCCGTTTGCGCCCCTGTTTGCTTTGTTGGTGTTGGCATCATTTGTTTTGGCTATTCGTTGCCTAGCCTTCTCATGTAAGGACTTCACCAACTCAGCTTTCTATTCGCCATCTAAATTAATAATGTGTTCAAGAGGTAATGGCGCAAGATCAAGTACTGTTAGTGGGTTAAAACCATAAACAAGTTCAAATGGAGAATAACCAGTTGTAGAATGAATAGATCTATTATATGCAAATTCAACAAATGGTAGGCATTCTTCCCAATTTTTAATGTTCTTTCCCACAACAGATCGTAATAAAGTCCCTAAGATTCGATTAACTACTTCAGTTTGGCCATCAGTTTGGGGGTGACATGTAGTAGAATAAAGTAATTTAGTACCAACCTTACCCCACAATACCTTCCAAAAGTGGCTAAGGAATTTGACATCTCTATCAGAAACAATTGTTTTAGGGATGCCATGAAGTCTTACCACCTCTTTAAAGAATAAGTCTGCCACATGTGTAGCATCATCTATTTTGTGACAAGAAATAAAATGTGCCATCTTTGAAAACCTGTCAACAACAACAAATATACTATCTCTTCCTTTCTTAGTTCGAGGCAAACCTAGAATAAAATCCATGGATAAATCTACCCAAGGTGAAGTAGGAATCGGTAAAGGAGTGTAAAGGCCATGAGACATTACCTTAGATTTTGCTTGTTTGCATGTAATGCACTTGGAACATACCTTTTCCACATCCTTCTTCATACGTGGCCAATGAAAGTGTTCTTGCAAGATATCTAGTGTTTTGGCCACTCCAAAATGTCCCATTAAACCTCCACTATGGGCTTCATGAATCAATAAATCTCTCATGGAACACTTTGGTATGCATAACCTGTTTATTCGAAAAAGAAAGCCATCTACAAGATAAAATTTATCAAAAGCAGTATGTCCACAATTCTTATAGATATGGCCGAAATCAGCATCATCATCATATAGTTCCTTAATATGTTCAAACCCTAAGACTTTAGCATTCAATGTAGTTATTAAAGTATATCGTCTAGACAAAGCATCGGCAACTACATTATCTTTACCTGTTTTATATTTTATTACATAAGGGAATGTTTCAATGAATTCTACCCATCGAGCATGCCGTTTACTCAACTTACCTTGTCCCTTTAACCATTTAAGGGATTCATGATCTGTATGTATGACAAATTCATTAAGCAGCAAGTAATGTTGCCATACTTGGAGTGCACGAACCAATGCCAATAGTTCTTTGTCATAAGTCGAGTAGTTTAATTGTGCACCATTCAATTTCTCACTAAAATAAGCAATAGGCTGCTTATCTTGCATTAAAACGGCGCCAATTCCAATTCCTGAAGCATCACACTCAAGTTCGAAAGTATTAGAAAAATCAGGTAATTTAAGAAGAGGAGCAGAACATAACTTAGCTTTTAGGGTCTGAAAAGCCTTTTCTTGGGTTTCACCCCATTTGAAACCCACTGATTTCTTTATCACCTCTGTTAATGGGGCAGCAATAGTAGAGAAATCTTTCACAAATCGTCTATAAAAACTAGCTAAACCATGGAAAGATCTCACCTCAGTTACCGATTTAGGAGTCGGCCACTCCTTGATTGCCTTGACTTTGTCCTCATCGACATGAATACCTTGAACACTAACTATGAAACCTAAGAATATGAGTTTATCACAACAGAATGTGCATTTATCAAGGTTGGCAAATAATTTTTTTAGTTCGCAGAATATCCAAAACGGTTTTAACATGGAAAACATGATCATCTAATGTGTTGGAGTAAATTAAAATATCATCAAAATAAACCACTACAAATTTACCCAAGTGAAGGCTTAAAACATGATTCATTAATCTCATAAATGTACTAGGTGCATTAGTAAGGCCGAAAGGCATAACTAACCATTCATACAATCCAAATTTTGTTTTAAAGGTTGTTTTCCATTCATCCCCTTCCCTCATTCGAATTTGATGATAACCGCTTTTTAAATCAATTTTGTAAATATTATTGAACCATGTAATTCATCAAGCATATCATCAAGTCTAGGAATTGGGTGTCGATACTTTACCGTTATCTTGTTGATTGGGCGACAATCAACACACATACGAAACGTACCATCTTTCTTTGGCACCAATAAGACAGGAACAGCACAAGGGCTTAGGCTCTCACGAATGTACCCTTTGTCTAATAACTCCTCAACTTGCCTTTGCAATTCTTTTGTCTCCTCGGGATTGCATCTATAGGCTGGTCGATTCGAGATCGAAGCTTCGGGTACTAAGTCAATTTGATGTTCAATCCCTCGTAAAGGTGGTAAACCTTTAGGGGCTTCACTAAAGACATCCTCATAATCCTGCATAAGAGATTGAAACACACTAGGCAAATTTTCGTTAACGTTAGATAAAGATAAATAATTTTGCCTAAACCTCACAAGGATACAAGGCTGTTTATTGAGTAGGGCTCTCCTCACATCTTTTTTTGTTGGCAAAAGGTTTTTTTTCGCTCATTTTACCACTTGTGGATTCACTCACCTTTGGGCTTTTTAAATTTTGACTTTTTCCACTATTAGCCTCTTTTCTCTCTGTCTTTTGTACTTACCCTTTCTCTCTTACCCCTCACAAAATTTCATCATCTTCGATTGATCTTTATATACATCAGTAGGATTTAAAGGAGCAAAAGTGAATTTCCTACCTTTAAACATAAGGGAGTAACGATTAAGCTTACCTTGGTGTGTAACATCGCGATCAAATTGCCAAGGTCGTCCAAGGAGCAAGTGTGCCGCATGCATTGGGACCACATCACACCATACTTCATCCTCATAACTGCCGAGCTTAAAAGTGACCAAGGACTATTTTGTAACTTTTACTTCAGAGCATTCCTTAAGCCACTGAAGGTTATATGGCTTAGCGTGTTTGGTACAAGGCAATTTTAAAGAATCCACCAAATAGCTACTCACTACATTTGACCAACTCCCACTAGCAATAATGAGTGAACATAAGTTACCTTTAATAAAACACCGAGAATGGAAAATATTGGTCCTTTGGCTATCATCATCTTTCATCTGAATGTTAAGGGTTCGACGAACTACAAGGAATTGGAAATCAGCAAAGTCCCCTTCTTTTGGTGGTTCGACCAACTCTTCGCCATTATCACTGTCATCCACAAGTTCTGGCATATCTGGATCTGTTTTATCAGAGTCGAAAGTGTACTCACCATTATCTTTTAGAAGAAGTAATCTCGTGTTAGGGCATTCCCTACTATAATGACCACGCCCTTTGTACTTAAAGCATTCAACCTCACGAGTCCTCTTCACACTCGAATCACCTAAATTGGGCTGCTTAGGAGATGTTTGCGTTTTAACAGGAGCCCTTTTTTTCCAATCTAATTGCTTACTTCCATTACTCAAAGAAGACTTATTAGTAACAAAAGGTGATTTTGAACTCTTAAAATCAGAATTGGAATTGTTACCTTGATAATATTGTGAAGTCGAGAAGGAACCAAACCTTTGTTCCTTTAGTTGTTGCTCGATCTCAATGGCTTTATGAACTGCTTCTTCCAAATCAATGTAAGTTTGGAGCCTCAATGTATTAGCTATTGGTCTGTTCAAACCATCAATAAATCGAACCATAGTTGTTTCTTCATCCTCCTCCACATTAGCTCTCTGAATGAGCATCTCCATCTCTTTAAAATATTCATCCACCCTCCTACTACCTTGAATAAGCCTTCTAAGCTTTGTTTTGATCTCTCTATAGTAGTGAGGTGGAACAAACCTTTTTCGTATAATCTGTTTCAACTCATCCCATGTCGAAATCTCACCTTTATAATTTCGATGACGATTTACCCCAAGTTGAGTCCACCAACTTAATGCGTAATCTGAAAATTCCAGCGTTGCTAATGCAACCTTTTCATCATCCGGACATTTATAATACCTAAACATAAGTTCAATATTAGATTCCCATTCACAATAAGCTTTTGGATCATTCTTACCACGAAATTGGGGAATTGTGAACTTTGGTTTTGCCAAAGAAGGTTGTCCACGATCATGAAAATCATCATCCATTCTAGGGACACGTCGAGGGCCGCGCCTATGGGGCTAGTTATCCCTATCTTCTTTAATTGGATCTCGATATTGAGACTCTTAATTCAATCGCACCTCATTGATTGTAGCAGTCAAAGCTCAAAGTGCAGCAGCCTGTTCGTCCAACTGTTGTTGGAATCTTTTAATATGTCATCATTATTATCACCTTTAGACATTTTCAAAAACCTGTAAAAATAAACACTCAACACTCAAAAATAAAAGTTAGCAAACCTCACCGTTAATCACTCAAAAAGAAAATTCAAATTCTCAATGAGGTAGAATTCAATCTTGTGAGTTCTTTATCAGAGTTTATATCAATCAATTAGAGAGTGTGAACCAAATTACCAAAGAATCCTAATTTGAACTAGGATGCCAAAAACTGACGAGACACCAATTGATTCGTGTTGCACCGAGGAAGAATTGTGCACACGTTTAAATCCTACTAACACAAGAAACAAGAAAGGTGTTAGATAGCGTAAAGGAAGAATAAAGACAAACAAATGAAAACCTACAGCTAAGAATTAATAAAAATTGCTGAAAACAGAAAACCTGAAAAACTGCGGAGTAACTTGACAACTTCGTTCAAGGTGTTCCCGATCTCCAAAAATCACGAAATTAAATTTGGAATGTCCTTATATATTGAATTTTTGATCTGGAAAATTGGGCACCAAATTCAACCCGCTGAATCTTTTTTTAAATTTTTATTAGATTTTGTCTTTTTTGATTTTTTGACCTTTTTGACTGATGTTTTTGCGGGATTAATTTTTTATATTCAATCACAGTGTCACAAATATGTATGTAAAATTTTAGATCAATCGGACAACGTTTACCCACTCAAATGAATTTTTTTCGAACAATTTTTCTGGGTAAAACTGCTGTTTGTGCTTTAAAAAATAGAGATCAGTTTAGAAATCATCCATGAACACCCAAAACGCCCAAAATCTGATACCAAATGATAGAGGGTTGCGAGCGGACCAAGATCGAGTCGTCAAGTCACGGGAAACTCCTACAAAAGCTCTAAACAATCAGATCTGAAACGAAACAGAAAATTAAAAGATTAGAACTTTGAATTTCCAGATCTGAAATAAAATCCCCAAATCAGCAAAGAGTCAAATTGAGAATAGAAATAAGTGTTAATAAGGGTTCTTGAAACCCTAAAGGAGGTTGCGATTCTGCCCAATTGAACACCAAGATAGTTTTCCCCAAATTTCGGCAATCTAATTTCACCAAGAGTATGGATGAATCGGCAAGAACCCTAGAAATTGGGGATTTTTGGCTGATTCTTAAGATAGAAAAAAAGGCTGAAAATAAGAACAACAAATAAATTAGATAAAGATTCGGCACAAGCAGAAATAAAGAAAGGATTGACAGCAAGAAATTAAAAGATAAGTCCTGAGAAGCCTTGAAATCCCGAAAGATCTCACAACTCCCTTCAAACGGCTCTAATCTCCCCTCCAAAGAATATCAATGGCAAGAAGAAGGTTGAAGATGGCTCCCACAATCAAAAGATTGTTAAAACAACTTCTAAAGAAAACTCAAGAGAGAAATCTTGGAGAAAACTCAAAGAAAATTCTGCTCTCAACAAATCTGAAATTTTAATAAGAATTCTAAGTGTTTTACAAGGGTGGCCGGCCATCACTTATATAGGCCTCAACTAATCCTAATCTCACAAGTAACTAATAAAAATTAAACCTAATTAATTAAAATAAGAGGGAAAATTCGGCCATGCACTCAAATGGGCTGTTTTGGGCCGAATTTTACATGTAATGTTCCTAAGCTTAAAAATTTAATTTAAACAATTAAAATGTTTACAAATTGGGCCCTATGACATTTTGGCCTGATTTTCAACTAAATATGTAGGAATTTCTTGATTGGGCTGGAATTTGCTTATTGGGCCTCTCGCCTTCAAGAATTTGGGCTCGTGATCCATCTCCTTCCGAAATTGGGTCGTTGACGCTCGTAACGAAGATCCAATGCATTTTGGCTGCAAGATTCGGTTTCTTGGACCAAGATTTCCAAGATTTGAAATCTTGATTTTCTTGATTCTTGAAATCTCTTCGAACAGCAAAATTGGGCCCAGATTCGGTTTCTTGATTTTCTTGAAAACAAGAAAGTGAATCTTGATTTTCTTGTTCTCTCGTGTATGCATCTAAGGCCTTGCTAACAAACTCTTGAGTGGTCCCATTTAGTTTGGACCGCATTTGTCGGGCCTTTGATCTCGTTATTGGGCCTTGTGGCAATTTGAGACCATCATGTTCTTGAACTTGGGTTGGGCCTTTGTGACTCGTATCAGAATTAATCAGCTAAATTAAGTCAACTCCAGCTTCATTTAGTTGTAATTATATTTTGTATATTCGGCTGGTATTTAGCAGCCTATAAATAGTTTGCTTGTAACCTGTTTTAAGAACTTTTTGGTCCTTTTATGAATTATAGACTATTTGTGAGTTGTTCTACTCTCGTTGTTCTTTGTGATTCAAATTGACTTATCTAGTTTGCTAGTGGCATCAATCTGTTTCCTTTCCGAACTTATCACTCTAAGAGTGTGGCGTTCAACCCTTATACCAACTGGTTCTTATCTTTCTAGATAGAGGGTCACGGTCCTATCATACAATCCATCTTTCCCCTTGATAGCCTTATAAGAATTGTGTCTCTATTTCTTAATAGTGGTTCATACTTCCGCTGTTGAGTTCAAATCCCATCCTTCCATCAATTTATCCTTCATTCATTATCTTTGTTTAAAACTACCATCTTTTGAAAATGACCTTTTTGATAAAAAAACTAAGTTACTTAATTTTACGATCGAGTAACAAGGAACTCGATTTCATCAACGAATACGAGTTCACATCAGTGTGTCAGAAACATCAGTTAGAGTCTATTAAGGAAACTGATGATCTGAGTTTTTCAGTTATGTTTCAAAAGATGATTACTGGGAATTTCTCGGTAGTTATACTACTAATGGTAAAGCTATGGGAGGAAAGCATCAAAGTTGTTCAATTAAGTCAGATGTCTACTTTAGCTTCAATCAGATATCTTCTTCAATGTATAAAATGTATGTTTTAAATGTTCAGTTTGTATGGTAATGCTCTGTAACCCTATTTTGGCGACGGATGCTAGTTAGGGGTGTTACAATACTCACTCGTGCATTATTTACTAGTTCATTTACATGGTAACCACATTACTTTTAAGCATATATCACATTACACATATAATCTCATAACATTTAAGCATATATCACAATACTCATATAATCACATAACATTCAAGCATATATCACGATACTTATATAATCACATAACATTCAAGCATATATCACAATACTCATAAACATGTTTATAGATAAATTTGCACTTGAGCTATGAAATGAAAAAGTGAGCACTATCACAACTCATCAGATACACAGATTTTCAACACGCCACATAGACTCATAGAGTCAAACATGTCCCAAAAGTGAAGCATAAAGCTAACACTCTCCAACACACCAAACATGTCCCATTGAATGGAGCTTAGCTCACATTCACTTATCTCTCCAACATGTCCTAGGGCCTCAATGCCCAAATCATATAACATATAAGTGAGTACTCACAATCGTATGGCATGCCTAAATCACTTACCAATTTACTGTTCACTATCACTGCATATTTACATCATAAGCACATAATTATCATTGTCACTTGACATGTTTGATATGCCTACATATGCACTTTCACAACAGTAATCATGAACACATGTCACATGTAATTACATCTCATTTCAATTCACATTTTTATAATAACACAAGCACATATTTCACAAGACAAACATGTGTACAAGAAAGCTTACACTTGGAATTTAGAGTAGGGATTTAGGCTACAACTAAATACCGAATAATGCATTTAATCATGTCCGCAAGAGATTAATCAAACACTCACCAATTACACTTTCATCGAAATGTTAAAAGCTCAAACTAGCCTTTCCTTAACTTGTAAAAGGTCTTAACAAATTCGAAACTTCAACACAATAAGTCGCACAACGAATACAATTAGCAATCAGCTAAGAACTCACCTCAAGCAACCAAAATACAAGCCTAAGCTTAATTCTCATGTAACTGAAACCATCAGAATAGCAAACTTAAGACTAAAATATCTCAGTCTATACTTAATCTTTTTGCCTAAAACTGATTCCGTTCATCTAATTATTCACCTACTAATATTTTTATGGGAGATTAGCGAGTGGACGTGAGAGTAATTAAATTCTACGCTGGGTTTCTTAATAGATCAACTGGTTGGGATAGGAAGAACTTAAAACCCTAGGTATGACAAATCTAGGTGGGAATGACCCCAAAATTGGTATTGCCTATTCGTGAGCACCTTACCACAATCCAGTCTAGACTGTGAGGTCGAGAGATAAGTAGTTTTTGTTGACCCATTAGTTTAGTGGATGATCGAGAGATCCTACTAGGTTAATGATTAGTTAATTGAATAGAACCTGAAATAGGAATTAGTTACAACCACCAAAGCGAGTTAATCTTCCGTCCTTGGAATCGATTAAATCTAGAAATTAGTTTTCCATTCTTATTTTTTATTCATCTAAATTATTTTTATAAAATATGCATTTTCATCACCTTAGGAATTATCGTAATATAATTTAGTTAAATTAAATTAGATCTATTAACGTCGAGGTTAGAATTGATTTAGTCTTGCCTCCCTTGGGTACGATCCTCATAGTAGTTCCATACTTCGTTGTATAAACTATATTACAACCTAACTGGTATACTTGTGAAAACCACCTAACAATAATATTTGCTTGCAGAAATTACATTCTAGATGTGTCACGCCCTAGAATTTATTTATTATATTATGCAAATTTGTATCACAAGGAAGAAAAAGGCCTAGTGGTTTAGTGTGTTAATTAATTGTTAGAGGTCCCATGTTCGAATTCCCCTACACTCAGTTTATATATTTTCTCATCCTAGCCACAATTGTTGACCATTCTAGAAGGTCAGCACTCCCCCTTGCCGTCCTAATCTTTCCATAAAAGGGGGAGATTCTCATTCCTTTTATTGAGTCTTCCACAGCCCCTTTCTACTTTCCTTTTTGTGCAAAATCCCCCTTTTCACTCCCTTTGTCCCCAAATTTACCCAAAATGAATTCTTGACTACCCTTGGTCGGCCCTAGCTCTCCCAAAACCTCATTTTTCATTTTGTTACTATTTTTTTCTCTCATCTCCTCCTTTGCCGTCCACCTTCTCCTCCACTATTTTTGGATTTTTTGATTATTTTTCAACACTTTTGAAGCTATTTTTCTTCAAATCTCTTCCCCTCCTCCACCATACTCGACTGCCGTATCGATTTCCTTCCACACCACCGTCGTCGTTGTCGTTGGCCATCGTCGATTTTTTTCCCTTTTTTTCTTCTTCTCCTCTTTCCAAAAACCCTCTTGTAAACTCCTGAATCTAATTTTGCATTATTAAAAATCATCTTTCAAATTGTTATTTTATTTAAACTCTTTTATTTTTCGATTATAGGGCCTAATCCTTCTCTTTGATTTTTTTTTTGGGATTTTGTTGCCAAGCCCTTTTTCTCTCCGTTTAATTGTCAGTATGAAGAATTATCGTAAGTATTATATTTTTGAAGTATTACTTTTATTTAACAAGGATCTAATTATTCAATTTTGTGCATCATTGAAGAATACTCGTAAATCCCAGAATACGCACATCAACTGTAGAAAGGGGTGATAATTAACGATCTCTTTGCATAAGTAGTGCCAAATTAGTGATATTTATTTAGGGGAATATTATTATTTCATTAGATCAATACTAACACATATTTTGATTTAACATAGTGACTCAAGGAAAATCTTATTCATCTCTTTCGAAGTGGAATCGAGACCTAATCCATCAAATCTAAGGTGTGCGAATTTAAGTGATATTATTCGATATTAAAATAGAATAAATAATGATGAAGAATATTTATATATAGTAAGTGTATTGCTTATGGATATTGATATTTAATATTGTGATTAAGTGAATATAAGTATATTTATAGAAATCGGTAAAATCGATAAGCGAGGATAACAAGTAAGTAAATCCTGAAATTCTGTGATTTTGTGGTGTGATTGGTTTATTGAATGATTCTAAGATGTATGATAATATATGATTTCCATCACTCATGTCATGTGATTTATGGCTTATGAAAATATGGTATACTTATTTATATGGAAATAATATATGTTACTAAATTTTGATCTAAGGATTTGTATGCTAATTATGCCCCACAATGATGCTCTGATTTGCTTGATAAAGCATTTATGTGTAAAAATATAAGATCTGGCTCGCATGTTAAGCATGTCATACTCTGATAATCTGATTCGTATGTAAAACATGCTACTGAAAAATCTGTTCTGTTGCCATAACACATGCATGGGTATGAAAAATGTACGAAGGAAGTATCTGGTAGTAGATCTGCCTTTCTGGTGGCTTGTCCACAATATTATGTATCTGGCAGTAAAGCTACAATTTCTAGTGGTTCGACCACAATTTGTTGTGTTATTGGTTGGATGAGTTCTGGGGAACTCTGTATGGTGGGTAGCGGAGTTGGGTAGGATTTAAGTTCTAATATTTGTATTGTATTTTGAAATTGTTGCATTGATTACGTCATTACACAATCTGCCATATCTGCTTTATAATTGAGTAATTTATATATGTTATGGATTGACTAATATGATGTTGTGATGAATTATTTTGTGAAATAATTGTTATTTAAGACTTACACTGAGCCTTTTAAGCTCACCCCCTCAAACTTTGAAATCGAGGCTAGGATAGGCTTGGCTACGGAGGTACCCTTGGTTATTTTTTGGAAAAGCTTGCAAGTAGTGGTATTGGACATTTTGGTTTGTGTTCATGCTTTATGGACTTTAGTTTTGGGACATTGGCTTGGATTTTTTATTTGAGAACTTTGGATAATGTTTTGGGTTTTTTCTTTAATGCATGATTTGTTATGTTAAATTATAATTTAAATAATTTGAATAAATAAAACTAAAATGACAGACTATTTTTATAACAAAATTTATTAGACTCCAAGTAACGATTTTAAACTCAATACTTGATTTTTAAAACCCATCACAACATGTTTGCAAAATCGATGATTTCCAAAGTATCAATATCAATCTTACGATTTTTCAAAATGACATTTTTCTGCTGCGATGTTTTTTTTTTGAATCTTGACATTTTTTATTTGAACATAAGATCGAATTTCTAAAAAAACACTTAGATAACACAACCTTCGATTTTCGTAAAATGATTTTCAAAGATATTTTCTAAAATTTTTTATTGGGCCATCGTCATGGCAAATGTAATCTTCAAGATTTGGCCATAACATTTGGGTAGGGTCTAGGAGGCTCCAAGATGCTAGTACATCCGTAGGCGATCTATAACAAATAAAGGAAAAGAGAATTTGGATTTGTGCATATTAATTAAGTGCAAAAACTTAAAATCCTATTAACAGATGTTGAGCGAATTATGGTTGAATGTCAGAATGAACAAAAATAATACGAATTATTGAATAAAAGAACGGAAGTTGAAATTGAAAATAATTAAACAGAAAAATCCCCAAATCATAAATAAAACCTAAATCTAAGAATAAAAATTGAAAACTATGAAAAAGCCCCCTAACCAGGTCCTAAACATTAATATTTACAGCAGTTATTTCAGATGACTCGTTTAGACCTAATACAAGTGACTAAACATATATGATTGAAGTTGAGTGGATGAAAATAGTCTTAGCAAATTATTTGGCCTCGTTGGAGCAATGTCATGACATCCTAAAGCCGATGTCACAACATCGCAGGAAGAACGGTCCCCTTCCATGTCCAGGTTTGGTTGTCGCGGCATTGCGAGGTTGGTGTTGTGACATCGACAATAGAATGCTTCTTTGGATGTACTAGAGTGGGTGTTGTGACATCCAAGCTAGGTGTTGCAACATCAGAGGCAGTCCATTGACCCATTGACTTAAATTGATGTCCTGTACACTTAATCAACTTGTTAGTCTTCCCCTAGTCCCGAATTGGCCTAAAAGGTCATAAAACACTCCAAAAATGCTCATTTTATCAAATTTAACTAAAAACTTACTAAAACATAAAATTAACTAAAACAATACTAAAATAATTAAAAACAAGCTCATTAAGTGTTAAGAATAACCCAATTTGCCACAACGAATTGTGGCAAATAAAATATCAAACTCGGTGTCTTTTCTTTTCAAATCAGTGTACAAATTTTGTCAATTAGAAGTGGCTTTTAAGAAATCTCTAATAACCCTAAGGTTTTCTTCTATCTCAAGTAACAAGTTTGTTCCCATCATTTTTCTTTCACTCAACTTCAACCAAGACAAAGGAGTTCGACATTTATGACCATAAACATTAGGAAAGGTGGGGAGTTAAATGTAACACCCGATACCCAGTCCGATCACCAAAGCAGAGCTATGGAAAGCCACATTAGCCACCTAAGTGATTCTCCATTAACACCCAACCCCCATCACACCACAATGTAAAACATAAATATGTCCTAAGTTATTAATGTACAGCGAAATATCATATAAGTACTTTAATCAAAACTCCTAAACTAACTTCCATTTAGTACTGCTCACATACAACTAAGGGTTAGCAAACTTATGAGGGTTTGCATGTTAGTTCGTCTAGGGTTCATTTATCAATTTTTAGAAGATTCTCAGAATAAGTTCATTAAGTTTTTTCCATACAAAAAGGTTCTAAGTTACCTAAACAGGGTTGGTCTTGCAAACAGGGTTCACAAACATACAAATTCTTTTAAACAAGGTAAGGTGCGCGAACTACCCCTATACATTCAAATTTTGTGAACTAGGTTCACAAGGTTTTCTCCTATTCTGCATTATCAAATTTCTTTAAAGGTTTGCTTGAAAGCAGTTCAATAACTGTTAGGGTTTGTACCTTGTCACTTTATAGTAACTTTGACGAATTCTTTATAAGTCAGTCATTTGATTCGTTACATGTTGTTGCTTATAGTGAACACTACATTTTGCATTTAAATTACTTAAAGATGAACTTCTGATTTAGATAAACATCAATTACACTGGATTATATTCATGTACTTAAAACTCAGATGTTTATAAGGTGATATAGGTTCACAAATAGAAGCATTAAGAGAAACATAATGAGTTATAAAGAAAATATAACTAAGTCCTAAGATAAACAACGAAGTTATCAGAGAGATATCTCTAAGCCCATGCATAATTCTCACATTGCCTTTAATATAGAGTCTGTTTGTATCACCTATTTAGCATTTATGCTTCCTAGATCACTTGCCTCGTCGCTACTCACCATGCAGTCTAACTATCTACAGTGTTTAAAAAGGAGTGTGTGAGCTCTTGCGAACTTAATGAATATATGGCAAAGAATAACCACAAGGCACACACAAAGCATAAGTCAAACAAAACTTTAGCAATGTCCCAAAGCTTGTGAACAGGGGTCGCCATACTTACGAGAAGTTTGGTTCTCAAATACTTACTATCAGATAGCTTTAAAAAGTAAAACACGTTGTTTCAAAAAACATAAACTTATTTTTCAGTTGGATAAGCGGATCTCCTTATAACACCTCATAATGACTCAATGAGTCTAACATGTCCTATAAGTGTAGCATAAAGCTAAATACTCTCCAACACACCAACATGTCCTAGTGAATGGATCTTAGCTTGATATTTTCTTATCTCTCCAACCTATCCTAGGACCTCTCGCCCAAATCACAAAACATAAAGGTGAGTACTCACAATCCTATGGCATGCCATTATATCCAATGGTTTTAGAAAAACATATTTTTCAAAACATGTACTTAAAACATAGAGCTCGCACATTGTGAGGATTTTGTAGAGTACTATTCATGTTGAGATTGTAGTAAGGAGCTCGCATGTCACTGTTCATAAACACACATATTCATAACACAAACACAAAATCAGGGTTTAGAGAAGGCTTACTCTCGAAACTTAGGTTTAAAACCTAAGCTCATGGTTAACATTACGGTTCACACATACAAGTGGCGATCCCTAAATACTCACCAATTTACTAAAAAATTTAGACAAGTTTTGTCTTTCCCTTAGCTTTGCTTGTAGATGGTTCATCCGTTTTGTAATTCTAGAAACATACAAAAGTCACTAACAGACAAAGCACATGAAAACTCATACATAATTACAAACGATCCTAAGTTCGTACATGTCTATCTTTTGGAGAACCTAGTTTCCTTTGTTTACGAACCTTTATTAATTACTTTTAAACATAATATAGAAATAGTCTTTCCTTAGATCCTAATAGCTAAGTGTTGGGTTCTTAGAACTTGATAACAGAATAGTCAATGATGAATTTGAGAGAGTTTTAGTGCTTAACAAAATATGAAATTTCTAATGAAGAGGGTTTAATTTATGGGAACCGAGTGTTTTAATGTTCTTAGAATACCCTAGTCGTAGTAAGTAGGAAAGAATTTACGTGCATAAGAGTGTTGTAAAATAAGTTGACTTCCTAAATTTGGTATAATTACCCTTCAACTCTTCCTACTTTTGACTCACGACCCAAAATACATATCACAATTCGCCAGGCCCACTAGAGACCCTAGTTCGCCAAGCCTATTGGTGATCCTTGCTTTGCCAAGCCTACTGGTGAACACCAACTTGCCAAACTAACTATCAAACAGCCAAGCCTACTGGTGAACACCAACTTGCCAAACTAACTATCAAACACTAGCTCGCCAGCCCTACTACCATACACCATCACTCCAATCTTGCTGGTGTATACCATCTCGCCAAACCTACTGGTGTACACTAGCTCGCCAAGCCTTCTGGTGAACTTCAGCTCGCTAGGCCTACTAGAGATCACAATTTGCTAAATCTACTAGTGAATCCTGCTTCTCCAAAGCCACTAGCAACCTCTGTTCGCCAAGCTCAAACTTCAAGGCCCTGTTTTGGGATGTTACAACTCTCCCTTCTTAAGAAATTTCATTCTTGAAATTACCTCTATTTATAATAGATGAGGGTATTGACGCCTCATTGCATCCTCTGTTTCCCAGATAGCTTTGTTGGTCTTGTGGTTTCGCCATAACATTTTCACTAAAGGAATCCTCTTGTTTTGCAAGATTAGATCCTCACGTGCTACTATTTCGATTGGTTCCTCCTCATACGTTAAATTAAGTCGCACCTCAATATCATTTACTGTTACTACATGGGAAGGGTCTGCTCGATACTTCCTTAGCATGGACACATGGAAAGCATCATGGATTCACTTAAGTTTAGGTGGCAACTTGAGTCGATAGGCCATTGGAACAATCCTCTCAACCACTTCATAAGGACCGATGAATCTTGGACATAATTTTCCTTTTTTTCCCAAATCTTAAAACTTTATTCCATGGTGAGATGTTCAAAAACACTTTCTCGCCTACTCAGTACTTAATGTCTCGCCATTTTAAATCAGCATAGGATTTTTACCTATCCAAAGTAGCCTTCAGCCATTCAGACATCATTTTTACCTTATCCTCTATTTCGTGAACTAGCTCTGGTCCAACTATTCACTTTTCATCTAACTTTGCCCAACACAACAGGGTTCAACACTTACTTGCATACAATGCTTTGAAGGGTGCCATCTGGATACTTGTTTAGTAACTATTGTTATGTGCGAACTATGCCAAGGGTGATGCGAACTGGCCATGTGCACATTTGATTGGGCCAAGGCCGAGTCTTGTTTCATTAATGGACCACGAATTAAAGGGCCAATTTGGGGTTTTAACACCATAACACTAGTTGGGTCCAAATATAAAGGTTGGCGCAAGCGTGAGGGATACAAGTGCAAGATAAAATATCAATGACGTGGCTATTTGCATTTGATTAGATTTAATGTTTTAAGTTATATTTTTTTTTCATTTTAATAATGTTTATGTGTGTGTTTTGCATTGTTGAATCGTTTAAGTGTTTAATTATTTTTTTCATCTGTCATATTTGTTTGTGTCTTGTCTTGGTTTTAAAATGAGTTATGATGATGCCTATTTATACTTGATGAAGGTACATTTGGCCAGCCACCAAACACCATGTGACCATTCGTCTTCTTCTCCAAATGCATAGATGGCAACATTGTAACCCCCTAAACTCGGCCTAGATGTTATGGCTGAATCTTGAAGATCACATTGGCCATGTTGATGGCATAGAAAAATATTTAACTATTTTTTTCGACAATAGCCATAATTTAAAATCAGCATTTTCATTTACTTAAGAAAAGCCAAGTAGTTTCTGTAAACCTTTTTTTTTTGTAAAGAAATTATCAAAAACTGATTTACTTTAAAAAAACTCCAGTTTGAAATATATACAGAAAACATCTTATTTAAAAAATGTCGTAGTAGAAAATAAAATAACTAAACCTCATTTATTAATTTAGAATCATAATTTTGGCATGTCTTGTAAAATATCAATTAAGTAAGCTTATAGTTTTGAGTTTCGAGAAAATGAAGTCTTGATTTTGAAATAACAACATGTCGTTCAGGTTGAAAAATGTAGTTGTTCTTACCAAATTTATAAACTGTATTAGATGATAGTTTTAAAAACCTAATCATGCAATATCATCCAAAAACCCAAAATCCAAATAAAAAGTCCCAACCCATAGTCCGAAATATTCAATAACAGTCCCAAAATACCGAATAATAAAGTATGATAGTTTATTTGAAAATATCAGAGTGCACCTCCACAAGTCGAGCCCATATCCTAACCTCGATTATTATTTGAAAAATCATAAATTTAAAGGGGTGAGATTTTTAAGCCCAGTGTGGGTCAATATATATAACAACAGAATTTACAACATAAATCATAAGTATAATAGAACATATTTATGGAAACACAGTTCACACATATACATATCAGTATGCATATCAGTGATGTTGATGCAAAGCTTGTTTAGAAATAGTGTATATTTTTAGAAAATATATCCTACCAAAATTTGCTACACACCATAATCGAGTTTCCCCAAAACTCATCCATCTAATAACACACCAATAATGTGGACAAGCCACCAGATAATGCAATCATGTTGCTAGATACAAAATATTGTGGTCAAGCCACCAAATTTGTAGATAATGCGAGATAATATGGTTAAACCACCAGAATATGCAAATTATTAAACTTTCAAAATACTTCCACCTTTTAATAAAATCCCAACCCCATGCACATGATATGGCATAATAAAATAGATTTTCAGTAGGCATGCTTTACATGCGAATCAGACATATATTACGAATCAGACAGTGGGCATGCTCAACATGCGAATTAGATTATCAATAGAAATAGTGGCATGATTATTTTTCATGCTTATCAAATAATGCCATATAATCACAATACATGAGTGTCAGGAAATAACACAATATCTTAATTAACAGTAAAACATACCATCATATTCATAACATCACAAATTTGAAGGTTTAGAATCACTTACTTGGAATGCTCCTTTTTAACGGATTTATCAATCTTTTTGAATACATTGCGTATTCACATATTTTCGTGTTTTAGAATTTACTTATATAGTTATTTAATATTAATAAAATTTTTTTTAATGAACAACAATTTCACATAGTTTTAAGTAGTTTAAACCTACACCTGGATTCATATGTCCCAACAATATCGATTCTTCTTTCCAACTCTAAGGGAGTTTATCAGTCCTTAAATCCTTAGATTTGATAAAATTTAATACCATACCAGTATATTGAGATTTTCATGTAGATTTTCCTTTTGGTGATTAAGTGAAAATCTTACATAATCAGTTGTCTAAATAATGCACACTTTCAAAATATAGTCATTGAACGAATCTGATCATGCTGAGCATTTAAGAATTGTATTATAGACCTTTGGAATGATAGAAATGTGCAAGTGTACACAATCGCAACAAGTAATAAAGTGACAAGTAAATGTCGAGTTATCGTACCCACAGGGACTATGAAAAGAATTATTTATGAATGCTATTTAAAACACTTTGGTGAAGAAAAATATTTTGTTTGAAGAGGGTGATTAAAAACTAAGATTTTAAACTAAGTAAACTAAATAAATAAATCTCAAATGCATGATTTCAAAATACGAAATTGTGTTAGATTAATTACGTTTCTTAACTTAGAATTATTAAACTCATGTTTATATTGTTACGAATAAGTTCACAGCAACTCGGTAATTTGCTAACTTATGAACATACTCACCTACCAAAATCCATTTATCTCTTGACTATATCCCTATGTCAATTCAACCGATTAAACAAATCTTAATAGGCAAATATGTTATTGCACATACATACTTATTAAATTGAAATAATCTCTTGTACATATCCCTATGTTAATTCAAACAATTAACTCAATTTAATAAGCACATAAAAGACTATGTGAGGTAACAAAGTATCCTTACCTTGAAACAGTTTAATCACAATAATCTTACCAGTTATGCAAGGCAAATGTATCATCAGATACCGTTTCTAATCTAACCCTCAGCTACCTTAGATGATTAAAAATGCACTGATTAAGTACTGTGTCCATTAATTACAATTTCAATCCGTTTCAATAATTAATTCATTAGTTACCTAAAAATTGTAATGCAAGAATAACTTAGTCATGATTTTACTTAATCAAGAATCTTACCGAGGCCTATAACAACAAAAACACAATTTCAATAATTTTAACAAACGAAATGCAATCAACCTAACACGAATTAAATTCAAGCTAAATTGATTAAATTAATCATTCCAACAACATAAATATTCATAGATATGTTTAGCATAACAACAACAAAAATTAAAGAGATAGGGAACAAGAATCAAATCCGGTGTTTTTCCGTTGCTTGACTAGTTCCTCCGTTCTTCCTTCTTCGTTGTCCTCGTCGACCAAGGCTGTTATGAACACTTAATTGCTGCTCCAAATAGCTGATGAATGCCCTTTTCCAAGAGGAGAAATAAGCAAGAGATCAAGGGAATTTTGGAATGGAAAAGAAGAGAGAAAGTGGAGAGAAGAGAGGAAAGATGTGAATGCTTGAGGTGTGTTTTTCAAATGACCAGCCTAAGGGGGTTTTTATAGCTGAGGAGGGCTACTAAAAATAGCTAAAATTATCAGCCAAATAGGCCTCCCTTGGCCGGCCACACATGTGGCAAGGTTGATAGTTTTAACTTTGCTAATTTAGGCTTGGGGCAAATCTATAAAGCCACCAATTGTGGAGGGGTTTGAATGCAACCTAAACAAGTCTTCAAGGGCCTCTTTGCAAGCTTAAATAATTAGCTAATAAGCTGATTTGGGTCAGCTCTTGGGACGGTTTTTGGGCTGTCCATTTCTTGGTCGGTTAGGTTCCCTCGGTTTAGTTCAAGTGGACCACTTTTTCATAATTAATTAATAACAATTTAGTAACCCAAATTAAATTGGATATAAATTAAAATTAATTATATTATGAATTAATAAATATAATTTTGGACTGTCTTAGGATGAAATTTAGTTCGCCTCGATACTTTAAATTGCTTCTCGATTTTGCGCTTCTAGCAGTGTCTGCCGAGTCATTGTTCGCCCTTTGTGCAAATCTGTCAAAAATAACCAACATTCATCAAAATTAATTATAAAATTAACTAAAATTCAACATGTTCATATTTTAAGTGCACTTTAATTATTTTGTAAAAATTAGTTATTTTTCCGACAAGAATTTTATCGAAACTATATGATTTTAAGTTAAAAAGGGTATGTAAAAATGTGTAAATTTCTGTGTTTCCACACCCCCAAACTTAATTCAATGCTCATCCTGAGTAATGCACAAATTAAAAGGATTACTCAGAAAACACCTTTGAAAAATTCCTTCAGAATAACATTCTCCCCAGAATTATGAATTTAATATACTTATGCTGAAAAATAAGAAATTTGATAGTTATGCTACTTAAGTATACATATCGTTCAAATTAATCTCAACAACTATTACGATAGCACAATTAGACTAAATGCTTCCTTAACAAGACATGTTAACCCTTACCAATTTGATTTTATTTCCTTATTCAAGATTAAGCTACAATCATTAAGTTTAACTTATGCCTTCATATGTTGAACATAGCAATTTCTCTCCACTAATGTAGGTAGCATAGAAAACTTGAATCAATAGGTCTTTAAAAAGGTTGGAACGTAGCTAGGCTAGAGGTAGGTAAAAGATAGATAAATTTAGGCTTTTAAACTCTAGACTCAGCCTCAATCGGACCTTTGGAATAATTCCCCTCAATACACCAACTTACTTTACTTTCACATGCTCCTTTGTACATCTATTTTCTTTCAAGTACATGTGCTCTCGTTTTCTTTAACAAGCATTTTACTGTATGTACTACAATTTTTAGAGCATTTGATACTTCTTTCAACTCCCCCAAACTTATTTTTAAAGAATATTCTGAATAGTACTGAGTCTAAGTGTTTGGGACAATTTAAAGATAATTAAGAGAGAAGTGATGGCTAAATATTGCAAGGGTTCAAATAAAATTAGGCCATATAGTCTCAAAGTTGGGTTTCAAAGGATAAAATTTCATCAAGGTTGGCTTGAAAGACTCAAACAGCTAAACAAGAGTTTCAACATTCCATGCTTCCTAGGATTTCACCTCAAGAAACTACTAAGTTAATTCTAGAGACTTAAACTGTCATGCATGCCTACCTTTCTTAAGGAACTAAAAATTTATGGTACGATTTGCATGCTTTATTAAAAATACATTTATATCATTATTCAGCTAACATAACAATTTATTGAAATAATATAACTTTATTTATACTGAAGTTTAGCATACTTAACAAAATTTCCAATTATTGAACAAAATATATCCTAATCATAATTAAAAGAACTATTTATTCTGAGTGAAAATAATTTCAATTTTTCAGTCCCCCTACTTAAAATGAACAATGTCCTCATTGTTTAAAGTGAATAGATACTAAACACCAGGTAGGATTCTAGAAAAGAGGAGGAGAGTCAATTTCACTACTTAAGTACCAAGCTCTTTCTAAATCCAATCCTAGACATGTATATATCTATTGCCACACTTTATACTTCGCGTCTTGTTCAATTTTATTAATGATTTCCATCTCTTGTTTTATTATGCAAAAATTCCTAATTAACTTTATCCTAAAATAACCTAATAACATAAATAAAATAAATTAACTTAATGATTCCCCTTTATTTATTTGCAGATCCTTCTGAATTCGACTAATCTTTTGCTCCATCATTATTGTCTTTGCATGAATCACTTCGCTCCATTTTTGATAATGGGCTCCATGGTTCAAATATGTAATCTGGAAACTCAGGCACAAAAATAAATGGGTCATTGTAAATTTTCGTAAGAGTATTTCTCATCGAGTCATCCCTTATTTTTGAGTATTTCCAGTAAGCTTGTTGTTGCCACTGCATATGTTGCATTATGTCCATTAACTTTGACAGCTTATCTCGAAGATCTGGGCGAGGCGGTTGAGCTCTGAACATTGAAGTCTCAATATTAGGTTCAGCTTCTGGTTCCATTGGTTCCACCTTATCAGGGACTTCAGCCGATTGCACTGGCTCGATCTCTGTGGGATATTCTTCTTCTTCTTTTTTGAGATCCTCACTTTCTTCAACTCATTGCTGTAAAACGAAGTCTCTAGCTATTCGATAGAGGTCCTAGTCTGTGATTTTGCCCTAGCTATAGCCTTCTTTACGTTTGCAAGAATTTTAGCTTTCAGGCATAGAATTGTTATCGTAAAGGGAAAGTAAGCTGGGCCAGAACGTGAACATCTAACGGCACAATTTCGCATTTCCCTCAGGATGATTTTTCCACATCAATGGTCTTCCCAATTAAAATCGACTATAATAAGACCATTCTCTCTAATGAGATTGTAGTCCCATGTGAGCTAGGCATAAGGCTGAATCGGATGAAGTAGAACCATACCTTTGCGAGTGGTGTCAAATATTCTCTTCGACAAGTGTGGATTCCTTGCTTTGACACAGTCCACTTAGAACCTGGAACTGTAAGTTCCTCGAGAATTTATTGCAAATTTTCAGACTCTATATTGCTCATCAAGGAGGAATATTCATCGTTTTCAAAATCAGGCAATTTAAAGAACTCATTAATAGCGTTTGAAGTTATTGGTACCTTGATTCCACAAATTGGAACTTCCGTCAACTCACTTGAGGTTAAATTCGTATAGAATTCGCGTACTAACTCCTCATCCACACTAGGTCTCTTCTCAAAAAACAACTCCCAATTGAGAGTTTTAGCAACCTAACGAATACACGCCAAAAAACCAATATAGTTGCTTTCTTTCAATGTGAAACCTTTCTCTAGATGCATCTGTTGATTCTTGAAGATACTCTCGTATCCTGCTTTGGCTTCTTCACAGTGGAACCTGTTTTTTGATTTGTCAATTTGGATAGATGCACGAGTTCTCTTGTGAGGCATGATTAACCTGATCATAAGATGGTAACAAATATTTTCTCAAAAATTTAATTAATATAAAATATTAATAATTCAATAAATTAAAAAATTAGATAATTAAATTAAAATTTAGGATAAAAATTGGTCTTGCCACCTTTTTTGTAAAAATTAAAAGCTTTTAAGAAAAATAATTTTGAATCAAAAGATGGCAAATTAAAAAAAATTGAGGGGTTTTTGGCTAAGGATGGGTGAAAGGGTGATGTGCCGCTTGGGTATGCAAGGCAGCAGCATGCAAAAAGGGATGGATGTGAGCAGGGTATGGATCGTTGAGCATGCCTGGTGTGGGCGCGCACAGGGTGCTGCTGACCGATCAGCTGGGCAATGCTGTGGCTAGGGAATTGTTAGGAGGTTCGGCACTTAAGGGTTTTGGTGTTTTTTGGGAGAATGGTGTATGAATGAAAAAAAATAAGAATGGATGGGTGGAATTTATAGTGAAAGGAGTAGGAGCTAGAGTAGAATTCTTAAAAATTCTAAGTTCTAATTCTACTCAAAGTAAATAAAAAGTAATAATTAATATAATGCATATTAAATTATTATTTGCTATTAATTTATTAAGATAAAACTTATCAAATAAAATATGATTAAATTAAAACTAATCCTTACTCTAAATAAAGCTGATAATAATTAATATATATTATAATGGATATAATTATATATTAATAATTATCATATTTTCTTTTTTTTTCATTTTTTATTGAACTAAAAACATTTATTCTAGATGCTTTTTGAAAATATTTACAAAAAGAGGCATCTAATTTTTAATATTTACAAAAAGAGCAACCAATTTTTTTAAAAAAAATCAAATAAGTTCCTAGACTTAATGAAAATTTAAAATTGAGTTGCAACATAAAACTTGGATCAAAATTGACCCTTTTATTTAAAAAACTAAAAATTTATTTTATCATTTAGGGAATAATTTCTTGGGAAATTATGTTAAAATCAATTCCCAAGAAAGATTGGAGAGGTCACAAGTAGTCCCGCTTAGGTTCCAATCTCCTAGACAGAATTTATTTAAACATACTAATCTTGCAAATATACCCTAAATCATTTATTCAAACAAAAGAACAAGAAAAATTAAATATCTGATAAAATGAACGAGATTTGATTTTGTTCAATTTTATTTCCCCAGTAATGTTTCAAACGTTGAACACTAACTCGAAAATTACCTCCCTTACCTTGAAGTTCAACAACTTCGTATGGATAGACTCGATGAATCATAAATGGACCGAACCAATGTGATTTTAACTTACCTAGAAAGAACCTTAATCTGGAATTGAATAACAAGACTTACTGACTTGCTTCAAATTCTCGAACTAGAAGGTGCTTGTCATGCCATTTCTTGAGTCTCTCCTTAAGTAATTTGGCATTCTCATATGAAAACATTCGAAATTCTTCTAACTCATTAAGTTGAAGCATCCGTTTCTCTTTGGCACTTTTAAGATCCAAGTTGAGTCATTGGAGAGCCCAATAAGCTTTGTGTTCTAACTCCAAGGGTAGATGTCAGGCTTTCCCAAAGACTAACCTATAGGGTGACATCCCTAAAGGTGTCTTGTATGCTATCCTGTAAGCCCATAAAGCATCATCTAGTCTTTTGGACCAATCTCATCGATTTAGGCAAACTACCTTCTCAAGTATGCCTTTGATCTCCTTGTTTGCCAGTTCAGCTTGCCCATTCATCTACAGATGGTAAGCTGTAGCGACCTTGTGTTTCACTCCATGTTTATGTAATAACCATTTCAACCACTTGTTCACAAAATGGGACCCTTCATCACTAATGATGGCTCTTAGGGTTCCAAACCTTGAGAACACATGTTTCTGCAAAAACTTCATTACAACCTTAGCATCATTTTTCGGATATGCCTCTACCTCAACCCACTTAGACACATAGTGTACTGCTGTTAATATGTACTTGTGACCAAAAGATAGAGAGAAAGGACCGAGAAAGTCAATACCCTAAACATTGAATAATTCTACCTCAATGATGTTTGTTTGAGGCATCTCATTTCTGTTGGTGACATTTTCGACCCTTTGACATTGATCACAACTCTTTACGTAAGCATATGCATCTTTGAATAGTGTTGGCCAAAAGAATTCAGTTTGCAATACCTTGGCTGTAGTACGTGTACCTTCGAAGTGTCCCCCACTTGGAGCTGAGTGACAATGGTATAAAATCTTATGTACTTCATCTTCTGCCACGCATCTCCTGACATTTGATCTGCACACTTTTTAAACAAATACGGTTCTTCCCAAAAATAGTACTTCACATCGTGAAGAAACTTTTTCTTTTGATGATACGTCTTATCAATCGGCATCAAACCACAAGCTAAAAAGTTAGTAATATCAGTAAACCAAGGGGGTACTATGAACATGATTTACCTTCAGTATGTGTTCATCTGGAAACGTCTCTCGAATTGGTATAAGAGGAGAGTGCCCTTCTTGCGGCTCCAATCTGGACAAGTGGTCTGCTACTTGGTTTTCCACTCCCTTTTGATCTTGAATTTCTAGATCGAACTCTTGAAGTAGAAGTACCCATCGGATCAGTCTCAGCTTATCGTCTTTCTTGGCAAGTAAATACTTAACTGTCGAGTGGTCTGTATAAACAGTCACTTTGGTACCTACAAGATAAGATCGAAACTTGTCAAAAGCAAACACAATAGCAAGTAACTCTTTTTCTATTACCGTGTAATTCACTTGAGCTTCTGTCAGAGTCCAACTCACATAGTAGATGGCATGAAAAACTTTATTCCTTCGCTGACCCATGACAGCTCTGATCGCGAAGTCACTTGTCAAATTTAAACGTCGTGTCCTTCACCAATAGTTTGCATAAGGGTTTAGCAACTTTGGAGAAGTCCTTGATGAATCTTTGATAGAAACTGGCATGGCCCAAAAAGCTCCTAACACCCTTTACAAATATTGGAGGTGGGAGTTTCTCAATAACATCTACCTTTACCTTAACTACCTTGATTCTATGTTTTGTTATCCGATGCCCTAGAACAATACATTCTCGTACCATGAAATGACACTTTTCCAAGTTAAGGACAATGTTTTTTTCTTCACATCGCCTTAGTACTTTGGCTAGATTGGCTAGGCAATCATCATATGCATCTTCAAATACTGAAAAATCATCCATAAAAACTTCCAAATATTTCTCAACCATGTCAGTAAAAATAGACATCATACATCTTTGAAATGTAGTAGGTGCATTACATAGACCAAATGGTATGCGCCTAAATGCAAATGCACCGGACGGATAGCTGAATGTTGTCTTGTGTTGATCTTCTGGTGCTACTGTAATCTGATTATACCCTGAGTATCCATTGAGAAAATAGTAATAGTCTCGCCCTGTGAGTCTATCCAGCATCTAGTCCAAAAACGGCAAAGGAAAGTGATCTTTCCTAGTTGCCTTGTTCAGCTTCCGGTAATTGATGCAAATTCTCCATCCCGTAATCATTCTAGTCAGTATAAACTCGTTATTCTCGTTTTCAATGATCATGATACCTCCTTTCTTTGACACGCACTAGACTGGACTTACCCATGAACTATTTGAGATGGGGTAAATTATATCTGCATCTAACCACTTGATGATTTCTTTCTTGACTACGTCCTTCATGATGGGGTTCAGACTTTGTTGTCCATCAATCGTCCCTTTTTCGCCATCTTCTAAGATAATCTTGTGCTTGCATATAGATGGACTAATTCCATGAATATCATCTATGGTCCATCCAATAGCCTTCTTGAATTGTTTCAACACCAGGATGAGATTCTCTTCTTGCTCAGTAGTTAATTATGCTGAAATAATCACAGGCAGAGTAGAAGAGTTACCTAAATAAACATATTTCAAATGTGAGGAAAGTACCTTCAGCTCTAATTTAGGTGACTCCTCGATTGATGCGTTTGGTTGGGCATAATCCCTTTTCTCTTACTCCAAAGATTCATAGTAGGATTGCAGATTAAATCCCCTTTGATTAGCTTCTAACAAAGCTAAGTATTCATCCTCCTCTTCATCATTTGGAGGATCTGATGTCAAAATTTGTTCAAATGGGTCCTCAACATAATTGAGTTCCTTCTCCATGATTAAATCCTCTAAATCAGACACTGCAGAACAATCATCAATTGTGTTAGGAAATTGCATGGGCTTAAAAATTTTAATGTTACCTGATCATCTTGAACACGCATAGTAAGCTCGCCCTTCTCCACATCAATAAGGGTCCTTCCGGTTGCTAAGAATGGTCTTCCTAAGATGATTGGCACCTCTTTGTCTACTTTAAAATCTAAAATCACAAAGTCAGCAGGAAAGATAAATTTGTCTACACGTACCAATATGTCCTCGATTTTTCCTTTTGGATGCGCTAAGGATCGATATGCTAATTGAAGTGTAACCATAGTAGGTCTAACTTCACCTATCCCCAACTTCCTAAATATTGACATGGGCATCAAGTTGATACTCGCACCTAAGTCACATAGTGCTTTACCACAATATGTTGCTCCGATATTGCAAGGTATGGTAAAACATCCAGGATCCTTCAATTTTGGGGGTAGTTTGTCTTGAAGATATGCACTGCATTCCTTCGTTAGGGCTACTGTCTCAAATTCTCCAAGCCTTTATTTTTTAGACAGGATATCCTTCATAAATTTGACGTAGTTCGGCATTTGTTCAAGTGCTTCAACTAATGGGATGTTGATATAAAGTTGCTTGAGTACGTCTAGGAACTTCTTGAATTGAATTTCCTGCTTCTGCTTCTAAAGTCTTTGAGGGTAGGGTGGTGGAGGTTTCTTTACTAGAACTAGTTGATTAATTTTCTGTGGCAATTCTGCATCTAATAGAGTTATTAGTTGATCAGAATTAGTTGGTTCAGAAGTTACCTTGTCAGGTTTTACAGATTCAATTTCTGGTGAAACTGGAATTTCAACACTCGGTTGAACTTCCTTTGAGTCTTGAGCATCAGCTGGCTCCTTCTCAACTTCGACAGAATTGGGCTCTAAAGTCTTTTTGCTCCTTAATGTTAACGCTTTACAATGCTCCTTCTCTGGATTCCTCAGATTCTCCGTATCACTAGGTAAAGCACCTTGTGGTCAATTTCTGAGTTCAGTTGCAATCTGGCCCACTTGATTCTCCAAATTCCTTAGAGAGGCATCATTTTCACCATGTATGCCTTCAATAGATTCTCTAGGCTATTGGATGGTTCAACTTGGGTTGGTTTTTGAGCTTGTTGGGAAAAACTAGGTGGCTGGGTCAATCTAGGTTGGACATAATTGTTACTAGTTCTTGCCCCTTGGTTACTCCAGGAAAAATTCGGGTGGTTTCGCCATGATGGGTTATAGAAGTTGGATTGCAGCCCTTGCCTTCCTCAATTTGGTTCTAGTTACCTATGTAATACACGAATTATGGGTTCGATGGACATTCTTTGAAAAAATGTCCTTTCCCACAATAAACACAGGCTACATTTTTAAATTGATTCAGTGGCTGTGCTGCAAAAATATTACCCCCATTAGTAGTAAGATTTTTAAACATTGAGGATATTGGTGATACTTGAGATGCGAGTGAAGTAAGAGTGTCTACTTCATGTATTCCAATGACTCATCTTCCTGACGCTGCTCGATTGGTTGGACACTAATAATTGTTGCTGGCAATCCTCTCAATGATTTCATAAGCCTCATTATAAGACTTAGAAAGGAGAGCACCATTAGCAGAAGCGTCCACTACCACCATCGTGTAAGCATTGAGACCATTATAAAATGTCTCAAGTTGTATACAATGTGGGATTCCATGATGAGGGCACTTACGTAATAATTCTTTGTACATTTCCCATGCCTCAAACAATGACTCATCCATTTGTTGGAAAGTAGTGATCTCGTTCCTCAACTTAGCATTCTTGCTAGGCGGGAAATACTTCATAAGGAATTTTTCTGCTAACTCTTGCCATGTTGAAATTAAGTTTGGTGGTAATGAGTTTAACCAAGCTCGAGCTCTGTCCCTTAGTGAATATGGGAATAGCTTCAATCGTAATGCATCTTCGAGTACTCCGACTAACTTGAAAGAATCGCTCACCTCCATAAACAGTCTTAAGTGTAGTGAGGATCTTCGGTAGGCATTCCACTGAATTGGCCTCCTGTCTGAAGCAGCTGGAACATGACTGGCTTTAAATCGAACTATTGTGCCTCAATTTTGGGTCTCCTAATACTTGGATTAAGATCATGAAATATTGGCACGGCATACTGTCTCAAAGCTCTATCCCTATCATCAACAATAAGGATAGGATTTTGAGCAAGGTTTGCTCCGTTTCCTTGATTCAGATTTTCGAAGTTCATCTCTTCAGTCCTTCTCTGACCTGCTTGTCTTCTGTGCTATCAAAAAGTTCATTCAATCTCAGGGTCTACAGGAAGTAAATCGATGATTCGGTCAATAATCATAAACACCTGAAATAATCATAGAAAAATTAACTAAGTTAAAATTTGAACAGAAAAATAAACCAAAATGCAAAACTAACAACTTCACAAATTATGACTTTTTTTTAAAACACAGTCCCCGGCAATGACGCTAAAAATTAGAACGACGGAAATGTGAAAGTGTACACAATTGCAACAAGTAATAAAGTGACAAGTAAATGTCGAGTTATCGTACCCACAGGGACTGTAAAAAGAATTATTTATGAATGCTATTTAAAACACTTTGGTGAAGAAAAATATTTTGTTTGAAGAGGGTGATTAAAAACTAAGATTTTAAACTAAGTAAACTAAATAAATAAATCTCAAATGCAAGATTTCAAAATACGATTTTAATCAAGATGACATAATTGTGTTAGATTAATCAAAATACGAAATTGTGTTAGATTAATTACGGTTCTTAACTTAAAATTATTAGACTCATGTTTATATTGTTACGAATAAGTTCACGACAACTCGGTAATTTACTAACTTATGAACATACTCACCTACCAAAATCCATTTATCTCTTGACTATATCCCTATGTCAATTCAACGGATTAAACAAATCTTAATAGGCAAATATGTTATTGCAGATACATACTTATTAAATCGAAATAATCTTTTGTACATATCCCTATGTCAATTCAAACAATTAACTCGATTTAATAAGCACATAAAAGACTATGTGAGGTAACAAAGTATTCTTACCTTGAAACAGTTTAATCACAATAATCTTGCAAGTTATGCAAGGCAAATGTATCGTCAGATACCATTTCTAATCTAACCCTCAACTATCTTAGATGATTAAACATGCACTGATTAAGTACTGTGTCCATTAATTATAATTTCAATCCGTTTAAATAATTAATTCATTAGTTACCTAACAATTGTAATGCAAGCATAACTTAGTCATGATTTTACTTAATCAAGCATCTTACAGAGGCCTATAACAACAAAAACACAATTTCAATAATTTTAAAAAATAAAATGCAATCAACCTAACACGAATTAAATTCAAGCTTAATTGATTAAATTAACCATTCTAACAACATAAATATTCATAGATATGTTCAACATAACAACAACAAAAATTAAAGATATAAGGAACAATAATCAAATCCGGTGTTTTTTCGTGGCTTGACTAGTTGCTCCGTTCATCCTTCTCCGTTGTCCTCGACCAGGGATACTATGAACACTTAATTGCTGCTCCAAATAGCTGATGAATGCCCCTTTCCCAAGAGGAGAAATCGGCAGGAGAGCAAGGGAATTTTGGAATGGAAAAGAAGAAAGAAAGTGGAGAGAAGAGAGGAAAGATATGAATGCTTGAGGTATGTTTTTCAAATGACCAGCCTAAGGGGGGTTTTATAGCTGAGGAGGGCTACTAAAAATAGCTAAAATTATCAACCAAAGAGCCCGCCCTTGGCCGGCCATACATGTGGCAAGGTTGATAGTTTCAACTTTGCTAATTTTGGCTTGGGCCAAATCTATAAAGCCACCAATTGTGGATGGGTTTGAATGCAACTTGAACAGGTCTTCAAGGGCCTCTTTGCAAGCTTAAATAATCAAGTAATAAGCCGATTTGGGTTAGCTCTTGGGACAGTTTTTGGGCTGCCCATTTCTTGGTCGGTTCGGTTCACTCGATTCAGTTCAACTGAACCACTTTTTTATAATTAATTAATAATAATTTATTAACCCAAATTAAATTGGATATAAATTAAAATTAATTATATTATGAATTAATACATATAATTTTGGACCATCTTAGGCTAAAATTTAGTTCGCCTCAATACTTCAAATTGCTTCTCGATTTTGTGTTTCTAGCAGTGTCTACCGAGTTATTTTTCGCCCTTTGTGCAAATCTATCAAAAATAACCAAAATTCATCAAAATTAATTATAAAATTAACTAAAATTCAACATGTTCATATTTTAAGTGCACTTTAATTATTTTGTAAAAAATAATTATTTTTTCGACAATAATTTTATTGAAACTGTATGATTTTAAGTTAACAAGGGTATGTAAAAATGTGTAAATTTTCGTGTTTCCAACCTTGCGCGAAAAATAATTATATGCTAAATTTAGCAAATCTGCTGGCTTTGAAAAGTGATGCAACCTTAGCCCGGGAAATTACTACTGAATCCATTGAGCTGCCACGAGGACCAATAACTCGATCACGAGCTAAGAGATTTCGAAATGCAATAGCAAGCTATATGGAACGAGCTTGGGAAGAGCAAGTGGCCGAATTTGATAGTCGTGCTTCGAACCGTTCAAAAAGCGGTACTTGCAATTTATTGCAAGCTGAATTTGTTTCTTTTAATTAACTTGTTTTAGTTTAATAAATGAGTAGCTGATCAATTAATTTAACTTATCTTAAGTTTTAATAAATGATTAGTTATTGAACTTTATTAAATAAAGATGCTTCTTAATTGATCTAGTTCCTAGGATTATTTATTGATGCATAAAGTAAGTTCTTAAAATTATGCTTCTTTAATTAAACTAGTTGCTGGAATAATTATTGCATATATGTTTTAGTTCATTCATTTAAGTAAGTTTAATGTTTGTTATGATTAATAAGTGTTTTCATTTATTTAATAAACTCATTTTAATGTGTTTATTGCAGGTGACTTTTAAGCTTATAGTGGTTACAATTCAAGGCTGTTACACATTTAATTAAGTGGCTGTTCAAGTTCTTTTGAGTTACAACTAAAGGGGCTGTTATAAAGGGAGCATAAAATTCATTAAAGGAGTTTTTAAAGAGCATTTTATGCCCTTTAAAATTCGGCAGCAACTCTTCCACTTCCAGCCGTTTTTGGAGCTATCAAAAGAAATTAATCAAGCCTTTGAATGTCATTAAGGAGCTGGTTAAGAGAAGATGTCTATTCAACTAGCCAAGGACAACTCAAGAGTCATTTTCTAAGCCATTAAAGACATTCAAATCAGCTGAAATAAAGTGATTTTATGGAAGGAGTTATTTGTTCAAAGAATAAGAAAAGACATCAGTTTTTTATGGCACATTAAGTGGATGTTTTTGACCATTCGGTTACCTTGTTTTAGCATTATAAATAGGTGTAATCAGCCATAGAGATGGAACCTTTTGCTGAATATAAATGAAATATTTGAATTGTGAGCTATCCAATTCTCTTTGTTCTTACGGAATTGATTTGACTTATCAAGCATAGCTTGTGGCGTCCATCTTTTCTTTGTTGCTGAACTTATCACCTTTGGTGTGGCGTTCTATATACCTTTGGTTCCTATCATAGCTGATAGTGGGTCAAGGTTCCTTACTGTTTCTTAAAACCGAAAAACACCTAAGAACCATTTTGAGACTCGGGTCAACAATTTATTATTGCTGGTTCATTCTCGGTCTTAGCCAAATTAATTTGTTATTGTTTCCTATTTATTTTTGTCTATTACCTTTGTTTGAAGCCATTATCTCTATTTTGTTTCTTTTTAACCGAAACGATTCTATTCTACTCAATTCACGATCGGGCATCACTTACAACTCGAATCAATCACGAAAGGAGTTCGTATCAAATTGGTATCAGAGCTAGCGAATTTGGAGTAAGAATCAACGTTGTCGGCATTACGGTATAGTAGTTTCTTTGAAAAAAATTGAAAAAAAAATTTGAAAAAAAAATTCAAAAAAATTAGTTTCCATTCAAATTCAAAAGATTGGATATTAAGTTGAAAAAAAAAATCGTGAAAAAAAATTTGTGAAAAAAAAAAAAGAAGAGAAAAGCTAGTTTTGAAATTTTGTTGTTGTTTGCTGCCCAAATTTAGTCATTACTACCTTCTATTTTTTTTTCTTTCGCCACACCCAACCTTTTCATTTCTTTGTTTCAAGCCTACTTTCCTTTGTCCTACAATATTCTTACCAATCCCAAACATCAAGTTTGTAAGCCGACCCACAACAACTGCCTATTAAGTTTAAATAATTCCTAAGAACTTAGAGAGGAGGAGTGAGTGGAAAGAGGCAAGAGAGTGGTGAGTTTATTCGAGAGTACAAAAGCCAAGTGAGTGAGACTTCTTTGTGAGTGGATAGTGAGATTCTTTGTTGTGAGTTTATTTTAAAAAAAATGTCACGAAGTCCGGAAAGAAATCAAAATGTGGAAGGAGGGTTACGTCCCGTAAGAAATGTTGGAAGAGGAGTGCCAGATCTTACCCTTCAAGCAATTATGCGGGAGATGGAGCAATTATTTGATAGAAAACTTGAACCGATTGAAGATCGATTATATCGAGTTGAGACACGAGAACCACGTGAGATGACTCCGGAAGGTGCAACACGAGAGCGAGAACGTCCAATCCAAGATCCTTCTGAAGTAAGTGAACAAGAAAGTGATCGTTCATCTGCCCGAAGTGTACGACGTCGAGGCCGTCAACGACAACGAGGTCCTAGAGATCGTGATCGACCCGATGACAATTTTAAGAATATCAAGATGACAATTCCACCATTCCAAGGTAAGAATGACCCTGAAGCTTATTTGGAGTGGGAAAAGAAGATTAAGCTTGTTTTTGATTGCCACAACTATTCGGAGAGTAAAAAGGTGAAACTCGCAGCAATTGAGTTTTCTGATTATGCCATAGTGTGGTGGGACCAGCTTGTAACAAGTCGACGACGAAATGGTGAAAGACCCATCTCTACTTGGGGAGAAATGAAATCAGTCATGCGGAAAAGATTTATTCCATCATACTACCATCGAGATCTTTATCAACAACTTCAAAACCTTACTCAAGGAAATAGAAGTGTTGAAGATTATTATAAGGAGATGGAGATAGTGATGATTCGAGCTGATATCGAGGAGGATCGAGAGGCAACCATGGCTAGGTTCCTTGCGGGTTTAAATCGTGACATTGCCAACATAGTTGAACCACAACACTATGTTGAAGTGATGGACATGGTTCATATGGCGATTAAGGTTGAAAAGAAACTTAAGCGAAAAGGAGTTAGTAGACACTATGCCAATTCTTCAACCAACAAATGGAGTCAAGGAGTCAACAAACCCCCTATTAGAACAAAGGAGCCGATTGTAGCAGCTAAATCAAATCAGCCCGTTGGAGAGACAAGTCGAAATAAAAATGAGCAAGCGCAAATCGCACGAGAGACATAAATGTTTCAAGTGTCAAGGCCGGGGGCACATAGCTAGTCAATGTCCCAATAGACGAATAATGGTGATAAGAGCTGATGGAGAAATTGAGTCGGAGGAAGAGGATGAAAATGCACTTGAAATGCCATCCGATGATGAAGAGAAAGATTTAGAGTTACCCGTTGAAGGAGAAATTCTTGTGGTGAAGCGTAGCCTCAGCATTCAAAGTGTTGAAACTAATCAACAAAGGGAGAATATTTTTCACACTCGATGCCACATTCAAGGCAAGGTATGTAGTATGATCATTGATGGTGGTAGTTGTACTAATGTAGCTAGTATTATGTTGGTGGAAAAGCTAGGATTGGCTACAACTAAACATCCAACTCCATACAAGTTGCAATGGTTAAATGATGGAGGTGAGCTGAAAGTAACAAAACAAGCTGTGGTGGCATTTTCTATTGGAAAGTACCAAGATGAAGTGGTGTGCGATGTAGTTCCTATGCATGCGGGACATCTACTTTTGGGACGTCCATGGCAGTTTGATAGGTGCGTGATCTATGATGGTTATACAAATCGCTATACATTTAAGCATCGAGGCAAGAATGTAACTTTAGCGCAGTTGACTCCAAAGCAAGTGTACCAAGATCAATTGAAGTTGAAAGAAAAGATTGAAAAAGAGAGAGACAAGAAAAATGAAAAAAGAAAGAAAAATTGAAGGAGTGGAGGTAAAAGTACGAGAGGAACAAGAAAGTCAAAAAGAAATTGAGAGTGGTAAAATGAGCGTATTTGCGAGAGAAAAGGAGATAAGAAAATCATTGTTGTTGCATCAACCCGTACTTGTACTTATGTACAAGGAATGCTTATTCGATGCTAACGAACTTGATAAGTCTTTACCTTTGTCTATTGTTTCATTGATTCAGGAATTCAAAGACGTTTTCCCGGAAGATGTGCCAAGTGGATTGCCTCCTTTTCGAGGTATTGAACATTAAATAGACTTTATTCCCGGAGCTACAATTCCAAATCGGCCAGCTTATCGAAGCAACCCGGAGGAAACTAAAGAGTTGCAATGACAAGTAGCGGAATTAATGGAAAAGGCTATATAAGGGAGAGTTTAAGTCCATGTGCAGTTCCCGTTCTGTTGGTGCCTAAAAAAGATGGTTCATGGAGGATGTGCGTAGATTGCCGAGCTATCAACAAAATTACCGTCAAATACCGTCATCCCATTCCTAGACTTGATGATATGTTAGACGAGCTTAGTGGTGCAAAATTGTTCTCTAAGATTGATCTGAAAAGCGGCTATCATCAAATTCGTATGCGGGAGGGGGACGAGTGGAAGACTGCGTTTAAAACTAAATATGGTTTGTATGAGTGGTTAGTGATGCCTTTTGGCCTCACCAATGCACCGAGTACTTTCATGAGGTTGATGAACCACGTTTTGAGGTCTTTCATTGGTCGTTTTGCGTAGTTTATTTTGACGATATTTTAATTTATAGCAAATCATTAACTGAACATCTTGAACATTTGCATGCTATTTTGAAGGTTTTACGAAAGGAAGTATTGTATGCAAACCTTAAGAAATGTAACTTTTGTACTGACAAAGTTGTTTTTCTAGGTTTTGTTGTAAGTGCGAATGGACTAGAGGTGGACCAAGAGAAGATTAAAGCAATACAAGAATGGCCACGACCGAATAACATCAGCCAAGTTAGAAGCTTTCATGGTCTTGCAAGCTTCTATAGGAGGTTTGTACCAAATTTTAGCACTCTTGCTGCCCCATTAACCGGTATTATCAAAAAAAATTCACCTTTTATTTGGTCTGATGAACAAGAATCTGCTTTTATTAAAATCAAAGATTGTTTGACTAATGCTCCACTTTTATGTTTGCCGGATTTTAACAAAATTTTCGAGGTGGAATGTGATGCTTCTGGAATAGGAATAGGTGCGGTTTTAACGCAAGATGGACGACCGGTGGCTTATTTTAGCGAGAAACTTAATGGAGCTATGCTCAATTATCCCACCTATGACAAAGAAATGTACGCATTGATACGTGCATTAGAAACATGGCAGCATTACCTTTGGCCTAAAGAGTTCGTTATACACACGGACCATGAGGCTTTGAAGCATTTGAGAGGGCAAACTAAGCTTAACAAGCGACATGCAAAATGGGTAGAATTCTTAGAATCCTTTCCATATGTGATTAAGTATAAGCAAGGTAAGGAAAATATCGTTGCGGATGCTTTATCGCGAAGGTATGCTCTTCTAAATTATTTGGATGTCAAGTTACTTGGTTTTGCTTATTTAAAGGAATTATATGCTGATGATTCTGATTTTGGAGAAGTTTACAAGTTATGTGTGCAAGGTGCGTATGACAGGTACTACCAACAAGATGGATTCCTATTTCGAGAAAATAAGTTGTGCATACCCCAAGGATCAACTAGAAATTTGCTGGTTCATGAACCACATAGTGGGGGTTTAATGGGACATTTTGGTATTGCCAAAACTTTGGCCGTTCTTCAAGAACACTTTTATTGGCCAAAGATGAAACGAGATGTGGCTAAAGTGTGCAATTGTTGTATTGTTTGCAAGAAGGCGAAATCAAGGGTCCAGCCACATGGACTCTATACTCCATTACCGATCCCAGAAATGCCATGGATGGATATTTCTATGGACTTTGTTTTGGGTCTTCCTAGAACAAAGAATGGCAAAGATTCTGTGCTTGTTGTAGTTGATCGGTTTTCAAAAATGGCTCATTTCATAGCATGTAACAAAACTGACGATGCTTTAAATGTTGCCAATCTATTTTTTAGGGAGATTGTACGATTACATGGCATTCCAAGAACCATTGTTTCGGATCGAGACACTAAATTTCTCAGCCACTTTTGGAGGACTTTATGGGGAAAAATTGGAACTAAGCTAATATTTTCCACAACAAGTCATCCCCAAACTGATGGCCAAACGGAGGTTGTTAATAGAGTTCTGTCAACACTACTGCGGGCCATTATACGTAAGAATTTAAAGACTTGGGAGGAGTGTCTACCTCACATTGAATTTGCATACAATCGATCGGTACATTCAGCTACCAAGTTTTCACCATTTGAGGTAGTGTATGGATTTAATCCCTTAACTCCATTGGATTTATTGCCTTTACCTTCTGATAAATTGGTGCATGTAGATGGAAAGAAAAAGGCAGATTTTGTGAAACAATTACATCAGCAAGTTAGGGATAATATTGAACGAAGAACGGAGCAATATGCTCATCAAGTTAACAAGGGCCGTAAACGAGTAATATTTGAACCTGGTGATTGGGTTTGGATTCACATGTGCAAGGAGAGATTTCCCGAACAAAGACGTTCCAACCTTTTACCACGAGGAGATGGACCTTTTCAAGTCTTGGAGAGGATTAATGATAATGCTTATAAGTTAGATTTACTTGGTGAGTATGGGGTTAGTGCTACTTTTAATGTTGCTGATTTATCCCTTTTGATGTAGGTGACGATTTGGGAGCAAATCGCCTCGAAGAGGGGGGGAATGATGCAACCTTAGCCCGGGAAATTACTACTGAATCCATTGAGCTGCCACGAGGACAAATAACTCGATCACGAGCTAAGAGATTTCGAAATGCAATAGCAAGCTATATGGAACGAGCTTGGGAAGAGCAAGTGGCCGAATTTGTTAGTCGTGCTTCGAACCGTTCAAAAAGCGGTACTTGCAATTTATTGCAAGCTGAATTTGTTTCTTTTAATTAACTTGTTTTAGTTTAATAAATGAGTAGCTGATCAATTAATTTAACTTATCTTAAGTTTTATAAATGATTAGTTATTGAACTTTATTAAATAAAGATGCTTCTTAATTGATCTAGTTCCTAGGATTATTTATTGATGCATAAAGTAAGTTCTTAAAATTATGCTTCTTTAATTAAACTAGTTGCTGGAATAATTATTGCATATATGTTTTAGTTCATTTATTTAAGTAAGTTTAATGTTTGTTATGATTAATAAGTGTTTTCATTTATTTAATAAACTCATTTTAATGTGTTTATTGCAGGTGACTTTTAAGCTTATAGTGGTTACAATTCAAGGCTGTTACACATTTAATTAAGTGGCTGTTCAAGTTCTTTTGAGTTACAACTAAAGGGGCTGTTATAAAGGGAGCATAAAATTCATTAAAGGAGTTTTTAAAGAGCATTTTATGCCCTTTAAAATTTGGCAGCAACTCTTCCACTTCCAGCCGTTTTTGGAGCTATCAAAAGAAATTAATCAAGCCTTTGAATGTCATTAAGGAGCTGGTTAAGAGAAGATGTCTATTCAACTAGCCAAGGACAACTCAAGAGTCATTTTCTAAGCCATTAAAGACATTCAAATCAGCTGAAATAAAGTGATTTTATGGAAGGAGTTATTTGTTCAAAGAATAAGAAAAGACATCAGTTTTTTATGGCACATTAAGTGGATGTTTTTGACCATTCGGTTACCTTGTTTTAGCATTATAAATAGGTGTAATCAGCCATAGAGATGGAACCTTTTGCTGAATATAAATGAAATATTTGAATTGTGAGCTATCCAATTCTCTTTGTTCTTACGGAATTGATTTGACTTATCAAGCATAGCTTGTGGCGTCCATCTTTTCTTTGTTGCTGAACTTATCACCTTTGGTGTGGCGTTCTATATACCTTTGGTTCCTATCATAGCTGATAGTGGGTCAAGGTTCCTTACTGTTTCTTAAAACCGAAAAACACCTAAGAACCATTTTGAGACTCGGGTCAACAATTTATTATTGCTGGTTCATTCTCGGTCTTAGCCAAATTAATTTGTTATTGTTTCCTATTTATTTTTGTCTATTACCTTTGTTTGAAGCCATTATCTCTATTTTATTTCTTTTTAAATCGAAACGATTCTATTCTACTCAATTCACGATCGGGCATCACTTACAACTCGAATCAATCACGAAACGAGTTTGTACCAAAAAGTCAGGTTTCTAGGTCATGTAATCTCCGATGATGGCATCTGAGTGGACCTGAGTAAAATATTGGCAATTGTAGACTGGAAAATTCTAAAGAATGTTTCTCAAGTACGTAGTTTTTTGGGCTTAGCCGGATATTATTGACGATTTGTTAACAAATTTTCGATCATAACATCTCCGATGGTGAAGTTGCTGCAAAAAGATGTTAGCTTCGTTTGGTCTAATAAATGCCAGAAAAGTTTCAAGAAATTGAAAAACATGCTAACTGAAGCTCTAGTTTTAACTCAAGAAAAGCATGGGAAGAGTTCAGTGTATATAGTGATGCATCACTTTGTGGTCTGAGGTGCGTTCTAATGTAGAGCAAGAAAGTAATTGCTTATGATTCACGATAGTTGAAGCCTCATGAGAGAAACTATCCGACATATGATTTATAGACTACCGCGATTGTTTTTGCTTTGAAAATCTAGCGACACTATTTATACAATAAGAAATTTCATGTTTTCACTGATCACAAAAGCTTGAAATATCTGATGACATAGAAAGATCTAAACATGTGGCAGGGTAGGTGGCTTGAATTACTAAAAGATTATGAATTAGTGATTGATTACCATCTCGAGATGATGCTCTGAGCTATAAATCTCTATTTTCCTTGAGAGCTATGAATGCAAGCTTGACGATAGATACTAATGGTTCTATTCTGGCCAAGTTGAAAGTGAAGTCAGTGCTCTTATAAAAATTTAGGAATTTTAGAAAAAATTGTTCAATTTTGATAAAAAGAGGGAACTAGTTAAAAGTGGTCAAATGACTGATTTCTATATTGGTGTTAATGATTGCCTGTACTTTTGTAATCGGTTGTGCATACTGAACAATTCAAGACTAAAACAAGAATTGTTAAACGAAGCTCACAATAGTGTTTATTTGATTTATCTTGGAAGCAATAAAATGTAGAATGATTTGAAGCAACATTACTGGTGTCCGCGAATGAAACGTGAAATATCAGAGTTCGTATCCAAATGCTTGATATGCCAGCAAGTGAAAGCTGAACATCAAGTTTTGTCAGGTTTGTTGCAACCTGTGATGATTCCTGAGTGGAAATGGGAGCGTGTCACCATGGATTTTGTTTAAGGGTTACAAATGATTTCGAAAAGAAAAGACTCGATTTGGGTTATTATAAATATATTGACGAAATTAGCTTATTTTATACTTATTCAAACTGATTACTCACTTGAGAGATTAGTTGAATTGTATGTTTCAAAAATTGTTAGATTGCATGGTGTACCACTGTCGATTATCTTTGATCGAGATCCAAGATTTACCTCCAGATTTTAGGGTAAATTACATGAGACTTCGGGATCTAGATTGAATTTTAGCACCGCTTTTCATCCGTAAATAGATGGTCAGACTGAACGAGTGATTCAGATTCTAGAACATATGTTACAGTGTTGTGTCATTGAGTTTAAAGTAGCTAGGAAAACTATTTATTGCTAGTTGAGTTTGCTTACAATAACAATTATCAGTCGATAATAAAATTGGAACCATATGAGGGTTTATATGGACATAAATGTAGAAGTCCATTATACTAGTCTAAATTGAATGAAAGAAGGTTAGTAGGGTGGATCTGATTCAAGAAACTAAGATAAAGTTAGAATTATCCGTGATAGTCTGAAAGCTACATCCGGTCGTTAAAAATCTTATGCTGATTTGAAACGAAAAGATATTGAGTTTTCTGTTGGTGAGAAAGTATTTTTGAAGGTCTAACCCTGGAGAAAGGTTTTGTGTTTAGGTAGAAAAGGGAAACTCAGCCCGAGGTTTATAGGACCGTATGAAATTTTGGAGAGAATCAGACCTGTGGCTTATCATTTAGCATTACCTCCAGAACTTGATAGAATTCACAATGTGTTCCATGTTTTGATGCTTCATCGCTATTTTTTTGATCCATCATATGTGTTATCTATGAATGAAATTGAATCACAGCTTGATCTAACTTACAATGAAGAACTAGTTAGAATTTTTGTTCGGGAAATGAAAAAATTACAAAATAAACATGTACCGTTGGTTAAAGTATTGTGGCATCAACACAAATTTAAGGAAGCTAGTGAAAAATGGAAGAATCTATAAGATCATTTTATCCGACCCTATTTATAGGTAAGAAATTTCGAGGATGAAATTTTTAAAGGGGGAGTTATAACATCCCGTCTTTCAATGGTACTAGATATGGTGGTTTTGGAACCTTGATTTTTGAGGCTTGAGTCAATAAATAATATTCTATAACATTTATGAGTTTATTATAGAGTTTGATTGAGTCTTGGTCTAGTAATTTTAGCGATCGAGTAGTTAATTAAGGAAAAAGGACTAAATCGTAAAAGACGTAAAACTTCATCACTATTTATTATTATTCGTTAAAGTGCATGATTAAAGTCTTTTTAAGCATTGAAATGGTAATTAAACCATTATAAATGTTAGTGGGCAGTTAAGGTTATTTATCTAGTTAAAATTGTATATTAGTGATAAAGGGTAAAATTGTAATTAGTTATATAAAAACAAAAACAAAAAATATAAAAATTATCATCATCTTCATTAGCTATTATCATCGATATTAGAAGAAGAAAACACCGTGGTTATAGCTTGAATTTCGGCTAAGCTAATAATTTGGCATGTAAGTGATTTTCCTATCCGTTTCTCGTAAATTTTATATTTTAAAGATCGTTGTAGCTTAACCTAGTTAACCCGGGGATTATTTTGTAAAATTGTTAAAGGTTTAAGGACTTTCCATTAATGAATTTTTAGTGTTCATGAGATTAAATGAAATATTTATAAACTTGGATTTGATTGCGTTTTAGGTTGTGCCAAAATCCAAGTTTCTTTCCCAACATCTAGAGCCCTAAATCAAATCCGCGATTTGAGCAAACTTTACGATTCGCTTTCGCATTCATCCACATCTTTTCTTATCATTCTCTCTCCCTTCAAAATGATTTGTCCTAAAATCCAGATCTACATAAAATAGAAATGGATTAAAAACAAAACAAAACTTTTGAAGAACACTTAAAATTTCAGGAATAAAATAAGTACCATAATCTATTAAAACAAGTTGTTTATCCATGTCCAATGAATCCAAATGCAAATGCTTCCAAATGCCTATGTTTTTGTAGATTGTGGACAAACAATACAACATGCAAAAACTAGACATGTCCTTTTACGTCTTCTTCCTCTTTGTTTAAAATTCCTTGTAAGCTTTTAAATCTTGAAACTGATGAACCTGATCAAATAGAACATTAAACAAAAAATATTTATAGGGATCTCTTTTCAAAATTGGAACATACAAACCAACTTCGGGATCAAAGACGTAATTTTTCCTTACAATTTTATCACAACAAACGAAATTTGTGTAGATCTAGACAAACATCTTTCAATTCACCATTTAATGTTATTTCTACCAACACAAAATAATTCATGCAGAAAACATTTTAAAATGTTGTTCGATACAAACTCACCAACATCATTCATAGAATAAGAACAAGATAGAACATGATAAAGAGAATCTTAAAAAACAAAATTATTGGTAGATTTATCAACGAAAATCAAAGAATACCAATTTGGTTGAATCTCAAAAGGTTCCTCACCTTGCTTACCTTTCAACATTTGAGGATTGTTTGCAGTTTCCAACTTACCTTTACTGATCAAATGGAACCATCTCTCGTCGGGAAGGTAATGAAGTTGAAACTCATTCATTTGATCTTTAGAGACCTGAAATGAAGAAAAATCACAAAGCAAACTTGCATGCAGGTTAGTCAAGATGTTCCTTACTTTTGCTTGATCACATTCTTCTTTTTTAATTTTCTTTTCAGGCTCACATTTTCTTTCAATTGTTTTTCTCTTTCATTCTCTTTTTCACAACTTCTTTTCTCACACACTCTCTTTTTATTTCCTTTTCTTTTTTTTTCTTCTCTCAATCTCTTTTATTTTTCTTTCATTTTCTTTCATAAAAAAATATTCTCTCTTTTTGTCAATTTCTTTTTTCTTCGTTTCTTTTTTTCTTCTCATATTTTCTCTCATTATCAACTCTTGTTTTTCTTTTCTCTCAATTTTCTTTTGCCTTACTTTTTCAATTTCTTTACAAAGTGTGGTAGAAATGAAAGAATATGAATGAGTAGACTTTTGTTGGGTATGAGTGGAATGATTTAAATACAAAACAAGACCACCTTTTCATGATTGAATCTCCATGGATGAGTACTTTGAGGTACTCGAAGTGACACTTGTATGATAGATTCACGTACCTTCACGTTTGTTACCTCAAAAGGCTTCAAACTTGCGATTTTCTTTACTATAACTTGAATCCCATGAAGAATAGGAATCAAGATGTAGCTCTATTCTAAATGAATCATTAGTCGATTTCCTCCATGGTGATCTTCCTTCTATACGATCTAATCTTTTTTGTATTTGCTCGGCTTTAAATTGTACAACACTTCGTATTTTTTTCAACAAATGTTGCAATTCCAACTCTGACAAGTCTTGTGACATGATTTATCAAATGGGTAGAAACAAAAGAATTGATTTAAAAGATAGAAAGTACCTTGCCAACAAACCTCGCAAAGTTCACTCAAAAAGAAAAAATAATTTGCTCCACTCGTGTTTCACTCCAGAATTTTTGGCTTTTATCTCTCAGATGCTCTTACAACACTCGTGCCTTTTTCCACTCGCAATTTTCTCTCGTTGGCTCTTAAAAGAACTAAAAGAAGTCTTTCAATCCTTTTAAAAGTTAGTAGCTTAAAAATTGACTTATCGTTTCACGGGTGCTTGCAACAAGAACACATGTTAGTAGGCACACAAAGATGATCGAAACTACTTGGAATGATATCAACTAGATAACAAGAACATAAACTGAAATGTTCAACTCAATTTTTTCCTTCTTTTCAGAATCATTTTTTTTAAATTCAAATGTTCCTTTTTTATAATTCTAATCTCCTTTTTTCAATATCTTCAAATTTCTTTTTTTTGAATTTTTTTCACTTTTTTGAAACTTGAAATAACAGTAAAGATAGAAACGAACCTAATTTTAAGATTCCCGAGTTCTGATACCAAATGATGTGATTTCCCGAGCTTGGATGATCGAAAAATAGCTCAATGTGAAGAATTGCCTTGAAATGGTTTAAAAGGTGGAAACCTTAATCCGAAGCACTTGAATTCTTTAAGGAACCGTAGCTATCTTAAAACTACAACCCACTTAAACTTGACCGAATACTCGAATCTTGATGTATCGAAGTTGCCACACCCCAGGATGGAAAATAGAGTGATAAGACAATTTTTAAATGACAGAAACTTAGAAAGTTTGATAAGTTCGACATAGTTCAAGGAAGAACCTTAGAGAAAATTCTTACAAAAGTATGATTTAATTTCAAGAAAAAGTTTTTTTACATGGGTAGCTTAGGCTGAAATTTTTAGGCTTTCAAAATGACCTTTCAAATCCCTATATGGGCCTTTCAAATTTGGCATTTATCTATCTTTAAACAAACAATTAAATATGGTTTAAACTCTTAGTAGTTAGCCCAAAAGGTATGTCCCTTCATTAGGTCTTGTGTAGTTTAAAGGTCATCATCTTCATGAAGCTTAATGCTCCTTAAAGGTGTTGTTTTGTAGTCCCTTCTTCTTCCCAAAATCGAATGCCTTCATTTTTTGTGTTTTTCCTCCCTCTAATTGGTGCCATGAATATGCTTTAACTGCACCAAAACTGAACAAAATTTGAAAAGGCCTTTCTTGATCCTTTGAATAGTCAGATCAAGAATGAATGTTTATTAAACACTTGAAACCTGTTCAAATTCTTATTCAACTCAAAACACCTTAATAAAAATGAAAATAAACACACTTTATGCTTTAAAAGTAACAACCAAAATAAATAACACACGTATAAAAACTAACTCAAACATATTTAACAACTAAGATGCTTAAATGCATGGTTTAATTAAGATGCAAACTAAATGAACAAATGAGTTACTTAATGCAAGACTTAATTAAAAATGCACACTTACCTATCATGGGAGTTACATAATGCATTTCATAATTTAAGATGCAAACATAACTATTATGAGAGTTACATAATGCATGACATAATTAAATCATGAACTTTATTAACATATGAGTTATGAAATACATGACATAATTAAATACTAAACACTTAATGCAAGTCATAATTAAAATATGTATATTAATAATTCAAGAGATTAATTTAAAGATGCAAACATAAACTAAAATAAACTTAATTGAAGTCATTGATTCATTAAAACCCATCAAAAGGTTTCATCCAACTATTGGATCAAAATTTGACTTGGTCTTGGCCCAATCGGAACTTGATTAATTTGGACTTATTTCCCACGTCTACACATAGGCCTTTTAAACTCCTATTTGACCCATTTTGCTCTACCTCCCATAGTTGACCCAATTGGTAAACACAAAGGATCAGTCTTTGTTTTGACTATCACAAGAAGAAGTGGCTCTTGGAGATTCAGCCCAACATCAACTTATTTTATCTTGATAAGAATAGTTTCAACCTTGGTGTGCAGAATCACATCAAGATGAAAATATTCATGGAAGATATATGGTCAACAAAGGGACCTGCAACATTTTATAAATAGAACTATTTCAGAAGTCAATCATTTCATATGCATAAACTAAAATATTAAGAGCGCAACGAAAACTTGAAATAAAACGAACAAAGAAACATAAAAGAAAAACCACAAGTCCTTTCTTTAAAATGTGATTAAACCTTATTTAAAATGTGAATAAGAAAGACTTATTGAGCAACGAATAAAATGTTGCAAGGCTAATGTTCTATTTTAAGTCCATAATGTAATAGAGATTGTTCCAACTCAGCCCAAAGGACTTGTATGAAAACATTGAGTGCCTTCTTAAGCTTTCTAGCCCTTGCCCTCATAATTGGCCCCATAGGTACCTACAACACATCTCCGAGTAATGGAACCTTCACATTTGGTCCTAAAGTCATGCCCATGCTCACATAAAAAAGAGAACGAGCTAGCAAGTGTATGTGGTGTAATGCGAAGGATCACAAAGCCTCTAAATGTCCAACATATTCATTTAAGAAAACATCATTGTAAGCCGAGGAATGTAAGTATGACATAGAGCCTATTAAGGAGTCTTCGTCTACTGCTATCATTGACGATGCTGATGTAAATGAGCAAGAAACTTCAAGTGACACCATTTGTAAAGACAATACGTGTGATTTTGTGCCTATTGTTGAGTCTATATTTGAATGTAGTAAACATGTAATTGTTTTCTATATATTTGAATGATGAATAAATAAATAAAGTTAATTTCACATTTCACTATTATGTCTTTTATCTTTTCCATGCATAGTGAAATTATGACAAGCAAATATTAGCTCATTGATTGTCTAAAGTTCAAACTGAAGATAAGTGGAATTCTAAAGAATGTTTACATTACGACAAAGACAACTTACTTCATTAGATAATCTAAATGAGTCTGTAATCCCGTAAAAGAATCAAAGTGTGCATTTGATTCAAATACTGAGAAGGATTATTATGTCGTCTACAATACCAATTGGGGAGATGACTAGTCTTGGCTATTGGAGCAGTTGACTCCACGAGTAGAGACATAGATGTATTCATTGGTAGAATGATACATTGGACTGGACCCGAGATTAATTAATTCTAAATCCGTTTGTGAATTAATTCACTTGCGACATTCATGGTGTTATTTACCTAAATCCTGAGTTAGTCACTGACCATATGTATGCAACTCATGTGCTTTGATATAAGTGAAAACTTATGCTCTAAAGATGATCGAGCCCATAGCCGGTATGTTGGGTACATAACTTGTGTATGGCATGACTTTACTAGCAATAGTAGAATTCATAGCTCAATTAAAAAGTTAATGATATCCTCTTATTGGCATTGTGTGGATTGATAAATATAGAATGTGGCCACGGGTTGCTTATTCTCGAACGAGCAATTTATCACAGTCATTTGTTGACAGTGATCATATTAATCATTAAGAAGACACAATGGTGACAATGAGATAAAATAGGATTGTATTGAGTGAACGGATTTAAGTCAAAGGAATCAAGGATATCATATGAGGATAACACACACATGACGAGGTCATTGGACAAAACAATTGGATGAATTGCTTTCGTAAAAAGTATAAATAAGGAGTTTTAAATCATAGTACTTCTTGTGGACTGACTCCATGATTAAGTAATTGCGAATTATTAGAACGATGCTTCTGGACATAATTGCAATCACGAGAGCATAATTGTATATGTCTGATTTGTCCCTCTGCTAGCTCAACAAAAGCTCTATCGTACTGCATTTGAATAAGAAGAAAATTCTACAACTTTAGGAATAATTTAATTGAGTTGATTTATTCGATATAGAATTAAATTAGGTGGTCGTAAGAATTGTTCAACTAGAGACTTTGATTAAAGAATTTTCTTGAAAAATTAATTTGGAAAAATTAATTTAATCAAGTAAAATTAAATTAATCAAATCAATTAAATTAAAATTATATTTTTGGAAGTTAATTTTTAATTTATATAATTAGCCCAATGGATAATTGAACTTGAAAATTGGACCTGAGATCGTAAATTGGGCACGAGAGCCCAAAATCGAGACCAAGACCCAAAAATTGGTCGAACTGGGCCCAATATGTGAAATCGGGCTAACAATCCAACCGATGGCTAGACCAGACCGGTCGAGTCGTCATTGACCCGGACCAAACTGACAGCAACCAAACTGGCTTAGGGTGCCGCAAGGGTGTTGCACTTGCATCACCAGACACAGTGATGCTGGTAGCTGCGATGGTAGTGTCCTGGTGGCCAGCGGTGATTGGTTGTCGGTGGTTGAGCAGTGGAAGAGTTACACTCTTACTAGAACTCTATTAGAGAATTTGATTTCAAATTAACTATTCCAAAAATAATATTATTTTGTTAGTTTAATATTAAATTTAATTTAATATTAAAGTGATTATTTTAATATTAAATTAAATTTAATGTTTATGTTGTAGATAAATATTCTATTATTTTCATAAGATTTAATATTAAATTTAATCTAATACTTATCTTGATAAATATTATATTAATTTAATATTAAAGTGATTAAGTTTAATCATAGTTGAACACTCTAAACTCTCACTATATAAAGAGAGTCTTGGGTCATTATTTACACACTTGAATTCAAGAGAAAGTTGTAGAGAGAAAATTCTCTGAAAATATTATTGCAGAAAATTTCTAGAGATATTTTTCTAATTTACAACTTGACCCAAAAGTTTAGAGAAATTGAAAAATTACCCCACTGGTAATTTTTGTGAAAAATTTTCTGATTCGAAGCGAGCCCACACTCGGCAGACATGAGCTTGAGGATAGTGGCGAAGACCACTCGGTCGAAGCGCTCATCCTAGACGAATTGAAAAGGTACAATTTGATTAAGTGTTTATTCTTTTAGACATCACAACCAAGATCTTATTTTGAAAAAAAAAACTTAATTTCTGGTTTTTACCTAAATTTATTTTCTGTTACATTTTCCAAACCTGTTTTTTTTCCAACAATTGGTATCAATGACCAGGTTGTGTTCTATCTATAAGTATAAACATATAATCAAAATAAATTTCTCTTCTTCTTGAATGATTTGATTACATAGAAAGTGACATTCTTTAGATCTTAAGCATGTTTTGAGTAATATAGGGGAATGAATGTGATATTATATATTTGTTATATAATTGTTTTTTGCCGAGGTTGTGATTCTTAGGAAATAGACTGTGGACTATTATCTCCACATAGGGCTATATATTTTTAAAATTCATAGAATTCTTGTGAGTCGAAAACGAACATAGGACTTAAATGTAATTTTTCCAAAAGGAGTCCATGATGAGGAAAAGAGGGTGAAGACCCAAGGAATGCCTTGTGGTGAAAAATTATGTAATTTTATTTTTCTATTTATTTTCTAGAAATAGAACCATGGAAATCTTGTTTGGCAATTTTATTTTAATTACCTATCTTATTATATATATGTTTATAATTTTTTATAATATTTATATTATGTAATGTTATAACTGTGATATATATTAAATGATCCACAGTTGATCGATTAAAAATAAGAAGTGTGGTAATGAGAAAATACATGTGTTGCATTGTTCTATTCACTTCTTTAGGTTATTCAATAATTGTGAGAAGTGTGGTAATGAGAAGGTGCATGTCTAGGTTGGCTTTGGCTAAGAAAGACCTGGTTTTTAAGTGGTCAAATTTGACTCACCTCCTTTTCTTAGGACCCTATCTGGTGTACGGTTCGTATCCATTTCTTCCGTTTTTCCCTTAAAAGAAAATTGTGGAGAATCAAAATTGTTTGTTTTTATGATTAATTAATTCTGACGAATGAATGTGAATATTATAAAATTGCCATAGCATGCCATGCATATATTGGAAGCATGTCATTTAGATTAGGTAAGAATGCCACTAGGACTATTGTATGATCATTCTTGAAATTTGGGATGAAAAACCTTGCATATTTTTAAAATATTAAGTGGGAGAAGGTCCTTGAACAAGACCTACGGCCTCCATTGATGGTCCCTAAGTGATAGCATGATCAAGTTTTGAGCCAATTCCTACCATGGCCGTACCCCAAGGTAAACTTTGTCATATGGGTTTACTAGATGAGATTTCATATTAAGGACTATTAGTCATGCATGAATTTTAGAGAGATTGTCTCAAGATGACTCACAAATGAAAGCATGTTCATGATGGGTGTTGAGTCAATGGTTAGACACTCAAGATCATCTCTTATTAAATAGTTTCCCAAGAAATGATATTAAAGCTAGAGATGATGGCCAAACGTTAAATGATCGTTAGTTTGTATGGAGTCTTGAGAATTAAAATTCACAAACTGATTGGATGTAATCCATGTTCTTGCTAGTTAATCATGGGACCCCAAGGCGACATGGTTGATGGGTGTGAGACTAATTGTAACAACAAAAAAATATTTTTTCAAGGTTTTCATACAAGACGCATGCATCATACTACATTCTTGATATGTTGCTGAAATGAAAAATATTTGCTTAATACAAAGGTAGTAATTAGTGAAATCTTTTTTTTTCAGTTCAAATATGTCTCCTACTCCTCTTATTAGCATTCTTACTAATAATAAATTAAATGGGGATAACTTTTGAGAATGGAAATAGATCTTGCTGATAGTTCTTAGCTGTGAGAAACACAAATTATTCTTGACGAGACGTGCCCTCCTGAAGCTTAGCCCAAAGCAAGAAATCACTGGAGAGATTCTGAATCGATTACTTGATGTTATATGTTAGCGATCATGAGTAGTGTGTTGCAAAAGCAACACAAGAATTTTCGTACTACAAAAGAGATCATGACAAATTTAGAGGATTTGTTTAGAGGCCAAGTCACATTGGCTCGACAATCCACTATTACAAATTTGATGAATTCTCAACAGAAAATTGGCACTCCGATCATATGCTTAAGCTTATAGGATTCTTTTCAGAAGCGGAGGACAATGGGGCTGACCTAGACGTGAACACTCAAATTGAAATAGTGTTCAAATCCTTAACCAAAGATTTTGCTTATTTTAAGGTTGCTTACAACATGAGGAACAAGGTGCTTACCTTGACTTAGCTCATAAAGGAATTATAATCCTATGAGTTAATGCTTACTGGTGGTAAGCCAGTTCAGGAGAAACCTGAGGCAAACTTAGCTATGAGACCCTAGTCCTCTAAGGGGAAATAGAAAGTTAAGGGAAAGAAAAAACTGACAAGTCCTCAGTTCCACCTCGTGTGGATAAGAAGAAGGCTAAGAAGTCACAAGATCCTAAAAAGATCAAATGTTTCTTCTACAACAGAAAAGGGAATTCCACATCAAGCTGCAAGGCATATTGTGATTACCTAACCAAAAAGGGCAAAGGGATGGAACTCTTTGTGGTTGAAGCTTGCTTAGTGGAAGAATCAATTGACAATTGGGTTATTGATTCTAGAGCCACTAACCATGTGTGTGTTTCTTTACAAGGGTCTAGCAAAATGAGTTAGTGGCTCTCATTGTGGATCAAAGAAGGGAGCTATGTTTTAGCCGAAGTGGTGGGAGAAGTTATTTTACCTTTGATAATTTTAGGATGAATGTTTTAAAGAACGTGTTTTATGTACCTCATTCTAGGAGGAATTTATTTTTGTAGCATGTTTATTTTATGACAGTTATACCCTGACATTCAATAAAGGGATTGCTATTCACAGAAACCATTCTTTAATCTATAATGGATGAATGGAAAACAATCTCTACTTTATAAAACCAAATAACTACTCGATACTTCAAATTGAAATAGTGAATAAAAAACTTAAAACTTCTCACTCTAATGAGGGGTACCTATGGCATTTAAAACTTGGTCATATTAACTAAAAAAGAATCACTAGACTCGTGAAAGATTATCCCTTAAGTATGCTTAAGGAAGTTAGTCTTCCACAATGTGAATCTTGCTTGAAAGGTAAAATGACTAAAAGGTCTTCTAATGTGAAAGGTACAAGGGCCAATCAACCTTTAGAACTTGTGCACACTGATGTATGTGGTCCCATGAGCATAGTGCTCGAGGAAGTTACAGTTATTACGTGACTTTTATCGATGACTATTCTCGATATGGATATGTGTATCTAATGCACGAAAAAAGCGAAACCTTTGACAAATTTTGAGAGTTTCATGTGGAAGTGGAAAAGCAATTAGGTTTATCCAAAAATAATCTTCGGTCTGACCGATTGTCTGATAAGTTCTCTGGATACCTCATAGAGAATGGGATTTTATCCCAGCTGATTGTGGCGGGCACTCCACAACAGAATGGTGTAGCTAAGAGAAGGAATAGAACCTTACTTGACATGGTTCGTTTAATGTTAAGTTGTTCACAACTTCCTACTTCCTTTTGGGGATATGCGATACAAATGAATTGTTATATTCTGAATGATGTGCCAAACAAATCTTCTTATAAGACACCTTATGAATTGTGGCATGGAAAGAAACCAGCTCTAAATCACTTTAGCATATGGGGTTGTGTAGTACACGTTCAGGATAAGGATGCAAAGAAGTTGGATGCACGGACAGAATTGTGCATGTTTGTAGGATACCCAAACGGAACAAATGGAGGATTATTCTACAATTCGAAAGAAAATACGATTAAAGTTTTTACTCATGCTACTTTTATCGGGGAAAGCTACATGGATAACTTTAAGCCTCGGAGTAAAGTGGTACTCGAGGAACTTTCAAGAGTGGTAGAACAATCACCGAGTTTAATTCTCGAGAAAGTTGTAGAAAGACCTGCAAACGATCAATAGCATAGGGGAATCCGTCGTAGTGAGAGAGTTTCTAAGAAACTAGAATTCTTCATCTATGATGGTAGTATTTATAATACAGAAGCCAATCATGAGGATGATGATCCACTCACTTACAAGGAGGCTATGCAGGCTGTTGATTCCAAGCTCTGGAAATAGGCCATGGATGCCGAGATGGATTCTATGAAATCCAATATGGTGTGAGAACTTGTGGACTTCCCCATTGGGATTAAACCCATAGGGTGTAAGTGGATCTACAAGAAAAAGAGAACTGCGGAAGGGAAAGTGAAAACACACAAAGCTAGAATTTTAGGGAAAGGCTACACACAAAAAGAAGGCATCAATTACGATGAGACCTTTTCTCCAGTAGCCATTCTTAAGTCTATCCGTATACTCTTATCCATTGTCGTTGCTCTCAATTATGAGATCTAGCAAATAGATGTCAAGAAAGCATTCTTGAATGGCTATCTTGATGAGACCATTTACATGGCTCAACCTACTAGCTATGTTGTCAAATGAAAGGAGTGGAACATTTGCAAACTGCTAAGATCCATTTATAGACTTAAGCAGACGTCCCACTCAAGGAATAAAAGATTTGATCAAACGATCAAGACTTTTGGATTTAAGCAAAACATTGATATGCCTTGAGTTTATAAGCGTATAAAGGACAAAATGTGAAGCCAGGGGTTCAGCCGACTGCATCAAGTTTGTATCAAGTTTTCATCATTCTTTAGATGAATGTCCCAAGATAGCGGAAGAAAGAGAGCATATGAGTAACGTTCCATATGCTTCGGCAGTTGGAAGCCTTATGTATGTGATGCTTTGTACATGTCCAGATATCTATTTTGTAGGCGAATCCAGGTCTTAGGCATTGGCAAGCTGTAAAGCATATGTTAAGGTATCTTAAAAGAACTAGGGATTATATGCTTGTGTATTGTGAGGAGGACCTTACTCCTATTAGATACAGAGACTCAGACTTCCAAACCTGTAAAGATTTGAGGAAGTCGGCGTCGAGAAATGTATTCTGTAACATTCCAAAAATCAGAGGTTAGTAGAATTGGGTTTGGGAATAAGGAGAGAGTGGTCATGCCTTAATTTTTGAGATTATCTATACATTTTTAGGAATAGATGAGGTATTGGTTTGTTGGATAAGTGTTAGTGAAACATTCCTTGAAACCTAAGTTCAAGTCCATTCTCTCTCAGCATTTTTATTATTTTCATAATTTTGCCTCAAACCCTAGCATGTGACACGCCTTATTTTTAAAATAAATATTGCAAAATTATTTCAAAAATAATGAAATAGCCTAGTGGTTAATTGATACATGCAAAAGCACGAAAATTAAATTGAGGCCCGAAGTTTGAATCCTTTCCCATGCAAAATAACTCTTTTTTTTTACAAAATCCATTATTTTTAATGTGTGTGTCATCCATACCCTTGTAACCCTAGGTATAAATGTTAATTTTACACAAAATAATCATTCTTCATTTTATTTTACTCACCCTAGTTGTTCCTCCCCTCTTTTTTCCTCCTTGATCTTCATTTTTTTTTCTTTTTTCCTCCATTGTTGTCGTCGCCTACACCTAGTTTTACCATCTCTTTCTTTTTATTTTTGTCTCAATATTTGTTAACATCTTCTCCTCCAACTTTTTGGTATTTTTACTCATTAAAATTAGCCTCAAATCTAAAACGTTGAACTCCAAGATTGATGTCAAACATTGCCAAGAAAGTGTCATTGTCGTTTCTCTCAACTAGCTTGTGTAAGATCTCTTCTTTCTTCAAGTTGTTGATTAATCTTGTCAATTAATAACCTAAATTTTCAGATCTGAAATTTAGGGGAATTTTTAATATTTTAAAATTATTTTTCCATATTATTAATGGATCTTTAAATCATTTTTAAATTAGCCCTGAATTTGGCCACAATGGGTGGAGGTGCATGCGCCTATGTGGAAGAAAGTGGGTTGTTTTGTTTCTTGGTTCATGGCCATCTTTTCCTAGCATTAATTTGAGTTCTTGAACCCATCTAATCAGCCTTTAATCACATATTAATTAGGGAAAGACGTTCTTGAACAATTGGCCATTCGAATCTCACAAATCAAGAAGTGTAAGTGTGATTACATGTAAACTAGTTTCTTGTTTTGACATAGTTGTTGGGTAAATGTTATGGATTGATTAAATGAAGGATTTTAATCAATATTTGATACTGATTTTTCAATATGTAGTTGTGCTAAATGCTGATCGAAACACCCAAAATCAACCATAAAGCCGAAAGACGTTCGCACGCATGATTCGCAACAAAATAATGTAAGAAATCTAACTAGTTTTGATTCGTAAAATAATTGTAACTGTGATGATTGGTGTAAAACCGTAAGTGGGTGTTTAGGGGGCTATTTAAAAGGTGGATTAATTGAATTTATACTAATTTTTAATTTAGGTTCATTTTAAGGTTTATTAAGGAAATCAGAAGGCTCGCTAGTGTGCTGCGAAGAAGTGTAAAATAAGGTGTGAACCCTAAACTCAAAAAATTAATTAAAAATGATATTTTTTTGATATGTTTGATGATTTAGCTTGCTGATTGGATTGGATTAATAGCCAAATAATTAATTTTGTAAGTGGCCGAACCAGGTATAATACAAACTTGTCTCGGTGATGATTCGAGTTGTTTGTTGCCCGATCATTAAAATGAAGAAGTATCATTCTTACTCAAAGTAACAGAATATTTGACTAAATAAAAGGATAACAAGGGATGGCAAGATGGCTTAAAAGGTTTAGGAATAGATTGAGGATGGTTCGGCTAAGTAAATGAAACAAAACAAGCAGTGATGTTGAATAGGATGGATAGGTTAGCTTAAAGACAAGAGTGAACCAATGCTATGAAGAGTATTGACCCAAAACTTATACATCACTTAAGGTGCTGGAAAAGAAATAAAGGACCATGACCCGCTAACTATAAAGAGTTAGGAACTAAAGGTATCAAGGGGTGAACGCCACACTTGGTGATGAGTGATAGGTTCAAAGAAATAGTAATGACGCCACTAGAAAGCTAGATAAGTCAAGTTGAGTCTTTAACAAAATAAGAGAGTTGAATAAACTCACAAATGAATTAAAATTCATAAAATGTCAAAGTGTAGTGTCCAACCAAACAATGTTTTCTTATAAACTATTTATAGGCATTATTATGACTGTTCAAATTCAACATTCATATCAGCTATTAAAATTCAGTTATAACTCTTAATAGGAAGCCAAAGAGCCATGTCCTTTCACTTGATTCTTGCATAGCTAAAAAGTCATGCCTCTTCACTTGATGAAGACTTAATGGTTCATTAAATGTGTTGCTTGATGTCCCTTCATTTTCCCCTTTAACCAAATGTCTTAACGCTTGTGTATTCATCTTTTTAATTGGCACCATAACTAGCTTTGAGTGCATGAAACCGATTAGACTTGAAGAGTCACTCTTGGTCCATTTGAAAAGTCACCATAATGAGCTTTGACTGCTTCAATATCCCCCAAAAACGTTCCAAACATGCACCAGCAATTAAGTGACCAAATGCACACTCTTTTATGCCAAAACTGAACAGCCAATTAAATGTGACAGCATTTGATTCTTCTTGGCAAACGAACAACCCTATTGTAGCTTTAAAATATGTGACCAGCCTTTTGAACTTTCCTACAGCAAACACAAAAAAAAAATTAAACATACTATAACTCATGCATTAAAAAAATAACCAAATAAAATAAAAAACTTATAAACTAACCCAAATAACTATGATGCTTAAATGCATGATTTAATTAAGATGCAAACTAAATGAACAAATGAGTTACTTAATGCATGACTTAATTTAATGATGCAGACTTAAACTAACATGGGAGTTACATAATGCATGTCATAATTAAAAGATGTAGATCAATAAATGCAAGACATTAATTAAAGATGCATTTAGTAAACAAGACATAATTAAAGACTCATATTATAATAACTAAAATAAACAAAATAAATAAATCAAAGTCTTTATTTTCCAGAAACCAAATTAACAAACTAAAATTAAAAGTTTCATTTTGCACTTGGCCGCTAACATTTAGGCCAAATCTGATGTCGTCAAATTGAATCAAGACATGATGCAACCGGGATTGCATCAAGGTACGTTTCGAGCTCTAAAAGATTGATATGTTAGAAAAGTTTCAAATTTGATAGTGTGACTGTGTGAATGTTATTGTGATGCATGATTGTGTTATTTGGTATGGGATTGATTGTATATATAGCATGATTTGCTGAGATAATACAATTGCATAGATAGTCTACTATGTTATATTGGAAAGGTTACTATACATGCACATTGGAAAATCATAAAAGTATGTGAAATTTTTTAATGTTGAATGATATCATCTTAATGGCAATTTGAAAGTTGGAACACTGTTTCCATTTATTAAAAGTATCTGATTATTGAGGGCATGTTGAACATGTCAAATAAATGTGAAAAGTATTGAAATATGATTATGTATGAGTTTGTGTGACATATTGCATTTGCATTAGGATGGGATATCTTGTGGTTGACGGAGGAGTTCTGTGGAGTACTGGCGGCATATTAAGTCCACATTTATATGTAGTTAGTACACTGCACCTAGAGTACCGAGGGGATTGGTGATTTTATCGCATATTATATGTTATTAGCGATTGTATCACACTATTTGATATCCGACAGATTTTTTGCATTATTGATTATTCGGTGGTTTTACCACATCAAGCTATGCTCACTTTGTTTGAGTTTGGTAGACGGGTTCTGAGGGACTCGTGGTGTGTAGTGGATGGTATGGGTAGGAACCTTTTTGCATTGCATCATGCTCATAAGATATTTGAATATTATTGATTTATGTTATGTATTTTATTGTGTTGTATTGAATGGTATCGAAATTAATGATTGTTACTCGATTGAATGATGACCCATGCTCATACACCATTTGACATCAATTTGATAATGGCTATGTAATGATATGAAATTCAAATGATGGTTCTGTATCTGATATTTATGTCTATTTAAATAATTGTTCTACTCACATTGAGCTTTCATAAGCTCACCCCTTAGTATTTAACTTTTCAGGTAAACCTCGAAATTAGGACTAGACTCGGCATTCAGAGAATCACCTTGGACCTCGGACTATTCTTAATAAGTATTATTAATTCTTTATTTGTTTTGGCTTGTAATTTTTAATTATTTCTGATCTGTGGCTTGGTAGCTTTTCTTTTGGGAATTTTTGCATGCATGGATTACTCAAGCATAATAACCAAAAATTGCATGATATCGGGCTTAAGTAAAATTTGACATTGTTCCTTAATTTCTGCTGCATTGGAAATGAACTATTATTGAGAAACAAATTGATAAGGCAACTAAGTTTCCAAAATGACTTGAAAAATAGTTTTTCCGCTGCATTAGTTTAACATCAAGTTTTCACAAAGAAGAGTGACAAGCAAACGATTTTTCTTCTTAAATAACATTATCAATAATAAAATGAGTCTTAAGTATAGATTATCTAATAAATGAACTCTTTTAAACTAACTCAAAGTGTAAATAAGGTTTTTCTCTAAAATGAGTTTATTTAAAGTTTTCAAAAGTAACGTAAGTTAGATTAACCATTTCGATGGCTAATGTAGCCTTCTCAATCTAGCCATAATGTCTAGGCGAGTTAGGGAGGTTAGATTTAGTGGTATCAGAGCCTAGGTTCAAAGCCTTGGACTGAGTTCTGATTTTCAAAAATGAGTCTACATGCATGCATACATGAAAAAGGGGAAATTTGGGAAATACAAGCCACAGAGAATTTTGAAAATGATATTCTACAAAAAAAAATAGGTCCAAGACTTCGATGCCAATTGCCATAGAAAAGTTACTGTTAAATTATATGTAAACACTTGAGGTGCAGTATGGTAGACGTAGAACTGAAATATTTAGTATTTAATTTTTCTTTGAAACTGTAAGATAAGAAATTTAAAATTCACTGAAGTTAGCTAGTGATTATTTTTTCTGAAAATTTAGATCAAATTTAAAATCATAGGAGACATAATGAACAATAGTAGAATAAGGAACCATGGGGCATAATGTTGAGCTGCCCAAGTTGAGTCATTTTCTTATCAAGGAATTGTGCCTAATCCTAAGACGAATGACTTCATGATTGCGCCTACTTTTGAAGGCAAAAACCAAGAGGTTGGGGATGATGCAGTGTCCCAAACGATATTAGGAGTCTTAGAAAAGGTTTTCAAGATTATGGTTAAAAGGACTAATATGGAGGAAGAGAGTAAACGCTTAGAGTGCAAGAGAAAGGAGAAGTTAAATTTCGAAAAACGAGAGAGCCTATTTCCACTAGTCCAAATCGGCAACCTTTAAAGTAGGCCAGAGGAGCCAAACCTCGACGAAAGGTTGTAGTAGTTGTTATTGGAGAAACTGTTAGATCATTTAAGGTTCCGATTTGTAAATATTATGGTAAGCGTAATCCAGTAGAGCTTCTGTTAAAATTGAGAATTGGGGTAGAGGAATCTGTTAGTAACGTTTCCACAATTAGAACTGCAAGATAAATGTTGGGAATTTAAGGAGACACATTGTCTGGAATTGTGTTGGAATCAGAGTTACGCAGTGAAAGCTTGATGGCCCGGTTTGAAGGAAAAGGGGTAAAAAAATTTGTGACTAAGAAAATTTGGAGGACGAAATTTCTTTAAGGGGAGAATTGTAACATCCTAAAAATTGAGGGTTAGTAGAATCGGGTTTATGAATCGAGAGAGAGTGGTCATGCCCTAATTTTTTAGATTACCTATGCATTTTTAGGAATAAATGAGGTATTGGCTTGTTGGATAAGTGTTAGTGAAACGTTCCTTGAAACCCAAGTTCAAATCCCTTCTCTCTCACCATTTTTATTATTTTGCTAATTTTACCTTAAACCCTAGTATGTGACACGCCTTGTTTTTAAAATAAATATTGTAAAATTATTTCAAAAATAAGAAAATAGCCTAGTGGTTAATTGATATTGCATGAAATTTAAATTAAGATTACAAGTTCGAATCCTTTCCCATGCAAAATTATTGTTTTTCTTTTTACAAAATCCCTTGTTTTTAATGTGTGTGCCATCCATACCCTTGTAACCCTATGTATAAATGTTAACTTTACACATAATAATCAGCCTTTATTCTATTTTGACTCACCCTAGTCGTTCCTCCCCGCTCCTTTCCTCCTTGGTCTTCATTTTTTCCCTTTCTTCCTCTATTGTTACCGTCGCCTACACCTAGTTTTACCATCTCTTTATTTTTATTTTTGTCTCAATATTTGTTACCATCTTCTCCACCATCTTGCTAGTATTTTTCCTCATTAAAATCACCCCCAAATGTAAAATCTCGAACTCCAAGATCGATGCTGAACATTGCCAAGAAAGTGCTATTGTCGTTTCTCTCAACTAGCTTGTGTAAGATCTCTTCTTTCTTCAAGTTGTTGATTAATCTTGTCAATTAAAAACCTAAATTTCTAGATCTATAATTTAGGGGAATTTTAAATATCTTAAATGTATTTTTCCAGATTTTTAATGGATCTTTAAATCATTTTTAAATTAGCTCTGAATTTGGCCACCGCGGGTGGTGATGCGTGTGCCCATGTGTAAGAAAGGGGGCTATTTTGTTTCTTTGTTCTTGCCCATCTTTTCCCAGTATTAATTGGTGTTCTTGAACTCTCCTAATCAGACTTTAATCACATGTTAATTAGGGAAATACATTCTTGATCAATTGGTCATTTAGATCTCACAAATCGGGAAGCGTAAGTGCAATTACATGTAAACTAGTTTGATGTTTCGACATAGTTGTTGGGTAAAGATTATGGATTTATTAAATGAAGAATTTTAATAAATATTTGCTACTAATTTTCCAGTATGTAATTGTGTTGGTGCTGATTTGAATACCAAAAATCAACCGTAAAGCCGAAAGACGTTCGCGCGCACGATTCGCAATAAAATAGTGTAAGAAATCTAAATAGTTTGGATTCGCAAAATAGTTGTAATTGTGATGATTGATTTGAAACCGTAAGTGGGTGTTTACGGGGTGGTTTAAGAGGTGGATTAATTGAATTTAGACTGATTTTTAATTTAGGTTCATTTTAAGGTTTATTAAGGAAATCGGAAGGTTCGCTAGTGTGCTGCAAAAAAAGCGTAAAATAAGGTGTGGGTCCTAAACTCAAAAACTTACTTAAAAATGATAATTTTTTGATATGTTTGATGATTTAGCTTGATGATTCGATTGGCTTAATAGCCGAATAATTAATTTTGTTAAGTAGTTGAACCAGGTACGTTTCGAGCCCTAAAAGATTGATATGTTAGCAAAGTTGCTAGTTTGATAGTGTGACTGTGTGAATGTTATTATGATGCATGATTGTATTATTTGGTGCGAGATTGATTGTATATATAGCATGATTTGCTGAGATATAAGTTTATGCATGATATAGTTGCTTGGATAGTTTGCTATGTTATATTGGAGAAGTTGCTATACATGGACAATGCAAAAAATCATAAAAGTATGTGAAATTGTTTAATGTTGAATGATATCATCTTAATGGAAATTTGAAAGGTTACTATACATGCACATTGGAAAATTATAAAAGTATGTGAAATTTTTTAATGTTGAATGATATCATCTTAATGGCAATTTGAAAGTTGGAACACTGTTTCCATTTACTGAAAGTATGTGATTATTGCGAGCATGTTGAACATGTCAAATAAATGTGAAAAGTATTGAGATATGATTATGTATGAATTTGTGTGACATATTACATTTGCATTGGGATGAGATATCTTGTGGTTGATGGATGAGTTTCGTGGAGTACCGACGGCATATTAAGTCCGTATTTATATGTTGTCAATGCACTGCACCTAGAGTACCAAGGGGATTGGCGATTTTATCGCATATTATATATTATTGGCGATTGTATCGCACTATTTGATATCTGACAAATTTTTGGCATTATTGATTATTCGGTGGTTTTATCACATCGAGCTATGCTCACATTTGTTTGAGTTTGGCAGACAGGTTCTGAGGGACTCATGGTGTGTAGTGGATGGGATGGGTAGAAACCCTTTTTCATTGCATTATGCTCACGACATATTCGAATGTTATTGATTTATGCTACGTATTGTATCGTATTGTATTGAATTGGATGAATTGCTTTCATAAAGAGTATACAATAAGGAGTTTTCAATCATGGTACTTCTTGTAGACGGACTCCATGATTAAATAATTGTGAATTATCAAAACGGTGCTTCTGGACATAGTTGCAATCACTAGAGCCTAATTGTATATGTCTGATTGGTCCCTCAGCTATATCAACAAAAGCTCTATCGAACTGTATTTGAATCAGAAGAAAATTCTACGACTTTGGGAATAACTTAATTGAGTCGATTTATTCGATGTGGAATTAAATTAGGTGGTTGTAAGTGCAACACTCTATACCTAGCTCGGTTATCGAGCCCGAATACTAGGACGTTATATCACCATATCACTTCTTATTCATCAGGACTACATTTTGATAGGTGAACATGCATATTTTTAATTTCTTTAAAAGATAATACTTAGAAGCGCATTACGAGTCATGCAGACTCAATTTGAAACTTAGTCGAGCAAACATGCAACATTCGAACTTAATTAGAGCATTTATCAACCATTGGGACCTCATAGCATAATTTCACAAAAAGGTTACATAGGTATCGATATTTCTTCTTAGTGGTATCGATACAAGATGGAAAATCGATATCAAACTAGCTCACTATTTTCCACCTAAAACCAAACTTATTGGAAAATATCAGTACCACACATAGGTATTGATAATTACACCTCGAATATCGATACTCGGGCAATGGTATCGATACCAATTTCATATTCTGACCACTGCACATTCGTGAGTATAGAGGTATCATTTTTTTAAACCTATATATCGATACCCCTGCTTCTAATTACAAAAATTCAGCAGATATGAGCACTTTAATCATTCAAACTTTAATTCTTAAACATTATATTCCATTCATTTAATAAAATAAGCATCAAAACAACTAAAACAATAATCCAAAATACCATGTCCAAATCCAATTGCTTCTAAACATATCTAACATGCAAACAATTAATCCAAAATATACTCAACAAAACCAATATAACCATCTATCACATTGCCTTAACTTATATACTCAAGAATAATTAATAACACCTACTATAATGACTAAAGAATAGCTTGGATCAATCCCTCGACGGCCACACCGCTCACACCTGCACTAAGTCTGCAATGGTAAAAATGGAGTGGGTGATCTTTACAAGCTCAATGAATGCTTACAGTAACCACTTGTGCAAACAAGTCATCTAACAACATCAAGGCAACATATAACATATTCTTTAACACATGCAACTAGCATACAAATTATATACACCCATAATCATGCATTTAATCACAAGAATCACACACAAATACAAATTACGATAGATTGGCTCTTGAGAGGATGAAACAGAAAGTGGACTTTGCTACCACACATTGGCTACACGAATCTCCACCACACCACACATAGACTCGTCGAGCCAATCATATCCCATAAGTGAAGCATATGGCTAACACTCTCCAACACACCACACATGCATATCCCGATGAATGGAGCTTGGCTCGCATTCCCTTATCTCTCCGAGTTCTATCCCTAGGCCTCAACGCCCCAATACCACAACACACGTAAATGAGTACTCATAATCCAATGGCATACCAACTATATCCAAAGGTCTCATTAAATCACAAGACCAAAATATCTATACTAAAAGCACACAATTACATATTGATTTTTATGCACATTTTCATTGCAATACACATGCATATCACTGTATAAACTCAGTCACATGGCATGTTTAACATACCCTCATAATCACATACACAACTGTCATCTCATGTTCATGACCTATATTCTAGCATTTCATTTATATCCATAAGTCCACAATCTCAATTTCTACAACAAACATACAACCCATTCTGTCATAAATGTGGGAGCACTTACACTCAGAATTTAGAGTAGGGGTTTAGGCTACTTCTAAATTCCTAGATACACAACGATTTTCTTACGAGCAATTATTCCAAAACACTCACCAAATTGCACGTTTGTCGAAAACTAAAAGCTTAGGTAAGCTTTTCCTAGCCTTTATAACTACTCGTTGAAGGTCCTACTGACTTCGACACTTCAACAAGGCAAACCATACAAATACACCATCAACCAAGCAACCATCAACTCGTTAAAATAGTCACAAACATAAGCCTAAACTACCTTAACTTTTAACCGAAACTTTTAACATAGAAACTTTAGATTCGAATATCTCGACCTACACTAAATCTTTTCACGCGAAATGAATTCTGTTCACTTACATGTTCACCTACGACTATTTCTCGACCGTGAAACTACCAAAACCCACACGTTTTAAGGTATCAAAATATTTTGACAAATTTTAGCCTTTAGAACGAGAATTCATTAAAACTTGAGAATTTCTTAACGAAACTTCAAAGTACCTTTAGAAAGCTTCTAATTATGTTAAAACAAGTTGAAAAACACTTTAAAATCAAGTTTTTATCCACAAACCCAAAATCCACCATTAATGACCATAATTTCGACTTTTACCTAAATCATGCATTTTACAAGCTAATAATTTAATTTAAAGAACTAAATAACATTTAAAACAAATAGGAAGATGATTAATTACCTTGAATGTAGAAAAAACGATGATTTTGACACAACCTAAAAAATCCACATTTTGGAGAAGATGATGTAGTTTTTGGGTGATTTACTTGGTTTTAATAGAGGTTTAAGTTTCAAGGGTAATGGAAATCAAGGAGATTTAAGAATCAAAGTTTAAAATCACTTAGAAGAGTAAGAGGAGAGTAAAAACGGCACAAGCAAAAAGAACAGAAAATTTTAACATGAAAGCAAACTAGAATTAGGGTTTATTGGGTTGATTTTAAAATTTTGGTCTATTTACCTCATAAAGACTCCCAATTTTGACACATTTAATCAGTCCTATTTACGAAATTGAAGACATTTTAAACTCGGTTTCAGGAATTGACTTAATTTTTATGTAAACCATTGCCGAAAACATTATCGGTTACCCATCTTATGAAATTTCGAACTCATCTAAGCTAAAATTTCTAAAATACCCCTAAAACTCCTAAGCCCAATTTTGGGGGGTGACAATAAGAATTGTTCAACTAGAGAATTTGATTAAAGAATTTTCTTAAAAAATTAATTAGAAAATCTGAGTGATTTGTGGAAAAAATAATTTTATCAAGTACATTTAAATTAATCAAATAAATTAAAATTAATATGATATTTTTGAAAGTTAATTTTCAAGTTAGACAATTGGTCCAATGGGTAATTAAACTTGAAAATTGGACTTGAGATCGTAAATTGGGCCCAAGAACCCAAAATTGAGACCAAGACCCAAAAACTTGTCAAATCAAGCTGGGTATGTAAAATCGGGTCAACGGTCCAACCGGTGGCTAGACCGGACTAGTCGGGTCGTCACTGACCCGGGCTGAACCGGCTCAGGGCGCCGTAAAGGTGTCGCACTTGCATCATCGGACATGGCGGTGTCGATGGCTACCACGGTGGCATCGCGGTGGCCGACGACAGTTGGTCGTCGGTGGTGAAGCAGTGGAAGATTTACACTCTTATTAGAACTCTACTAGAGAATTTGATTTTAGATTAACTATTCCGAAAATAATAATATTTTAATAGTTTAATATTAAATTTAATTTAATACTTATCTTAATAGTATTTTATTAATTTAATATTAAAGTGATTATCTTAATATTAAATTTAATTTAATGTTTATCTTGTAGATAAACATTCTATTATTTTAATAAGATTTAATATTAAATTTAATCTAATATTTATCTTGATAAAGATAAATATTAGATTAATTTAGTATTAAAGTTATTAAGTTTAATCATAGTTGAACTCTCTAAACTCTCCCTATATAAAGAGAGCCCTGAGTCATTATTTACACACTTGAATTCAAGAGAAAGTTGTAGAGAGAAAAGTCTTTGAAGAGATTATTCTAGAAAATTTCTAAATATGTTTTTCTAATTTATAACTTGACCCAAAAGTTTAGAGAAATTGAAAAATTACCCCATTGCTAATTTTGTGAAAAATTTTCTAATTCGATGCGAACCCACACTCGGCAGTCATGAGCTTGAGGATAGCGGAGAAGACTACTCGTTCGAAGCACTCATCCTAAATGAATAGAAAAGGTAAAATTTTGATTAAGTATTTATTACTTTAGATATCATAACCAAGATCTTGTTTTGGAAAAAAATTTAAAACTTTGGTTTTTCCCTAAATATATTTTCCGTTGCATTTTTTAACCCCCTTTTTTCCAACAAAGATTTCTTTCTTATGATTTTTAGTAGTTTTATTCTTGATTTTCTTTAAGGGGTCGTGGAAATTCATTCTTCACCCTTCAATTTGCCAAGGATTATTTCTTCAAGGGTTGATTAGAGCCACTAATTGAGTTTGTTGGGATTTATATCTCAACGGGTTCAATTGGACATTTATCCTTCTATCTATCATATCCATCGGTTTATCGTTCCATTTTCCACTTTTCTTTAATCTAGCTTTTCTCTAATTAGTTATTATTTGAATATTTATCTTTTATTTTTTTAATTTTTTTTCTTATTTTTCTTATTTCCTTTGTTGTTTTCTAAATTTATTTGGTCCCTTCCTTTCAGGTCACATCCAAATCTTTCCTTCTTGAGTCAAACAACTTGAATTCAATCCTGATCCGCTTCCTCCGCTTAACTTTCTTATCATATACTATTGACATACCAATAGGGTTAGAATGCGTGCTTGTACGAGATTGCAGTTCGATGCCTCTATATACACTTTGGTGACTCTGTTTGCACTTTGGTGCCTCTGACTACACATTCATGCCTCCGTTGTACTACAGTGCCTCTGTTTAACATTTCGATACTCTTTGGTGTGTTGTAGTTACCCAAGTATCTGAGTTATGTTACTATAGTTCTGTAAAACCCTATACTCAGCTCGCCGAGCCCGAGTTCTAGGATGCTACATCACCGTCTCACATTGGTTCTATCATAATCGTCACATATCATATACATGCATCTTCTATTTTCTCTTATTACTATCACATTCATGCGAATATAAAGACATACAAACTCAATTTAACGTTTAATCAAGCAACATATGAAAAATGAACATAAAATGGGCATAAATCAAGAATTGGGACCACTAAGCAAAATTTTCCAAAAGTGTTACATAGATATGGATACAACCTCTACAGTATCAATATTTTCCTTAAGTGGTATCAATACCATCTGGAAAATCGATACCAAGCTAGCATTTTATTTCTCACCAAATTCTAAAGCGTCAAAAATTTTCGATACCTTTCGGAAGGTATTGATAAACTTACCTTGAGTATCGATACTCGGGCCAAAGTATCGATACCAATTCTATAATCTGACTCCCTGCACTTTTGAAATTACAGAGGTACCATTTTTAAAAACCCATATATCGATACCTCTGCTCCAGACTACCAAATTTCAGCATGAATCAACAAATAAACCATTTATATTCATCTCTAAATAACATGCTTCATTCACCTAGTTAAATAAACATCAATATATCCAAAACAAAAATCCAAACATCATATTTAAGTCCATATGCTTCCAAACACAAATATCATGCAAATAACCCAAAAATGTCTTAGCAAAACCGACATAAAATCTACCACATTGACCAATCACATTGCCTTTATCCCCAACATAAATAAGCATATAATACCTACTAATAGAAGCTAAATAATTGACTTGGATCACCCCTTGAAGGCCACACCCAGAACGCGACTACTCTACAAAGGTTAAAATGGAGTGGGTGAGCTTAACAAGCTAAGTGAATGCACAAAATTACCACTATGTAAACAAGTCATCAAGCAACAACGAAATAGACATACATCATATTCATATCGTCTGTAACACCCTAAACTTGGCCTAGACGCTATGGCCAAATCTGGGAGTGTCACGGTAAAGGGTTTCTAAATCTCCTCTTTTATGTAAAAACGTATCGTATTATTTGTTATCAAACAAAGTCCACATTTTCGAAAAAACTTGTTTTTATGATCTTATTTAAAACGATTATAAGTTATCCTTTAAAGTATTTGTAAAATTTACAACAGAAATATGAAAATCGTCTTTGTTGAAAACCATGCTTGTGTTTTCAAAAACCATTTGTTGGCGTAAAACCATTGTGTTTGTCAAACATCACAGATTAAAAGTCAAAGCGCAACCAAAACCAAAATTAAAATCACACAGTCCCGAGAGTCCAAAATTACAAAACTCTCCAAAAATAATTAAAAAAAATAAATAAAACCATTAATTGAAATCATTTGCGAACTAGTGGCCACCGCTGAGCCTCCGTCGCACTGACCCACCTATGTTTGAGGATTACCTGAACAAAACAAACAATCGGATGTGATTTTTCGTAAACTCAGTGTGTAACCTAACAGAGAAAGTCATGCAAATATACACAGAATTTTCATATGCAGAACAGATATAGATATGGACTTATGTCCTTAACAAAAACAGATGTCAGAATCAGATAATCAAAACAGATATACAGAATCCTACCCCCATCTTTGACCATCCCATCACACCATGTGGGGTATAAAACGCTCACCCATTCCTACACACCATATAGTGTTAATACGACACATAACAAATAGTATACAGCCAAGTTGCCAGAAAATAGGCCAAAAGTTGTAGTACAAAACACTTCCTCCACATATATGAGTCCCACCCCATATACAAATACATATATCGAATAACAAATATACATAAATAACAAGAATCGCATGCTCGTGTACAGATATCATACATGCTTATACAGAACCATCAAACATACATATCTGTTTTTCCTACTCAAATTAGTCTATCAGAATAACAGATCAAGCATTAGGGTTTGATTAGCCCTTACCGACCCTATGGAAGGCCCACAGTCGATTGGAATGACTTATGCGACCCTAGAGAAAATTTTAGAATTTTAGGCTCATATGCCCGTGTGGGCCCACATGGACTGTCCCAAAGCCCACACCCTCGTGCAGCATGCCTATGTGGGTTGACAAGCCTAATTTCACCTGTTTTTTTACGTGAAAGCAACCCCAAGACTTCTGAAACCTAAAAACAGAATACCAAACACGTTTAACTGCTTAAATAACGAATTCGCCAACAAAAAATTTGACTATGAACCCGACATACCACCGACTAAAACCTTTGCTAACCTCGTTCAGACCGTTGGAGCAACACCCCCTACTTCACAGCCTTCTCCTACACAGTATTTCGCACAAATCAAAACCCCTAACTACATTATTACGTTACTACAAAAAAGATTAACCCAACAGCATACAAAAATCGAAACCCATCACCAAATGAAACCCTATTTACCAGAATCGTACGAAAAATACCAAATTTTTGGAGTACAACATGAAGAACAAAATATGTGAACAAATTGAAGGGGAAAACCGAAAGGAATAGGAAATCAAAGAAATATGCAGAGAAGGGGAAACTAACGTCAAAAAACTATTTGGGAAGAGAGAGAAAAAATAATAATAATAATAAAATTTAAATTAAATCCCCCCACAATCCCCCAAATTAAGGCATGATCTCACACTCCCACCAATCCTAACTACCCACCCACCCATCCACTGGCACAGACTTTTAACTCCACCCAAACTCTCTTAGACAACCGAAGCAAAAATATCATCCACGCTCACACAAGGAATTGAACACGAGACCTTAGACAAGCTAACACCTTACCACTTAAACCAGCAGACTCATTCTGATATGAATTTATCAACAATATAATATAAGCCCACCCAACAGAGGTAAGGCTAGGATAAAAAATAAAAAAATTTCTAGAGAGGGGGACTTGAACCCAAGACCTTAAACACACAATCAGAACATTTAGCCACTGAAGCAAATCCTCATTTATGTTAAAATTCACAGAAACAAAGTTAAGAAATTTAGGGCGTTATATCATCTTTTACTCTTATGACATATTTTACATGTTAACCATTCACATACTAGTCACATAAATATTTAGGCTTATACTTCAGCATATATCAATAATATTTAATCATCTTCAATCACTTTTTATGATAATTTGACTCTTGAGATAATGAAAAATAAAGTGCACTCTATCACCATACATTGGATACGCAGATCTCCATCACACCATAATGACTCAAAGAGTTGAACATGTCTCAAAAGTGAAGCATATAGCTAACGCTCTCCAACACACTGCACTTATATATCCTGATGAATGGAGCTTAGCTCATATTCCATTATCTCTCCGAAACTGTCTCTGGGCCTCAACGCCCTACATCTCTCACAACACAAAAGTGAGTACTCACAATCCTATGGCATGCCAACTATATCCAACGGTCTTATAAGGTCACAAGGCCAATATATCCACATTATTATGACATATTTTCTTAACGATTTTCCGCACATATTCACTGCATACTCATATTAGTAGCACAATATTATCTCTATCATATGGCATGAAAACATATTCACATAGTTACTATCACAACGGTCATCACAAGCTTATAGCACATATATCATAGCATCGCATATATGTTTATGATTTCACAATTTCACAAATTCACAAGCAAACATATTTCACATTCAATGATAGATGTGAGAACGTTTACACTCGAAATTTAGAGTAAGGGATTAGGCTACCTCTAAATTCCTAATTACACAATAAATTATCTATAAGCAGCCACCCCAACACTCATTGAATATCAACTTTTTCTAGAAACTAAGAGCTCAAACTAGCTCTTCCTCTAACTCGTAAAAGGCTCAAATGAATCCGAGGCTTCACACATAACAATCACACAATACACACAGTCAAATGACAGCTAAGGACCCACTTAAACCAACTAAAACACAAGACTAAGCTACCTTCTCATGTAATCAGACCCTTTTATAACACCCCTAACCATATTTGTCACTAAAATAGGGTTACAGAGCTTTACCAAAATATACAGATCAAATATAGACATTTCATATTATTTAACATTCATGTTAGAAATTATTCATAAAGTCCCTTATATGAGCCCTCGAGGCCCAAAACATACATTTGAAACAAGTTGGAATTAAATTGGGTACCCAGAGAATTTTTCGCAAAATCTCAAAATTTTTCCAAGATGAAGGGGACACATGCCCATGTGGTCTGGCTGTGTGAGCCACAGAGCCAAAAGACATGTCAGTGTCTCAGGTCGTGTGGGCACCCAAAATAGGGCACACGGTCATGTCCCAGCCCGTGTCCATACCAGTGTAACTCTCTGACTTGGGTCACACGGCAAAGTCACACACCCGTGTGCTAGGCTATGTAAACATGAAAATTTGCATTAAATAGGTGCAAGGGTAACACGGCCAAGCCATACGCCCGTGTGCCAGGCCGTGTCATCAATTCTGAGCATTCTGTTTTGAAATTTTAAAGTTGTAGAGGACACACAGCCAAGTCACACGCCCATGTCTTAGGCCGTGTGTCACACACGGCTGAGACACACGCTCGTGTCTCTGCCTGTGTGCACAAAATAAGGCCATTTCCAAGCCTTATTTCTCACCCAAACATGTCTTCCACCTACATTAACACTTAAACATATTCCCAATCCAACATAAAACATTTGAATCAAACCAAAATAAAGTCTTAAGCATAACATATCATCTTATATAATCAAGTATCCATGCTAAATAATTTGATCACTTACATATATATATATTCATATTTGTACCAACTCAAGCCATGTTACAATTTGCCTATTAGTTAACCATCAATCAATTATACCAAAACACATATCAACCATGATAAGGCCATATGCTTTTATATATCAAAATGTATCAAACATAAGCCATACCAATGGCAAATCACAACCAAACACATACATGCCATCATTTGGCCAAATTTAGCCTATACATGTCATTACACCCAAAAGAAATTTTGCTATTTATATCAAAATGAGCTGAAGGATAGTGTGATGTTGCTCCGACCGGTTTCCAACCAAATCAAGCTTTTGAATTACTATAAAACAGAAAAAATAAAACAAAGTAAGCATTTAATGCTTAGTAAGTTCGTGTAACGAGAAATTAACTTACCATTCATTTTCATTAAATAAATATACAAAATACATCCAAGCAATTTGGCTAATAGCCTGAACACACAACTTCATCAAACATGTTAGTCATTTATTTCACATGAATATCAAGAATCATGTATGAGCTCTTCAATATCAAATTTCCATGTATTTCGTGTATATACAGGTAACAATTCATTTTGAATTTATTTATTTTCTCATATCAGGATTTTTCCCGTTGAATCATTTAAAATATCGATGGATACCCAAGTAGTACACACGAAGTGTACAAATCTGTAATTTGTCAATTCATATTTGGGAATGCTCATATGAGCACATAAACAGGAAGTTCATGTGAGCCATGTAACAGGAAGCTCCAGAGAGCTATTAACGGAAAGCTCATACGAGCTAATATCAGGAAGGTTCAAGTGAGCCAATTTTGGGAAGCTCCGAAGACCCAATTAATTGGGAAGCTAATGAAAGAGCCTTTAATCGGGAAGCTCCGAAGAGCCATATATCGGGACGCTCATAAAAGTAATGGTGTGTCCGCAACACATGCAGGATCACAACCAATCGGGGTGCTCTGAAGAGCTATTAACGGAAAGCTCACAAGAACCATATAACGGGAAGCTCATGAGAGCTAATAACGGGATGCTCTTTCGATCTGTGGTCTGTCTGCAACATATGCTGGACCACAACCAATTCGGGAACCCTGTATCGATCGAATCTCATTTATCCAAACGGAACTTATTATTTATCAGGCATTGTAGGATATGTAATCAATTTCATATATGTATGGCATTTATACAATTTACATATACACAGTTTAGTTACACGAACATACCTCGACAATTGTATGTTGATTGTTGTTACTAATCCGACACTTTCTCTTTTTCTCGATCTAATTCCATTTTTTGTCTATCTGGATCTATTCGAGTAAATTTAACTCAATTTAATAAAACTCATATCCAATTCAATTTAATTCACGTCTTAGGAATATTACCATTTTACCCCTATACTTTTATTTAATTACGATTTCATCCCTAGGCTCAGAAAATGAAATTCATGCAATTTAATCCTTATTCCAAGCCTAGCCAATTTTTACATGTAACATTAACAGCCCATGTATTTTCATAAAATTTAGAATTTTTCCATAAATTTTACATGTTACAATTTAGTCCCTAAATCACAATTTCATCAAAATTCGCTTTACAAAAGTTGTTTACCTATCAACAACCTTTCATTTTCTACCATAAAACTTCATTATTCATGTATAATCATCCATGGAAAAACCCTAGTACTTTGATAACTTTACAAATTAATCCCCGAGATAGCTAAATTAAGCTTTTACAATCTCAGAAACATAAAAATCATTAAAAACGGAACTTGAATACTCACCTAATTGAGCAATATAAGCTTGTCTATTCTTCAAGCTTCAAACTAAGGTTTCCATGTATTTTTATTTGGGAAAGATGATGAAAAAGATGATATTTTATTATTTAATCATTTATCATTTATTATTATTTCCACTTTCCAATTTAGTCCTTTTCTTTATCAAATTTTCCATTGATGACTAATCATACTTATCTACTAACTCTTCTTAATGATCTATTTTCCATATGAGGACCTCAAATTTTGAACTCCATAGCTATTTGATACTTATAGCTACTACAACTCAACTCTTTCATTTTATGCAATTCGGTCCTTTTCATCTAATTAAACAAGTAATCGGTAAAATTTTCTTAACAAAATTTTCATACGACATTCATATCATAATGCAGACCATGCAATAATATTAAAATAATTTTCCTTTCGAACTTTGATTTTTGGATCCGAAACCACTGTTCCGATTTCACTGAAAATAGGTTGTTACAACTCTCCCCCTTAAAGAATTTTCGTCCTCGAAAATCTTACCAGTCAAGAGGTTTTGATATTGCTTTCTTATAGTTTCCTTCCGGTTCTCAAGTAGCTTCTTCTATTCCATGTCATTGCTAGAGAACTTTTACTAAAGCTACCTTTTTATTTCTCAATTCTTTCGTCTCACGCGCTAGGATTTTGATCGGTTCCTCACTGTGAGTCATGTCAGCCTAAATCTCAACCTCTGTCGAGGAGATAACATGTGAAGGATCTGACCAATACCGTCGCAACATAGACAAGTGGAAAACATTGTAAATTTTGTCAAACTCTGGTGGTAATGCCAATTGATACGCAACAGGCCCGATTCTTTCAGTGATCTCATATGACCCGATAAATCGTGGACTCAGTTTTCCTTTACGACAAAATTGGAGAACTTTCTTACAAAGTGATACTTTCAAGAATACCTTGTCGCCAATTTGGAATTCTATTTCTTTTTGTTTAGGATTCGCATAAGATTTCTGACGATCAGAAGCTAGTTTCAAACTATCTCTGATCACTTTCACTTTTTCTTCGGTTTCACAAATTAAATCAAATTCGTGTATCTTTTTCTCACTGAGCTCAGTCCAATACAATGGAGTTCTACATTTACGACCATACAGAGCTTTATACGATGCCATCTTTATACTTGACTGATAACTGTTATTATATGTGAATTCAATTAATGGCAGATATTTTTCCCAATTACCTTCAAATTCTAATACACAACACCGAAGCATATCTTCAAGAATCTGAATTACACGCTTTGACTGATCATCAGTTTGAGGATGGAATGCAGTACTAAAATGTAACTGCGTACCCAAAGCCTCTTACAATTTGTTCTAGAATCAAGATGTGAATCGTGGATCTCTGTCTGAAATAATGGAGACAGCAATCCATGTAGCCTGACAATCTCAAAAATATATAACTCTATTAATTTGTCCAGGGAGAAATCCATACATACCGGAATAAAGTGTGCAGACTTCGTTAAACAATCGACAACTACCCAAATGGCATCTTTCTTTTTTAGAGATAGAGGTGACCCTGACACAAAATCCATGGTAACTCTTTCCCAATTCCATTCTGGTATTGTCACTAGCTGTAATAATCCCGAAGGTACCTGATGTTCATCTTTAACTTGTTGACATATCAAACATCTAGACACAAATTCAGAAATATCACATTTCATTCTCAGCCACCAGTACATCTTTTTCAAATCATTCTCCATTTTATTACTCCTCGAATGAACGGACATAGTACCATTATGAGCTTTGTACAAAATCTTCTGTACAAGCTTTGACTTTCTCGATACACATACTCTACCTCTATACAATAGAAAATCATTGGGTTCAATCTAAAATTCTAAACCGGAGTTGAATCACAATGTACCCGTTTAGCCTGTAATTCATCATCATTTTTTTGAGCTTCGAAGATCTGCTGCAAAACCATCAGTTTAACTTTTAGCTCAGCTAAGATTGAACCATCATCTGATAATGCCAATCAGGTATTCATTGCTCGTAAGGAAAATAGAGACTTTCTACTCAGAGCATCAGCAACCACATTTGCTTTTCCCGGATGATAGTCGATAACCAAATCATAGTCTTTTAGTAATTCAAGCCACCTATGTTGTCTCAAATTCAAATTTTTTTGCAACATCAAGTACTTTAAGCTTTTATGATCAGTGAATATATGACATTTTTCACCAAATAAATAGTGTCGCCAAATTTTTAGAGCAAATACAATAGTTGCCAATTCTAAATCATGTATCGGGTAATTCTTTTCATGTAGTTATAGCTACCTAGAAGTGTAGGCTATTACTTTACCTTATTGTATCAAAACACAACCCAAACCATTCAATGACGCATCACTGTAAATTAAAAATTCCTTACCCAATTCAGGTTGAACTAGAACTAGTGCTTCAATCAACAAGGCTTTCAATCTGTCAAAACTTTATTGACATTTATCAGTGCATTCAATTTCACATCTTTTTGTAATAGCCATGTTATCGGCAAAGCTATCATTGAAAATCCTTTTACAAACCTCCGAAAGTAACCAGCTAATGCCAGAAAGCTTTTGACTTCAGACACATTTTTCGGTGGTTTCCAATTAACAATTGCTGAAATTTTATTCAGATCCACTCTGATGCCTTCAGCAGGTACTATATGTCCAAGAAAACCAACTTCCCAAAGTCAAAATTCACATTTGCTAAATTTAGCATACAACTGTTTTTCACGCAGAGTTTGCAAAATAATTCTCAAATGATCAGCATGTTCATTTTCATCTCAGGAATATACCAGAATATCATCAATGAATATAACAACAAATCTATCCAGAAACGGTCTGAAAATTCTATTCATTAAATCCATAAATACTGCAGTTATATTTGTTAAGCCAAACAGCATCACAAGAAATTCATAATGCCCGTACCTGGTTCTGAAAGCTATTTTTGGTACATCCGAGTCTTTTACTCGTAACTAATAGTAGCCAGGATAGAAATCTATCTTCGAAAATACTATAGCACCTTTCAATTGGTCAAAAAAATTATCAATACAAGGCAGTGGATACTTATTCTTAATTGTGACTTTGTTGAGCTGTCTGTAATCAATATATAACCTCAGGGATCCATCCTTTTTCTTAACAAATAGAATCGACGCACCCCAAGGTGAAGAACTAGGTCGAGCAAAACCTCTGTCAATCAGTTCTTGCAACTGTGCTTTCAACTCTTTTAATTCTGTAAGGGGCCATTCTGTATGGTGCTATAGATATCGATGTTGTCCCCAGAACAAGATCTATAGAAAATTTAACCTCTCTGACCGGTGGCAATCTGGGTAACTCTTCTGGAAATACATCCAGATACTCACAAACTACTACACTGACTTAATCTTTGACTCAAATAATTTAGTGTCTAACACATAAGCAAAATAAGCGTCATACCCTTTTCTGATATATTTCTATGCTAACATGGCGTATATCACATTAGACAACCCATCCACTTTATCAGATTCAATACAGAAAATTTCACCATTCTGACATTTCAATACAATATGCTTTTGTTTGCAATTTACCACAACATTATGCTGAGTTAACCAATCTATACCCAGAATCACATCAAATTCATCAAATGGCAATAACATCAAATCAGCTGGGAAACAGTAACCCTGTACCATTAACGGGCAGTTCTTACAAATTTTATCCACCATCACATACTGGCCTAAGGGGTTTGAAACTTTAACCACCAATTTAGTGGACTCGACAGGTAAATTTTCGATAGACACTAAATTCGTGCAAATGTATGAGTGGGTAGAACCAGGATAAATTAAAGCAGTTATATCAGTATCAAGAAGAGAATAAGTACCAGTAATAACATCGAGTGCAGAGGCATCCTCACGTGCACAAATAGCATATGTTATGGCCAGTGTTCGTGCTTCAAATTTCACAATTGAATCTTTTGTTGTACCCTAGCTGCCACCCCACATTACCGGAATTACGAGGTGGTCTACCTCTCGGGGCGGGGTTACTCAGCCTTTAAGTTTGTCTGATATCTTTCTCAGGCTTTTCTGGGCAGTCTCTGATATAGTGGTCAAAGGAACCACATCTAAAACATGCTCCGCGTCTCATGCGGAACTCAACAAAATGCAGTTTATTACAATGTTTACATTTGAGTTTGAGATTTCCAACACTGCCTACACTTGCTACAAATGTAGCCTAAGATCTCGAATTAGAGTGTTGAATACTTCTGTCTCTCCTAGAATACCTTGTAGAAATGGTAAAACGGTCATGATATTTATTCGATTTCTTTGAAGTCGACTGTTGTGACTTTCCCATAAATCTTTTACTCAAAGTTCTGGCTTCCATCTCAGCCTATCTCTTTTCTTTACTCAATTCTTCAGCTTTATGAGCTCGGTCGACCAGTACCACAAATTCTTTTAATTCTAGAATCCCAACCAACAACTTGATGCCTTCATTTAAACCCTCTTCAAATCGCTTACACATGGCGATTTCAGTTGGGATACAGTCCTTGGCATATTTACTTAGTCTGACCAATTCTCGTTCATACTCAGATACTATCATATTCCCTATTTAAACTCTAAAAATTCCTTCCGTTTCTAATCCAGGAATTTCTGACTAATATACTTCTTTTTTAATTCAGTTTAGAAAAATTCTCAAGTAACCCTCTCCTTCAGTACAACAGAAATCAATGTATTCCACCACTGGTATTCTGAGTCTTTTACCAAAGATGCAACACGTTTCAGGCATTCAGCTGGTGTATAGGATAGTTTGTCAAGAACTCTGATAGTGTTTTCCAACTAGAACTCAACCCTTTCTAGATCGTCTTCAGTGGTAGCTCTGAATTCTTTTGTCCCATATTTACGAATTTTATCTACCGGAGGCTTACTAATTGTAACAAGTTCTATACCTTGTGGCACATCAGAAACCGGTTGAGAGACAGGAGGGGGAGGTTGTTGTATAACTGGATTTGTTCTTACAAGTTCTGTAAACCATTCATTCATCATTTGGGAGAAGGATTCTTTAGCCTTTCCTCCTCGGCCCTCAGATATAGGCTTTCTACTACTTGAAGTTACTTTTTAAACTGAAGCTTGAGCATTGCTCTCAGCTTCTTCAGATTCAGCTCAGTTGGATGACATTACTATATGAAAAACATATTTAAAATGGTCAGGAGGTATCACACTATCACAGGTTATATAATGGCATGTATAGCTAGACTCGTACATGCTACATTAGTTTGAGAATCGGCTATACCGTAGCTTTGATACTAATAAATGTAACACCCCTAACCCATATCTGTCACCGAAATAGGGTTACAGAGCTTTACCGAAATATACAGATCAAATACAGACATTTCATATTATTTAACATTGATGTCAGAAATTATTCATAAAGTCCCTTATAGAGCCCCTCGAGGCCCAAAACATACATTTGAAACAAATAGGGATTAAGCCAGGTACTCAGAGAAATTTTTGCAAAATCTCAAAATTATTCCAAGGTGTAGGGGACAAACACCCGTGTGGTCAAGCCGTGTGGGCATTTGAAATAGGGTACATAGCCGTGTCCCAGCCCGTGTCTGTACTAGTCTAACTCTCTGACTTGGGACACATGGCCAAGTCACACGCTCGTGCACTAGGCCGGGTGAACATGAAAATTTTCATTACAGAGGTGCAGGGGTCACACGGCCAAGCCACACGCCCGTGTGCCAGGCCGTGTGATCAATTCTGAGCATTCAGTTTTGAAATTTCAAAGATCTAGGGGACACACAACTAAGTCACACACCCATGTGTCACACACGGCTAAGACACATGCCCGTGTCTCTGCCCGTGTGGACAAAATAAGGCCATTTCCAAGCCTTGTTTCTCACCCAAACATGTCTTCCACCTACATTAACACCTAAACATATTCCCAATCCAATATAAAACATTTGAATCAAACCAAAACCAAGTCTTATGCATAACATATCGTCTTATATAATCAAGTATCCATGCTTAATAATTTGATCACTTACATATATATATATTTATATTTGTACCAACTCAAGCCATGTTACAATTTGCCTACTAGTTAACCATCAATCAATTATACCAAAACACATATCAACCATGATAAGGCCATATACTTATATATATATATATATATATATCAAAATGTATCAAACATAAGCCATACCAATGGCAAATCACAACCAAACACATACATGCCATTATTTGGCCAAATTTAGCCTATACATGCCATTATACCCAAAAGAAATTTTGCTATTTATATCAAAACGAGCTAAAGGATAGTGTAATGTTGCTCCAAATGGCTTCCAACCAAATCAAGCTTTCGAATTACTATAAAACAGAGGAAATAAAACAGAGTAAGCATTTAATACTTAGTAAGTTCGTATAACGGGAAATTAACTTATCATTCATTTTCATTAAACTTCATCAAACTTGTTAGTCATTTATTTCACATGAATATCAAGAATCATGTATGAGCTCTTCAATATCAAATTTCTATGTATTTTTTGTATATACAGGTAACGATCCATTTTGAATTTATTTATTTTCTCATATCAAGATTTTTCCCATTGAATCATTTAAAATATCGATGGATACTCGGGTAGTACACACGAAGTGTACAAATCTGTAATCCGTCAATTCATATTCAGGAATGCTCATATGAGCACATAAACTAGAAGCTCATGTGAGCCATGTAACAGAAAGCTCCAGAGAGCTATTAACGAGAAGCTCATACGAGCTAATATCGAGAAGGTTCAAGTGAGCCTATTTCGGGAAGCTTTTGAGAGCCAATTAATCAAGAAGCTCATGGAAGAGCCTTTAATTGGGAAGCTCAGAAGAGCCATATATCGGGACGCTCATAAGAGCGGTGTGTGTCCACAACACATGCAGGATCATAACCAATCGGGGTGCTCCGAAGAGCTATAAACGGAAGCTCGCAAGAACCATATAAGAGGAAGCTCATAAGCGCTAATAACGAGACGCTCTTTCGATCTATGGTCTGTCCGCAACATATGCAGGACCACAACCAATTCTGGAACCCTCTATCCATCGAATCTCATTTATCCAAACAGGACTTATTATTTATCGGGCATTGTCGGATATGTAATCAATTTCATATATTTATGGAATTTATACAATTTACATATACAATATTAAATTCAAACATATAAATATGACAGTTTAGTTACACAAACTTACATCGATAATTGTACGTTGATCTGTTGTCTACTAATCTGACACTTTCTCTTTTCCTCGACCAAATTCCGTATTTTGTCTATCCGGATCTATACGAGTAAATTTAACTCAATTTAATACAATTCATATTCAATTCAATTTAATTCATATCTTAGGCAAAATTACCATTTTACCTTTATACTTTTCTTTAATTACGATTCATCCCTAGGCTCGGAAAATGAAATTCGTGCATTTAATCCTTGTTCCAAGCCTAGCCAATTTTTACTTGTAACATTAACAGCCCATGTATTTCATAAAATTTAGAATTTTTCCATGAATTGTACATGTTTACAATTTAGTCCTTAAATCACAATTTCATCAAAATTCCCTTTACAAAAGTTGTTTATCTATCAACAACCTTTCATTTTCTACCATAAAACTTCATAATTCATGCATACTCATCCATGGAAAAACCCTAGGACTTTGATAACTTTACAAATTAATCCCCGAGATAGCTAAATTAAGCTTTTACGATCTCGGAAACATAAAAATCATTAAAATGGAACTTGAATACTCACCTAATTGAGCAATATAAGCTTGTCTATTCTTCAAGCTTCAAACTAGGTTTTCCACGTATTTTTATTTGGGAAAGATGATGAGAAAGATGATATTTTATTATTTAATCATTTATCATCTTTTATTATTTCCACTTTCCAATTTAGTCCTTTTTTTTATCAAATTTTCCATTGATAACTAATCATACTTATCTACTGACTCTTCTTAATGGTCTATTTGCCATATAAGGACCTCAAATCTTGAATCCCAAAGCTATTTGATACTTATAGCTACTAGAACTCAACTTTTGCATTTTATGCAATTTGGTCCTTTCTATTTAATTAAACATGTAATCGGTAAAATTTTATTAACGAAATTTTCATACGACATTCCTATTATAATGCAGACCATGCAATAATATTAAATTAATTTTCCTTCCAAACTCGAATTTGTGGTCTCGAAACCACTGTTCTGATTTCACTGAAAATGGGTTGTTACACATTTAGTATGACAAACTTAAAACGCAAATATCTCGATCTACACTTAACATTTTCACATGAAACAAGTTCCATTCATCCACATATTCATCTACGACTAATTTCCAACCTTTGAACTATACAAAACTACACATTTCAAGGTAGCAAAATTTTTGACAAGTTTTGGCCATTCTAATAAAAATTCATTAAAACACGAGAAATCCTTAACGAAACCTCAAAATAATTTTAGAAACCTTCTAACCAAGTTAAAACAAGATAAAACACTTTTAAATCACATTTTCATCCACAATATCGAATTCCACCAATAATGACCTGATTTTCGGGTTTTAATTAAAACATGCAATTTCATAACTAAAAACTCAATTTTAATGTCTAGATAACATTAAAAACTAATGGGAAAGTGAATGGATACCTTTGATGGAAGATTAAATAGAGTTTTCGACACAAATTCGATAAACCCACACTCAAGGAAGATGATGAAATTGGTGAGATTTTTGGGTGTTTTCTTGATGATTTAGGAAGGTTTAATGATTTGGGAATGAGGGGAATCAAAATAGTATTGTTCTGAAATAAAAAAAAATTGAATAGAATAGCAAGGCGGAGCAAGGGACAACAAGTAGCAAAAACTATCATGAAACAAACTAGGAATGGGGTTTTAAAGGTTCAAGTCCAAAAATTGGTCTAATTGCAACATAAATGCTCTAAGTTTTGGCTCTTTTACAAATCAGTCGTTTTACTAAAATTAAGGTATTTAAAGCTCATTTTCATAAATTGACTCAATTCCCTAATAGCCATTGCCAAAAACATTATTGAATACCAACCTTATGAAATTTCGAGCACATATGGCTAAAATTTCTAAAATACCCTCGAAACTCATATGCCTTATTTTAGGGTGTTACAATTTTCCCCCTCTAAAAATAATTTCGTTCTCAAAATTTACCTGAGCTAACAAGTAAGGATATTGATGTCTCATTGCTTCCTGAGTTCCCCAAGTAGCCTCTTTTGTTTTGTGGTTGCGCCACAAAACCTTAACTAACGGAACTCTCTTGTTTCGCAAAACCTTCTCTTCATGAGCTAAGATCTCTATCAGTTCCTCATCAGAAATGAGATCAAGTCAAAACTTGATATCCTCTATTGGCACAATACGCGACAGATCTGAACGATACTTTCGTAGCATAGATACATGAAAAACATCATGAATTCGCCCAAGTTCCTACGTCAGCTTGAGTCGATAATCTATCGGTCCAATCCTCTCAACAACTTCATAAGGTCCAACATACCTTGGACCTAATTTACCCTTTCTTCCAAATCTTAAAAGCCTTCTTTCACGGGGAAACCTTCAAGAACACCTTATAACCAACTTGAAACTCGATATCTCAACGCTTCAAATCCACATAAGATTTCTGCCAATCTGTTGCTTCTTTCAACCTTTCACATATCAATTTTTACTTTCTTTTTGGTCTCACGAACTAAATCTGGTCCAGCAACACGCTTTTCATCCAAGTTTGTCCAACATAAAGGAATCCTACACTTCCTACCATACAATGCCTCAAACGGTGCCATGCGAATACTTGCTTGGAAACTATTGTTGTAAGCAAACTCTGCTAGAGGCAGATATCGCTCCCAACTACCACTAAATTCAATCACACAACTTCGCAACATATCTTCTAACACTTGGATTACCCTATCAGATTGGCTATCAGTTTGGGGGTGATAAACCATACTAAAAGTAAGTTTCAACCCCAAACCCTCTTGTAAACTCTTCCAAATTCTTGAAGTAAAATGAGGATCTCTATCGGAGATGATAGAAATCGAAACACCATATCTTTTTATATAATTTACATAATCTCCATTACCAATCCTTTATGTATTTTGGTGTTCCTAACCATCCACTCGTTTTTTGTTCAATCCCCCGTTTGTTTAGCAATACATGTATGGGAATCCATACAAAGGATAGCGAAAACTCTATACGGTTGATCTTTTGAGCCCGCTTCAAGCTAGATTGACTAATCAACCCGTCTTGGGGTAAAGACTTCTTCCGCTTACGTTTTCTTCCACTTACCTCTTGTACATAGGAAATGAGATTCCATTTTTTTGTTTAATTTACTGCGAATTTATAAGCTGCTTTCTTTCACTCATATATAACTATCTAATTTAGTTTATCAACTCAACTTATTTTCTAGAACGAAAGGAATAGGTAAAATAAAAGTTTCTATTTCAACGAATCGCACGTAGAGATATTGATATCTGCATCGTACCATCCTTCGTCTTCACAAATAAAACCAGTGCATCCCATGGAGATACACTCGGTCGAATGAACCCTCTATCCAACAACTCTTGCAACAATTCTTTAACTCATTGAGCTCTTTTAGTGCCATACAATATGGTGCAATGGACACCAGTGTAGTACCAGGATAAAGCTCAATTCCAAACTCCACTTCTCATTTCGGCGGTAAGCCAGGCATCTCTTTAGGAAACACGTCAGGAAAAGCCCTAACGGTTCGGATATCCAAAACTCTCAACTCCTTACAAATAAAATTCATCACATAAGCTAAGTAAGCTTTACAACCTTTCCCCATCATCTTTTCAGAATTCAAAGCCAAAACCACATTAGACAGTAATCCCGGTCTTTCACCCACTACAACAACTTCTAACCCATCACTATTCCTCTAGGTAATTCATTTTGTCTCAAACTCTACCTTAGCCTTATGTTCAATCAACCAGTCTATACCCAAAATAACATCAAATCCATAAAATGGTAGTTCCATGAGATCAATAGAGAAAGCATACCCTTGTATCATAAGAGGACACCTACAATAAACCTTATTCACAACAATACTATCTCCAAAGGAACTAACCATAACCATACCCAAATCAAAAGTCTCTACAGGAATCCCTAACTTACAAGCTAACTCACTTAGAATATACAAATGTCTAAAACCAGAATCAACCAAGGAAAATAATGGAATAGATTGCAAAGTAAAAGTACCTACAATAACATCATCGAATCTTGATCCTCAAGTTCCCTAATAGCATAAACTCGAGCTGGACCTCCAGACTCAACTTGTGAAGCAACGGTGTGAGCAACAATTCGTTGTCCAACTGGTCTTCCATTACCTTTACCACGACCTCGGGCCCAAGTAGCGCAGAAACAGGTACAAAACTCTGAGTCTGTGAAACCTCAACTCCATTCGGACTATCTCTCAGAAAATGTTCTTTCGAACCACACTTATAACATCCATCCGTCAACTTATGACACTCGCTAGGATGTCTACGATCACAATGCACACAAAGCGGCCATCCAAAACCACCAGCCGAACCACAATGTTACTCTACTATTTTGACTAACTTGGTCGAAACCCACATCTCACACCCCTAACAGAACTATAATTATCTCGTCCTTTATTAGGTGATTGTCCAGAAGCACCATTAGAAGCCCTCTTACCAATCTCAGCCACAATAGAACAAGTTGGCTCAGCCAAAGTTTCCTTAATAGTTTTGCCTTTTTCCACAAAACTACGTAAACCTGAATCTCTCGATTGAGCCCAAAACGGATCCTCTTACAACGATCCTACTCAGTCAACACCATTTCAGGAGCATACTGACTGAGGTGTACAAACTCTGCCTCATAGTCAGCCACAAACAAACCACCTTGTATAAGATCCAAAAATACCCACTTACGAGCTTTCATATACTACTCACCCATGAACTTCCTCCTAAACACCTCTAAGAAATAATCCTAACTTAAACGATCAGTGGTTGTGTAACACCCTATGCCCGACCCACTCCCCGAGCCCGAATACTAGGACACTACATCACTGACTCACTAATTATTTATTAGGACATTATTTTTATTAAGTGAACATGCATCTTTTTAAGTTCTTTAAAAGTGATAGTACTTTAAGCCAATTATAAGTCATGCACACTCAATTTGAGGTTTAATCAAGCTAACATACAACAAACAAACTTAACATAAGCATTTATCAAGCATTGGAACCATTTAGCAAAATTTCCAAAAAGTAATGTAGGTATCGATAATAATTCTAAGTTATCGATATTTACTCTTAGTGGTATCGATGCCACATGCAAAATCGATACCAAAATAGCTCTCTATTTGCCACCTTAAACTAAACTTATCAGAAAATATTGGTACCTCTCATAGGGTATCGATAATTGCACCTCGAGTATCGATACTCAAGCCATGGTATTGATACCAATTTCGTATTCTGACTCCCTGCACTTTCGTGAGTACAGAGGTATTATTTTTAAGCCTTAATATCGACACACCTACTTCTATTAACAAAAATTCAGCATACATTTGCATTTAAAACATTCAAACTCAATTTTTAAACATCATGTTACATTTATTTAATCAAATAAGCATCAAAACGACTAAAGTAATAATCAAAAATACCATATCAAAACCCAAATGCTTCTAAACATATTTAACGTGCAAACAATTAATCCAAACATACTCAACAAACCAATATAACCGTCTAACCCATTGCCTTAACTTATATGCTCAAAATATTTAATAACACCTACTATGACGACTAAAGAATAGCTTGGATCACCCATCGACAGCCACACCGTTCACACCAGCACTCAGTATCTGTAATGGTAAAAATGGAGTCAGTGAGCTTTATGAGCTCAGTGAATGCATAGAGTAACCACGTGAGCAAACAAGTCATCAAGCAACATCAAGGCAACATATAACATATTGTATAACACATGCGACTTGCATAAAATTTCATAAACACACCCGTAATCATGCATTTAACCACAAGATACACACACAAGTACAAATTATGAGGGATTGGCTCTTCAAAGGATGAAACATTAAGTGGTCTTAATTACCACACATCAGATACATGGATCTCCTCCATACTGCACATAGACTCATTGAGTCAGTCATATCCCATTAGTGAAGCATACAGCTAACACTCTTTAACACATCACACATACATATCATGATGAATGGAGCTTGGCTCACATTCCCTTATCTCTCTGAGTTTTATGCTTGGGCCTCAATGCCCCAATATCATAACACGTGTAAATGAGTACTCATAATCCTATGGCATGCTAACTATATCCAATGGTCTCATTAAATCACAAGGCCAGAATATCTATAATAAAAACACATAATTACGTATTGACTTTTTGCACATTTTCATTGCATATATGCATTCATATCACTTTATAATCTCTGTCACATGGCATGTTTAACATACCCCCATATCACATACACAACAGTCATCTCATGTTCATGGCATATGTTCTAGCATTACATTTATATTCATAAGTCCACAATCTTAATTTCCACAACATACATACAACCTATTCTGTCATAACTGTGAGAACACTTACACTCAAAATTTAGAGTAGAGGTTTAGGCTACTTCTAAATTCCGAAATACACAATGATTTGCTTGTGAGTGATTATTCCAAAACACTCACCAAATTGCACTTTTTTTCGAAAGCCGAAAGCTTAGGTAAGCTTTTCCTTACCTTTACCTCTACTCATTGAAGGCCCTACTGACTTCGACGCTTCAACAAGGCAAACCATACAAATACACCCTCAATAAAACAGCTATCAACTCATTAAAATAGTCACAAACATTAAGCCTAAACTACATTAGCTTTTAACTGAAACTTTTAACTTAGAAACTTTAGATTTGAATATCTCGACCTACACTTAATCTTTTTGTACGAAACGAACTTCGTTCACCTACATGTTCATCTACAACTAATTCCCAACCTTTAAACTTCCCAAAACCACAAGTTTTAAGGTATCAAAATATTTTGACAAGTTTTAGCCTTTATAATGAAAATTCATTAAAACTCGAGAATTTCTTAACGAAACTTCAAAGTACCTTTAGAAAGCTTCTAATTATGTTAGAACAAGTTGAAAAACACTTTAAAATCAAGTTTTTATCCACAAACCTAAAATCCACCATTAATGACTATAATTTTGGCTTTTACCTAAATTATGCATTTTACAAGCTAATAAGTTGATTTAAAGAACTAAATAACGTTTAAAACTAATAGGAAGATAATTAATTACCTTGAATGCAAAAAAAAATGGTGATTTTGACACAACTCAAAAAGTCTACGTTTTGGAGAAGATGAAAAGATGATGTAGTTTTTGGGTGATTTACTTCGTTTTAATATAGGTTTAAGGTTCAAGGGTAATGGAAATCAAGGAGATTTAAGAATCAAAGGTCAAAATCACTTAGAAGCGCAAGAGGAGAGCAAAAATGGCACAGTAGCTATTGTGGAAGAAATTTTGGTTAAACATGCTGGGACTGGAGGGATTTTAAGGTGATTTTAAAATTCTAGTCTATTTTCTTTATAAAAACTCCCAGTTTTGTCTATTTTACAAATCAGTCCTATTTTCAAAATTGAAGACATTTTAAACTTGTTTTCAGAAATTGACTTAATTTTATGAAAACCATTGTCGAAAACATTATCGATTGCCCAACTTATGAAATTCCAAACTCATTTAAGCCAAAATTCCTAAAATACCCCCAAAACTTCTAAGCCCGATTTTGGGGTGTGACAACTCTCCCCCACTAAAAAGAATTTCGTCCTCAAAATTTACCTGAGCTAAACAAGTAAGGATATTGACGTCTCATTGCGTCCTCAATTTCCCAAGTTGCCTCTTCAGTCTTGTGGTTGCGCCAAAAAACTTTAACCAACGATACTCTCTTGTTTCACAAAACCTTTACTTCAGAAGCTAAGATCTCTATTAGTTCCTCATCAAAAGTGAGATTTGGCTGAATTTTGACCTCCTCTACTGGTACAATATATGATGGATCTGAATGATATTTTCAATGTATAGACACATGGAAAGCATTATGGATTCGCTAAAGCTCTGGTGGCAACTTGAGTTGATACGCTACCGATCCATTTCTCTCTACAACCTCATATGTTCTAATATACCTTGGACTCAACTTACCCTTCCTAACGAATCTCTAAACTTTCTTCCATAGAGAATCTTTCAAGAACACCTTATCACCAACTTCAAACTTGATGTCTCAATGTTTCAAATCCGCATAAGTTTTCTGCCTATCAGTCGCTGCTTTCAATCGATCACATATCAACTTCACCTTCTCTTCAGTTTTGCTAATTAAATCTAGTCCAATGACCCCATTTTAATCCACCTCCATCCAACGTAAAGGAGTTCTACACTTCCTAGCATACAATGCTTCAAATGGTGCCATGAGAATACTCGTTTGGAAACTGTTATTGTAAGCAAACTCTGCTAAAGGCAGATATCGTTCCCAACTACCACTGAACTTAATTACACAGCTTCGCATCATATTTTCCAACACTTGAATTACCCTCTCCAACTGACCATCGATTTGAGGATGATAAGCTATACTGAAAGTAAACTTTAACCCCAAAGCCTCTTGCAAACTCTTCCAAAACCTTGAAGTAAACTGTGGATCCCTACTGGAAATAATGGAAACTGGAACCCCATGAAGATGAATAATCTCAGCAATATATATCTCCACTAACTTTTGCAATGACTAACGAGTACGCACAACTAAAAAGTGCGCACTCTTGGAAAACTGATCCATCACAACCCAAACCGAATCCTTTTTCGACGGAGTCAAAGGTAGCCTAGAAACAAATTCCATAGTGATTCTCTTCTACTTCCACTCAAGAATTGTAATAGGTTGCAACAAACCTGAAGAAAATTGATGTTCAACTTTCACTTTTTGGCAAACCAAACACTGAGCCACAAACTCCATAACGTCGCGCTTCAACCTAGGCCACCAATAAACTTCACAAAGATCGTGATACATCTTTCCACTACTAGGATGCATAGCATAAGGATTACTATGCGACTCCGTAAGAATCATCCACCTTAAATCCACATCATGTGGCACAAACAACTTACCTCAAAAATTCAAGATATTGTCTACATCAACATCAAAATCTCCCTTTACTCCCTGCACAACTTGGCAAATTCTCTTCAACAAGTCCCCATCTAACGGTTGTTTCTCCTTTATCTGTTGTGACAAAGTCGACTTCACTTGAAGTTCTGCCAACAAACCCCCATCACTAACCAAACTTAAACGTGCAAACATTACTCTCAAATCCGTCATCGATTTCCTACTTAAAGCATTAGCAACAACATTTGCCTTGCCAGGATGATATTTAATCACGCAATCATAGTCCTTTAAAATCTCTACCCAACACCTTTGCCTTAAATTCAACTCCTTCTAGGTGAGGAGGTACTGTAACAGCTCATTTTTAGTGGTGTCAGAAATAGTGGTTTTGGGGCCACCAAATCCAACGAGTAAGTTTATATATATTATTATTTAAAATTTACGAGTCAAATATGGTTTTAAAAAGGTTTTTGATTTGATAATTTATGTTATATAAGCGAGTTATTAAGTTTCTATAAACCGATCCGTAAATATTTTTTCTAAATATTTATGATGTGTCATTAAGGTGGTATTAAAGTTTCATTGAAAAAATTTTAGCGCTTCAATAGTTAATTAATTAAAAAGGGCTAAATCATAAAATTTGAAAAAGTCAATCGCTATTAGTTTAAAGGTGTTAAATTGATTAAAGAATTATAATTGGGTGGCCTTAATAGGTAAATTACCCATACTTTAGTTGGTGAACAGTAAAAAGCTTCATTTTCTTTTAATTTTATGTGTTTTATATGTTATTGTATTATTAAATGATAAAAATAAAATACAGGTTAATAAAATAAAAAATAAAATAGTTTTCTTCCCCATTTGGTTTTGCTCATCACCGAACCACCATGGAGGAGTTTGAAGTTCAGCCAACCATGTTTCCTTGCATGTAACTCCCTAAACTACCCGTTTTTAATAATTTTGATGTTTTTGAGATCGTTGCAACTAAGTCCAGCTAGCTTATATATTTGATTTTGAAACTGTTAAAGATTTTGAATATTTTCATTGATTAATCTTGTGGTTTTTTATGTTAAATAATTAATTTGAAATGTTGATTGATAATTAAAAGTATTTTCTTAAGTGATTTTTTATGAATTTATCGATTAGGACTAAATTGTTAAAATAGTAAAAGTAAAAAGATTTGGTGTGAAATTAATACAAATGTGGGCTATTTTGGGTGCCATGAACATTCAGCTAAGCTTAAATTTGGAAAAAATGGTTAATTTGCATGTTTAAGGCTCAGGGACTAAATTGAATAAAAGTAAAACTTTAGGGGTAATTTTGTAAAAATATCAAAAAGTGACTAAATTGCATAAAATACATTATTTTACTGTCTAAATTAATAGATTGAATGAAATTATTAATTTAGATCAAGATCGGGTGGAAATTGAGGAGAATAGAAAATTACCAAAATGCCCCTATACTTTGACATTTCTGCAATTTATCCAGGTAAGTTCGTATGAACTATAAACACTTAAATGTAAGTTAAATTAACTGTTTAATGTGCTATCCTATTGTACATGAATTAATATATAGATGTTATTATGCAATTTATTATGTCATGAAACGATAGAAATTCAACGACGTACGACGACTATCGAGCCCTGTTTAAACCTTAAGAATTGACTGTACACTGTACATATATATACATGAATTGACTGATTACAGTTATATGATTTAGCACACTTTGTGTGGCTATCTCGGGTATCCAGCGACATTCTATTCGATTCAACGGGCACGAATTGGGAAGGAAACAATAAATGTTCAATATGATCAAATACATGTATACATAAAATATATCGAAATGATGAGATACATGGTAAGCATGTTATGATATGAAGGATGTTATAACCAATTGAACCATATTCAAGTATAATGCTTATCCATGTTGAATTCATGTGAAATATGTTCAAGTATGCTAACATTTGTTGTTGTTTAATGCTTAGGCATGTGTCACGCTATTGGTTGGATTGTATTATGTTGTCCGGCCAATAAAAATGTTCTTGTAGAATATCTAGTGTTTTGGTGACACCAAAGTGTCTTATTAAGCCTCCACTATATGCCTCACGAATTTACAACTCTCTCATGGAACATTGTGGAACACATAACTTGTTTAGGCGAAAAAGACACCCATCTACAATATTAAACTTGTTAAAGGCACCATTCCCATAATTGGAAAAATATTTGCAAAATCAACATCATTTAATTATAAATATTTTATATGTTCAAACCTTAAGACTTTAGCATTTAATATAGTTATCAAATAATATCTACAAGATAAGGCATCAGCAACTACATTTTCTCTACCTGTTTTGTATTTAATTGCATATGGGAATATCTTTATGAATTCTATCCATCGAGTATGCCTCTTACTTAACTTACCTTGTCCCTTTAACCATTTTAGGGATTCATGATCTATATGGATAATGAACTTATGTGGCAGCAAGTAATGTTGCCAAAATTGTACAACTCGAACTAATACAAGCAACTTCTTGTCATAAGTTGAGTAGTTTAACTACACCTCATTCAGTTTTTCACTGAAATATGCTCTTGGCATTTTTTCTTGTATCAACACAGCACCAATTCCAGTACCTGAAGCATCACATTCAAGTTCAAAAGTATTAGAAAAATTAGGTAATTTAAGAACCGGAGCAGAACATAGCTTATCCTTTAAGGCTTGACAAGCCTTTTCCTAAGCTTCTACCCATATAAAACCCATAAACTTTTTAATAACCTCAATTAATAGGGCAGTAATAGTGGAGAAATCCTTCACAAAACGTCTATAAAAACTTGCTAAACCATGGAAATATCTCACCTTGGTAATTGATTTAAAAGTGGGTCACTCCCTAATTACCTTTACTTTGTCCTTATCAACATGAATACCTTAAGCACTTATTATAAAACCTAAAAATATTAGTTTATCATAACAAAAAGTGCATTTATCAAGGTTGGCAAATAACTTTTCAGTTCTCAAAATGTCCAAAATAGATTTAACATGGAAAACATGATCATCTACAAAAGTTGATTAAATCAAAATATCATCAAAATATACTACCACAAATTTACCCAAATAAGGCTTTAAAACATGATTCATTAATCTCATGAAAGTACTAGGTACATTAGTTAGACCGAAAGGCATAAAAGCCATTATACAATCCAAATTTAGTTTTAAAAGTTATTTTCTATTCGTCCCCTTCCCTCATATGAATTTGATGATAACCACTTTTTAAATCAATATTAGTAAAACATGTTGAACCATGTAACTCATCAAGCATGGCATCAAGTCTAGGGATTGGATGCCTATGCTTTACCATTATTTTGTTGATTAGACAATAATCAACACACATTCAGAATGAACCATCCTTCTTAGGCACCAACAGGATAGGTACGGCACAAGGGCTCAAACTTTCTCTAATGTACCCCTTTTGTAATAGCTCTTCCACTTGCCTTTGTAATTCCTATGTCTCCTCGAGATTCCCTCAGGAAGCTGGATGGTTTGGAATGGTTGCACTGGGTACTAAGTCAATTTGGTGCTCAATGCCTCACAAATGTGGTAAACGTACAGGTGCCTCATTGAAAACATCCTCATAATCCTGCAAAAGAGATGTAAATACACTAGGCAAAAAATCATTCAAGTTAGCTAAAGATAAATAATTTTGCCTAAACCTCACAAGGATACAAGGTTGTTTGTGTAATAGGGCTCTCCTCGCATTTTTTATACTTGCAAATAAATTTAGCACTCTATTTTTACCACTAGAGGGTTCACTCACCATTGGGTCGTTTGTATTTTGACTTTTATCACTAATTTTTGGATCACTGGTACACCCCATAGCGCAGCGAAAAAATTAAATTCAACAATAACATCAAGGGATCCATGTGCAAGGAACGAATCAGGGTGAAAAGGGAATGAATAATTACCTTTAATCGTCTTTAAAATCAAAGAAGCTGACTACACAATTGTATGTCGATTCCAAGTCACTACAAAAACATTTCGGCCTCTACGTAATCCACCCGGTGTGACAACGAATGGTAAGCACTCACTAAAAATTTTTCTGAGAAAAAATTACTTGACAGCTGCTAGACCTTATCAGGTATATTAGGTTTTTCTCAAAAACCCTATATTTCCTAATTTGGGAATCATTAATATTTTGATATGAATCGAATCATAATAATTGACCAAATATTATAATTACCATAATTATACTCATGTTTGACCAAAAAATTACCATTACAGTAATTATAATAATATTCGATCCTAAATTATAATTACAATAATTATAACAAGGATTTCAGTAAATTATCTTTTAGTTAAACTTCATACGAATAAAATTCATATATTAGTTCAACTATATTTTCATTATGTGTATAACATTCTTGTACATTTAATTCGTTCAATATATAACTGCCAATTAAATTTATTCTATAATCAATTTAATTCATGTTAACAGCTAAACACAATATCAACTATGTTTGGATTTTGTTCGTTTCAACCATAGGGCGACCTTGTAGGTTCTTGTAACGTTAGCAGTAATACTAGAATGATTCTAATATTACAAATAATGATTGGCATCTAGCAAGGTATCATTACTACCTAAGTTACAATAAGTCATGATTCGACACAACCTCTCTGTGATTAAACTTTCATGTATTAAATCCTTTTGTCTGTTATATCTAGAATAGACACAAGTCATGGAATAGTCACACTTGCATAGTCCATCTAATGTTTCTTGATATCCTAAGTAGGCTATGAAAAACAAATAAGTATGATATCTCATATCAACTTATTCGAGCATGGCCATGCATTTCTAGTCTCACTTAATCAAGTGACCTAAGATATTGCTCCCATTATTTAGAAGGGACAAATTTTATATTGATCAATCATATCCCACTACATAGATTGTGGTATATCCAACATCAGCCTTGATAGAACAACCAGTTACGGTGGACGTTTGATTGTATCAAAATATATGACTCACGATGTTGGGATAATGATGATCTCAAGTCTAAGGATCGAATACAAAGTAATCACTATGAGAAATGTTGTGACTATTAAATAATAATCCAAGAAACATACTCATAGCGGGTCAGTTCAATATGTTGTTCTCTAACACACATACTCATGTATTGATTTTGACATCTCATGTCAATGACAACACTTTGTCATCAATCAAGTACATGTTAGTCTTAATGCATTATTGTTGTCCAAGCCTGCAATAATACTCGACTAAAGACTTTTTAAGAATAGTCATATTATTCTCAGGACATTATTATAAAATAGTTTATTTATATAAACAAAAAATAAACTAAAATAATAATGGCTATGTCTTATATTAATAAACAAGGTAAAATAAGTATGTTATTACAATCATCTCATGATTGGTCTTTGGGTATACTCTAACACTAATGGCCACTTTTTGCTTTATCTTTTCAATTTTATCTTTCCCCTTAATCCACTCACAGAATTTCATCATTTTTAATTGATATTTGTACACATCTTTGTGTGCTAAAGGGGCCAAAGTGTATTTTCTTTCCTCTAAAGATAAGGGAATACCTATTTTGTTTACCATGGTGCATCACATCATGATCAAATTGCCACGACCTTCCAAGAAGTAAGTTGGCGACATGCATGGGTACCACATCATACCATACCTCATCTTCATAATTCCCAAGCTTAAAGGTAATCAATGACTACTTTGTGGCTCGTACTTCGGAACACTCATTAAGCCATTGAAAGTGGTATGGCTTAAGGTGTTTTGAACAAGGTAATTGTAAGGAGTCCACAAGATAGCTGATTTGAGCCTAAACAACAAGCCCAAGTCTGGACCTGATAAGTTGGAACATGGTGAAAATGGGTCGAATCCAAGTCCAAACCCTATGGAGGACCATGCTGTTCAAATGATGGACATTTCCTCTAATGGGCTTGAGTTGAATATTTAGCCTCTTTAAGAATTATAAACATTTCAATTTTTATTTCCTTTTAATAAGCTTGCGTTTTAATTTAATTCCACAAACTTTATCATGTGTATTATTATATGTCTTGTGTTTATCTAATTCGCTAAGTTGTTAATTATTATAGCATGTGTGTGTGTGTGTTTTGTGTTCATATGCTATATGCATGTGAGTCAAGTTTCTAACCCTTTAGTTATTTGTCTTTGTCAAATATGCTTGTGAGAGATGCAAGTGATTGATGCCTATTTATACTTGTGCAGGTGTCTATTCATATGGACCTTAAGTGACCATCCATTGTCGAATTCATGCATAAAAGGAGCATTCTAGAACCTTCAAGAATTCAAGCTTTCAGTGTGATTCATGTGGTTGTTTGTATGGTATGTTGAGTACATGTCCATATACCTTTCTTAATGGAGAAGGATACATGGCATAAATGGAGGTGCATGGATGGTGGAGAATGGAATATTCTAGAAGCAAGTCACTTTCTTTGAACCAGCATGCTCATAAAGACGAATTAAAGAGGAATGCATGTTCCATGCATGATACATTCAACCAAAGGGGATTTTTGAAGATCAAGGCTGTAATTCATGGAACAAGGAGATACTTAAAGGTTAAGAATGCATGAATGCACCTAGTGAAGCAACATCACTATTCGACCAAAGCATGCACCATCCATAAAAGCATGAACCAAATTTTTAATGCTTGTGTGTGAATATCTTTATGTTAAGTATGACCATGTTTATGGTGTGTGTGAACACCATTAGATTTTGAATTCCATTAGTCATTTAGGATTCTATAAATAGTTATGTACTTGAGCTTTTTAGGTTAGACAATTTCGATTATTAAAAAATATCTTTGTGAGAATTTTCTATCTACAGTTCTTGATTGAACTTATCAAACTATCAAACTTCTTTTGAGTTTGTGGCATTCAACCCTGTCTTATCACTTCGTTATCTACCTTAAAGTGTGGCGACTTCAACATACCAAGGTTTGAGTATTTGTCAAATTTAAGTGGGTCGAGTTCGAATATAACTTCTACTCCTTAAAACATTCAAGTGCTTCGGGTTGTGATTTCCACCATCCCTTGAACCATTCAAGACGATCCTTCATTTAAGCCATTTTCCAAACTCTCTAAGTCTTAGGAAATCGCATTAATAGCTACTTACTACATTAGCACAGCTCCCACTGTCTATAATAAGTGAACATAATTTACCTTTAATTAAGCACCGTGAATGGAAGATATTAGTCCTCTGATTGTTGAAATCTTCCTTCATATGAATATTGAGGGTGCATAACACCACTTGGTAATGGAAGTCATCAAAATCATCCTCCTCGTTTGTTGGTTCTATCACCTCCTCCTCAAAGATGCCACCTCCATAGGTCACAATCTCCATAAACTATTTCATGTTTGAATTATCAGAATCAGAAGTATATTTACCATTTTCTTTTGAGGAGAAGCCTTGTGTTAGGGCAATTTGTACTGTAATGCCCATGCCTTTTACATTTTAAGCACTCCATCTCACGAGTTCTTTTCATGTTGGAACTACTCAAACTAGGCTGCCCAGAAGATACTTGCATTTTTGTAGTAGCCCCATTTTTCCAATCTGTTTTTTTAGTATCACCACTTTTAGAGAACTTATTAGCAGTAAAAGGTAGTTTTGAATTCTTAAAATTAGAATTAGAATTGTCCCCTTTATATTATTGTGAAGTGGTGAATGAACGAGGACCTTGTTCCTTCAACTATTGTTCAATCTCATTGGCCTTGTGAACTGCCTCATCAAGATCTATATAAGTTTGTAATTGTAAGGTGTTGGCTATATGCTTGTTGAAACCATCAACAAAATGTATCATAGTGGTTTCATTATCCTCATCAGCATTCACTCGTTGTATGAGCATTTCCATCTCCTTGAAGTACTCATCAACTGATTGACTACCTTGAACAAGACGTCAAAGTTTTGTTTTGAGCTCTCTGTAGTAATGGGGAGGAATGAAACGCTTTCATATCACTTGTTTCAACTCATCCCATGTGTCAATTTCCCTTTCTTGGTTTCTTTGATGACTAATTCCAAGTTGAGTGCACCAGCTCAATGCATAATCCAAAAATTCAAGGGTTGCCAATGAGACCTTTTCATCTTCCAGGTATTTATAATAACGAAACAGAAGTTCAATTTTTATTCCCACTCACAATATGCCTCAAGATCATCATTTCCCCAAAATTGTTGAATTGATAACTTTGGTTTAGCCAAAGAAGGTTGCTCACGATCATTACTAACCAAAGTTTCATCATTTGCACAAGGGGCATGTCTAGCATTATTTCCATGAATACGAGGCTGATTAACACCATCATCATTGCCCAAATGACGAGTCAAACGTTCAATTTGAGCATCCAAGCAATTCATGGTATTGCTAATTTTTCTGAATTATTGCATCACGTTATCTGTCTTTAGCCTCTCGATCATCTAGATCTTTTTGTATCTTACCAATCAAGTGTTTGAACTTATCATGGACCTCGTAAAGGTCATTTTGTGATTTCTTCATGAAACCAGAAAGGTTATCCATGGTAATTGGTAGCTTTTCAGTTAGATTATCACTCTCTTTGCTACTACGAGTATTACGAGTCATTGTGAAAGCCTAAAAAAAACATAACACTCAAAAGAAAAATTTAACAAACCTCACTGTTATGCACTCAGAAATAAAAAATAAAATTCTCAACAAGTTAATAATTAATCTTATGAGTCTTTCAAAAGTGTCTATATCAATCGTACAGAATGTATTAAAATAAAACTAACAAAAGCCCAGTAGCACCAGGAGCCCAAAATCGGCTAGACACCAAAGAATTGTGTTGCACGAAGGAAGGAATGTGCAACGTACTTTAACCCACTAACACTAGAAACAATAAAGTGTTAGAATGCGTAAAGGAACAATAAAAGCAAAAACAAATGAAACCTTAAGGCTAAGAGTCAATGAAAATCCCTGAAACCTAAAAAATTGCGAAACAACTTGACAAACTTCGTTCAAGGTGTTACCGATTTCCAAAAATCATGAAATTTAAACTAGAGACTCCTCAAATTTTATATTTGATATGAAAATTTTCACAATGAAATTCAACCCATAGATTTTTTTTTTCTAATTTTATTTCTTTTTCGTATTATTCTTTTTTTGTATTTTTTCGAACACTTTTTTGTGGGAAATATTTTTTATATTCTAAAATAGTGTCAAGAAATAGTACGTAAAATTTTAGATTATTTGAAAAATGTTTAGCCACTGAAAAAAAAATTCTGCAAACTTTCTCGGTAAAAAGCTGTTTTGGGGTTGTTTGTTGGGAATCAGTTTATAAGAGCAAAAAGAATACCTAAAATGCCTAAATCTGATACCAAATGATAACTAATGAATGTGGATGAGTGTAGAAGAGGATCTTAAAGTTTGTCCAAGTCGCCGATTTGACTTAGAGCTCTAGACGTTCGGAAAGAAACTTGGATTTTGGCACAACTTGAAATGCAATTGAATCCAAGTAAGATAAAAAAATTAAAATAAATAACTAAGATAAATAAAATATAATAATAAATCAAAGATTAGAACAATAAATAAGAAAATAAATAAGATTGATGGAAAAGATAGAACGTAACGTGTAGAAGTCCTAAGGAGCCTCCGAAATAAGAAGAGTCCACAACCCCCTTCAAGCGGCTCTAATTTCCCCTCCAAGAAAGAAAACTTGGCAAGAAAAAGTTTGAATATGATCCCCACAATCTGAAAAGATTGTTAAAAATGTTCTAAAAGAGAACTCAAGAAAAATTCTTGAATAAAAAACTCAAAGAGAATTTTATAAACACAAAGTGAATAATCATTGAATTGATTTTCTGTGTACAATGCAAAGGCTTTTATATAGGCTAGCTAAATAAATCTAAATAAAACTCTTAAGTACACTAGAACTGTAATTAACCTAAACAAGAAGTAGTTTTAAACTAAACTTTCTTATTCACATAAAACTTCTAAATAACATAAAATACTTAGTAATTATCAAAAATTCAAAATTCAAAATAATAAAATAATAAGAGCTGATAAATACAATATTGGGATCATATATAATAATAATTAAGCATAAAACCAAAACCCAATATGAAACACCTAGGCTTGTGGGATTGATTAGGGTCCTTGAGGTGAAACGCTAAGCTTGTTAACATTTTCCACATGGGCTTGTCATCATAGATTAAGAGTTTAGGTCTATGAACAAAATTAGTCCCTTCTAATTCATCCTTGCTCCAAAATCCATCGTCTTGAAGCTTCAACTCTTCTTCTTAAATTTTTTTTGTTATAAAGTCTTGAACGAATAAGTCGAATTTTGACTTTAGCTGCTTGGGTTTGGATCTTGTGATTGAGCCTTGAGAGAAACTAAGCCCATCTCTATTATGGCCTTTGAATTGGATCAAGCTGATTGTATCATAGTGGTTTAAAGCTCGATTTAATTTTGATAATTTATGAATAACTTGTTTTTGATTGAATGGTTGATGAATGATTATAGTTTAGAGAAGTAAGAATTGATATAGCATGATTCTATTCTATTATGTGTTGTAGCATCCCATAACCTTAATTCGATGATGGAGAATGGTGAGGGGTGTTACATGATGGTTGAATTTTAAGGACCTCAGTGTTGGCATTGCAAGCCCACTCGCCACGACCCTCCATTAAATAATTTATTATTCTCTCTATGTCTAGTTCCTCAAATGTGAATAAATCTATATTTTCTAGATAATCGTGGGAATAATAAAGGGCGTCATAAAATCTACATATTTTGCTCGGTGCAATTAACTCCCCCTTTCCCTGAATAGTGACGTGGGGAATCGTCTCACCCTGATGTCTATGATTTTCCCTATCTTTCAAGGTAAAATAGAATTCATAAACTAGTGCATCGACCGTCAGTTCGATTGGGGTTGCACAAAAGTTATTCTAACAGTGGTATCTCACCAAATCCCAAATCTCGTCGTAGGAAGACATGGTGGGGTCGAATACGTATTCTTGAATGAATGACCAACCACTCATCTGGAGGTACAACCTCTCCATATCCAGAGTAGTAAAGCGATTGGCATCGAAGTTGATCAATACCTCGGTGATACGTTATTGCTCCATTGATGCCATCACGACAAAATAACAACAATCTAAATGGTTAAAATTAATGAAAAATAGAATTAAAGTACAAAACCTCTGGTTGTTGATGATGGAGATCATTTCTTAACCAATGTGGAGGATAATAGAAGGTGAGTAGATGACTATTCAACGAAGAGGAGAAAGAGAGAGAGGTTATTTATCAGATTTGAGGATTGAGGTGTTAAAGATCAAAACTAAAATCCAAGATGAAGGTGCACAGTAGAATGGAAGTTTTTACTCTTCTAGGGTGTTTGAAAAGTGTATATTTAGGGTTAGGGTTGGTGTGTATAAATAGAACTTCTGATGAGCTTTTAACCAAACACTGGGTCAAAACCTAGTGAAAAACATCAACGTGACGTGCCATAGCATGTGCATGGCACAACACAATGACAAAAAAATTCCCATATTGGCTATAAGATTGTTGCGTCGCACCATAGAGGTCTTATGACGCACCACAACAATTGATTTCTGGGGTCTTGCCTTTGAAATAGTCATGTTGTGCCATAGCTTTGGTGTGTTGCGACACGAACTTATTTCCACTCCTTTCGGGGTGCATCGATCTCCTTCAATCATCTATTCTTGTCCTTAATTTGCTTCGATCTCTCTTATTCCTCTCGAAAACCTATTTTCTCCTAATTCTAACATACAATTTAACAATGGAATTTTAAAATCTAACTACAGAATGATGATTTACAATATGTACAACTTAATTTACTTCTAATGGGTTGATCTATGTGATGTTATCGGACTCACCTAGTGTTTGATCCCAATGCTCTTCAAATTCCCATGTCTCGCCTTTCATTTCTGATATAACTCTACATTCTAAGGCTTGCTTCTAGACTTCAGATTTGAAAGTGCCTCCAAAATATCGTTTCAATTTTTGTCCACTCACTAGGAAGTTTCTGCCATCTTTGGTCATGAGTTCCACAACACCATGGGGAAAGACTCGGTCTACTGTAAATGGTCTTGTCCACCTTGACCGTAGCTTTCCTAGAGAGAGTTTTAATTTAGAGTTAAAGAGTAGTACATGATGTCCAGGTGAAAAGGATTTTGTTTTGATCATTCTATCATGTCACTTTTTATTCTTTTATTTTTAAAATTTGGCATTTTCATATGCCAAATATATGAACTCTTTTAACTCATTTAGTTGGAATAATCTTGCTTCCTTGGCTAAGGTTGGATCCAAATTTAGTTCTTTGATTGCCCAATATTCCTTCTTTTCTATTCTTTTGGCAAATGACAGTTCTTCCCATAAACAAGTTTGTTTGGTGACATACTCAATGGCATTTTGTATGTTGTTTAGTAAGCCCATAGAGCATCATCCAAATGCATACTCCAATCACTATTGTTTGAATTTATCAACTTTTCCAAAATCTGTTTGACTTTTCGATTGGATACTTCTGCTTGCCCATTGGTCTGCAAGTGATTCGTTGTGGTAATTCAATGCCTGACACTATATTTGGCTAGTGCAACGTCCAATTGTCGACTACAGAAATGAGAACCTTTATCACTAACCAAGGCTCTTGGGGTTCTAAATCGTGCAAACATGTTCTTCCGTAAGAATTTCACTATTGCTTTTGTATCATTAGTTGGTAAAGTAGTCGCTTCTACCCAGTTTCAGATGCAATCCACTGCGAGAAGAATATATTGGTTTCCAAAGGAACTGGGAAATGGTCCCATGAAATCTATGCCCCAAACGTCGAAAATCTCCACTTCCAAAATCTCATTTTGCGGTATCTCATCTCTTCTCAAAATGTCCCCTATTCTTTGGCATATGTCACATCTTTGCACAAATTCATAGGCGTCTTTATTTATAGTAGGCGAATAGAACCCTAATTGTAACACCTTTTATGTAGTTCTCTTGCTTCCGAAGTGACCTCTGCGCAGAGATGTATGGCATCCCATTAGGATATCTTCTACCCCTTCTTCAGCTGTACAATATCGGATTAACTGATTAGCACATTGCTGAAAAACATATGGTTCCTCCCATGTATATCTTCTGGCATCATACTTAATCTTCTTTTTCTGCGCTAATGTTGCATCCACTAGGAAGGTGCCTTCGACTAAATAATTGACAATGTTTACATACTAAGATGTTTTGGAAATTGTCTTGAATTGAAATAATTTCTCATCAATAAAGTTTTCAGTGACACCCCAAAACCGGTCTAGATGTTATGGTCGAATTTCAGAAGTCACATTAGAATCATTGAAATTTTTATTTATTAAAGTAGCTAGATTTCGATTGTTTTTACGAAACTCAAAAATTTTCAAATATCAATTAATTTTTGTTTTGGAAAACAATTATTTAAAACAAGAATATTTGTTAAGTTTATTATAATGCCAAAGAATCTCGTCGTAAATCATTTGAGTAAAGGTTTCGTTATGTTTTTAATTATTTCCTTTAAAATGATTTTGATAAAAATCTTTTGTAGCAGTCTTTTGAAAATATTTAGAAAATCACAAAGTTATGGACTTGGATAAAATCAAGATAAAATAAATATAAAAATGATTAAAAAGATATAAAATATTTGTAAACTCATCGAGCATGCATGCATGGCATTTTAAAATTGTAAAATAAATAAACAACTCAATTAAACAGTCCAAAGTCCCAAAGTTCAAAATATCATCCAAAAATAGTTTAAAAACCATTATTAAAAATATCTATCCGAGAGGCTCCTCCCAATGCCAAGTCCAAGCCCTAAGTCCGTGTATTACCTGAAAGGTTCAGAACTAATGGGTGAGCTTTTGAAGCCCAGTGTGGGTCTTATATCAAATTAAATAACAATAAGTTAAATAACAATTAAACATATATTCATCATATAACATAGTCAAATTTGATGCAAATGGTCATGGTAGTGCAATTTTTGTAAAACAATTGTGCAAGTTTTTATAAAACATCCTACCCATCACCGCTACAGTCCAAAAAGAGTTCCCCAGAACTCATCCATCCAAACACTCCAATGTGGACGAAGCCACCAATATTTGCAAACAAGCTACCATGTAGGTTGTGGATGGAGCCACCAATTCTTCCTCCTTACAATATCCCACCCATGCATGTGATATGGTCATAATGAACATAAATATACATTTTATTTGTTTCAAGATATCACTTGTCACATTGGGCATGTTGAACTTGGAAATCGAATAATAGCATGTAGGGCATGTTTAACATGCAATCAAGTCTCAATTTCAATATCAGTGGCATGATTTATATATTATGCCTATAATATAATGGCATCATATCACATGTCATGAGAAATGGGAATAGGCACTTAATTTCACAATATCTATCAAATCACATCAAATATCACATGCAATCATTAATAATCAATTCGAGATACTTACTTGAGTATTACCCTTTTTATGGGTTTAGCATCCCTTTTCGAATACATAATGTATTCTTAACTTCTCATGTTAGAGAGATTTTTAACAAGGTTTCGATTATTAATAATTATATTTTATCTGTCAACAAATATTATGTATATTTTTCTAGTAAGCAAACCACACCTATTTGTAGATCTAAAGCAAAACACCACTCTATGAACATCCACACTTGGATCTACTCAATAAGTTACATACTTATCAACAAAAGCGATCTTTCAATTAGGGAGGTCATTTTAAATGTTTTATAGCATAAGTCTATTTAATAACACTCCAATCAATACTCGCCCTTATAGAAGCCAATCTAATATGATCTCATTCCCAGTGTTAGTAGCTCTCTGGGTTGGTACCGATCAGCCATTCGACAAAAAGTAGTATACGACATGTTAACATTTGAAGGAAAACAATATAACATAGCCTTTAAATACATTCAGTCTTAAGAAAAAGGAGAGAGAAATGAGTGGTTTTTCATTCCACTACCATACTCACCCTAACTCAATTGAATCGAAAGGGATGTTGGATTACTAGAGTCTTGAGTCAGAGAAGAGATTGAATCTAGCAAAAAATCACTTAAAAGAGTGATTCAGGGTAAAACATTTAAATGAAATAATTTAAAACTAAAGGAAAATAGGAATATAGGATTTTGATTACTAAAGAGAATGAAAGAGGTCAAAAAAATAATGAAGAAAAATAGAAAGGTTACCGAAGTCGGTGGAGGTACAATAGTGCAATGACGGAGGTCTGACGAGAACCCAGCGAAGGGGAAAAGGAGGGAGAGATGGATGTTGCGGCACAAGAGTGAAGGAGGAGAAAATCAAAAGAGAGAAAAGAAAATGGGATAGTAAAGAGGGAAATGAATTATTTTCGACCGTGGCGCAAGGTGGTGGTCACAGTGGTGTCAGGTGGTGCAAGGGCGATGTTGGAGCAAAAATGGAAGGAGTGAGTGGCAGCAAGGTAGTGGCCCAATAGTGGTTCAGTTTAAGATAGATGGTGAAAGAGAGGAGAAAAGCTAAGGTAAAAGTGGTGGAAAATGCGGCCAAAATAAAGAAAAATGGGGAGAAGGGAGGAGCTAGAGAGAGGGATGGCAATAGGAGGAGGTGAATAGAGAAAAATGGTTCAATAGATGAAAAATAATTGTCTAGGTACAATGAATTGGTCCATAAGGCAAGGGTGTAGAAAAGGGCATGTGTAGGGGATAAGGAGCAAAAAGAGGATCATATTTGTGAACTTATGGCATATTAAATTGTTCAGAAAGGAAAGAAATCCTCCCATGCATGGCAACAAGTGGATGAAAAATGGGGTATAGCATGACAAGGTTGACCAAAAAAATTTAATTAGAAATACAAAAGTGAGGAGACTTGAACCTAGGACCCTTAGGAAATTAATTAAACACTTAACCACTTGGCCACTTTATTCCTTGTGTACATTTTAACAGAAATTATTTAAAAAAACATGGGATGTGATATTTTCGTTTATTTCCATTTCCCTTTTTCCTTTAGCTTTTAATTACAATCACGACAGATAATCAGCAACTCGATTTTCTATCCATTTTATATCAAGGATTTGAAGAAGCACCACTCATCTCACTAGACTCGCTTTTGTTTTTTCTTTATTGCGTACTTCGGTGCTAAGTGGCCCGTAAAGATATAAACTTTGTTCGCCATCAAATACAGTCTAAATTTCTCACATGCAAATACAACTGCTAACATTTCTTTCTCTAGGATAGTGTAATTTCATTAAGTTGGATTAAGTGTCTTACTTGCATAATGAATGGCGTGAAAAACCTTGTCTTTGTCTTGTCCCAATACTACTCCAACTGCATGATCGCTTGCATCGCACATAATCACAGAAGGCTTTGTCCAATCAGGGCTTACTGTGATGCATGTTAAGATTAATTTCTTCTTTAGAATGTCAAAAGCCTTGATGCATTTTTCATTGAAATCGAAAGGGACATCTTTCTATAGTAGTTGGCTCAATGGTTTTGAGACTTATGCAAAGTCTTTTATGAATTATCTATAAAAGTCAGCATGTCCTCAGAAATTTCTCACTCCTTGAACATTTTTTGGGTATGTTAGCTTCTCTATTACCTTAATATTGGCTTTATCGACCTCCAAACATTTTTTTGGAAATTTGATGCCCGAGAAAAATTCCTTCTTTTACCGTAAAATGACATATGTTTCCCAATTGAGCACCAAATTAGTTTCTTTACATCTTTTTAGGACCCGTTCGAGATAGTGTAGACATTCCACAAATGAATCTCTATAAATAGAAAAAAAAACATCCATGAATATGTCTAATCCTTCTTCTAACATGTCGGCAAAGATTGCAGTCATATAGCGCATGAATGTGGCTAGAGCATTGCATAGCCCAAACGGCATTCTTCAAAAAGCATACGTCCCAAAAGGGCATGTAAATGTAGTATTTTCCTGGTGATCTGGATGTAGAGGGATTTGATAATAACCCAAAGATCCATTAAGGAAATAATAATATTCCTTACCTGCCAACCGGTCAAGCATTTGGTCTATAAATTGTAGCGAAAAGTGATCATTTTTTGTTGTATCATTCAATTTCCTATAGTTGATGCATTAAGGAGAAGTTCATGTTAAGAAATTAAGGGTAAGTGTAGAAGGAGTACTCACTAAAATTATAGTACGCCTGGTTTGTATGGAATACTGTGCTAGTTAGATTTTAAGTAACATGGTTAGAAATCAACTAAATAGCCAAGCTGGATAATTGTGAATGCAAGTCATTTATTAATATTTCTCTCAAAAATTATAGGCTATTGAGAAGGCAAGTTCTAAAACGTATGACACGTGTTAAATTCTACTAAGTAAGTTGGTCATATTTATATGTGAGAAATGAGTTTTTAAAGGGTTCTTTCTTCTTCTTCCTCTTCCTTAAGTGGTATTTACTGATACCTTCCTCAAGTCTGAAAGTATCTTTCATCGATGATCTAAAAGTTATGGTTCTTTTATGGTCAGTGGTTATTTTGCATCAAGGTACGTATTTCAGCTTTGCATGTTAAGTTTTGAATGAGTAAATCTATATGTGGAAATTGAACAGTAAGGTTGTAAGTATAAGGCTTTGCATGAGAGTTGTCAGTGTTCGAATTGATGGTAAATTGTATACGAATGAGTCTTAATGATGTTCTTATGTTCTAAAAAAAGTGGTTGCTACTGGTTCGAAATGGATATTCAGATATGGAGTTTTGAACTGTCATTAGTGAGAATCAGGTGAATCTCTATTCTAGCTCTTACATTTATATTGTTCATACTGAAGTATAATTACATGAAAGTGATCAAGCCAGAAACTAGAAATCATGGATAGTATAGTATGAACATTATACTTATACAATTATAGGAATAAGGATATGATTAGATTAAGAGATAAGTTAGCCTGCTCGAAAGTAAGTTTTATGGGATGTATGAGAATGCCATGAACTTATGACATCTTCATTCTGGGATATGTCTAGTTCGTAAAGGTTGTAAAGTGAGTCGAGTCATTGTGGTGGTATATAAGGAAGCCCATCGGGACTATAACACGAACTCTGATATGAAACTCTAAAGGAAAAAGTCCATGGCCATGGCATACTCTGAAAAAGGTCTATTGAACGGCATTTTATCTAATGGGGTTCTCTGTGTGTCCTAGGGTGATGATGGCCAAACCTCACTCAATGTGAATTTAAGCAAATCCATATTGTAAACATGACAGTTTGGGATACCTATGTGGCGTCTTGTCAACCTTTGTAGCGTACTCTGAATGAATCGCCTTTGGGGCATTATAACAACCCGTTTTTCAGTGGTATCAAAAATAGTGGTTTCAAGACCACGACTCTGACATGTCGATCCATAAATATTAATTATTTAATATTTATGAGGTTATTAATGTCATATTAAATTTTGGTTAGGAAATTTTAACGTTTAGATAGTTAATTAAGTAAAAAGGACTACATTGTAAAAGCTGTGAAAGTTGATTTCTATTAGTTGAAGTTACCAAATAGTTAAAGGAAGGTTAATTAAGGGTCTTGGATGGTAAATATACCCCCTATATGGTTAGTGGACGATTCTAGGTGATTCAAAAAGAATGAAATTTGATTATATTAAAAGGCAAAAGGGTAATTAATTAAATAGGTAATAAATAAAACAAAACATAATAAAATTTCTATCATCTTCTTTATTTGGACGATAGACCAAAACCCTAAAGGAGAGGAAGGAAACCATTCGGCTAGTTTTGGTTCTCTGATTGAGTGAGTGAACTTCATCTAATTTTAGTAATTTTTATGTTTTCGAGCTCGTATTAGCTTAATCTAGTTAACCCGAGGACTAATTTGTAAAACTATCAAATGCTTGAAAATATGACATTTATAAGTTTGAGTTATTCATGAAGTTTTATGAAAGATTATTATGCTTTGTTGTTAGATTAGACTATTTTGTAAAGTAATTTTTGATAATTTTAACGTTAAAGGACTAAATTGTTAAAAGTGATTAACTACAAGGATTTTTTATGAATTAACAGCAAATAGCAGCTGTAGGGAGGCCCTAAGAAGTTCAGTGAAAATGGGTTCTAAGTGGGAATGATTAATTTGCATGTTTGGGACTTAGGGACTAAATTGAATAAAAGTGAAAAGTTTAGGACAATTTTGTAAAATGAAAAAAGGGCTTAATTGTGTAAAATGAATTAATTTTTGCTATTGATTTAGTTAATTGAATGAAATTATTAATTTTAGATCAAGAACGTGTTCACAATCGCGAAAAAGAAAAGGTTGTAGAGTAGTTCTTGTACTTGAGCCGTTATAGCAAATTAGTCCAAAAAGTTCGTACAGTTGTTTTTATATTATAATGACTTTCTTATACATTCCATATTGTTATAATTATATCCAATGTTCTACTTAACTATTGAATGGGTCAAAATACACAATAAATGAACACGGTGATTGTTTATCCGACCTTAAGTCGGTAATACAGACTGTAGCGATGGCTTGAGATCCTACATGTGTTGCGGATTCTCTACAGCTTGTGTGAGCAGCATCATGAGTCGGTGATTATTTAGCAGGTACTATGTACTGGTGATACAAACCGTAACAATGGCTTGAGATTCTACATGTGTTGCAGAATCTCTATAGCTTATGTGAGCAGCATCGTAAGCCGGTGATGATTTAGCAAGTACCATGTACTGGTGATACAGACCGTAGAGATGGCTTGAGATCCTACATGTGTTACGGATTCTCTACCACTTGTGTGAGCAGCATCATAAGCTAGTGATTATTTAGCAGGTACTATGTACCACTGATACAGACCGTAGTGATGGCTTGAGATCCTTCACATGTTGCAGATTCTCTGTAGCTTGTGTAAGCAACATCGTGAGGTGGTCAGAATTCTAAAGTTAACTCGAATGGGTGATACCCTTAAAGTACTTAAAATGAGATTTATTAAAACGTTGACTTGGAATATGTTTTGAGTTAATGTACTGTGTAATACTCACCTGTTGTGAGCTGTGATGGACATGAACTTGTTCTATAATCTTATAAATTGATTTGTTATGTTTAATTCGATAAGATTTATTGTTTAATTCAACAGACCTACTAAGCTCTAAGTATGTTTACTCATGCTTTGTCCTTGTTTTGTAGATTACATTTTGTGGTTGAGAGATCGGACCAACTTGAAGAATCACACTATCCGAGGACCTTTGACAGATTTTAAACTTAACTTAGCGTATATGGCATGTAATAGGACAATTTGATCATGTTTTGGTAATGTTCTTCTTTAATTATTTATAAGAGATATGTTTTGTGCATTTGATATTGTGGTTTGAGCAACTAGATGTGGTAAATGCATGATTTGAAATAGTAGCTGGAGATGATTAGGGTTGATTTGGGAATTGTTGAATTTATTTAAACTTTGAATTGGTTTGAAACATTGCAGGGAGTTTTCAAAAATTTTCCCAAGTGTTTTTTTTTCAAAATTTTACCCAAGGTATCGATACCTAAAGGTAAGGTATCAATACCTAAAGCTTGGTTTGAAAACCCGAAAATAGAATACACTTTTGGTATCTATTTTTAGGTTGGTATTGATAATAGGAAAAGTATCGATACTTAGGCCAAAGGTATCGATACTTTGCCACTATTAAAGAAAAAAACTTCTTATTTTCCCCAAATCTTTTGATTTGTTTTGAATTGGTCCCTAATTGTTTCTAAAATATTTTTAGGACTTTGAAGACTTGATTTAAGGCTCACAAATGTATGATTTATTTTAATATTAATTATTTATGTATTTATGTTAGTTTTATAATGTTAATCTCAATGAAATCTATTATTGATTGATCTAAATTATATGGTAATACACTATAACCCTAATCTGACAATGGGTACAGGTTATGGGTGTTACAAGCATACTCTATATATATAGCCTTTGTGGCATACTCTGTATTTATGGCCTTTGTGGCATACTCTATATGGATCGCCTTTGTGACGTATTTTGTAATAAGGACTTACAGCGTGTACGGTATATCATTTGTTTGCCTCCAATGTGTTCTGAGAAGTACGTCGAGACAATAAACATGATATTCCGTATAAATGCTTATATGGCGTACTCTACTAGACCTATGTGGCATGAACTATCAAGAATGTCTAGTAATAGTTGAAACTAAATGTCTGTCATTATTGTAAGATATGAGTAAATTCTTTTAGTTCTGTAATAAGTAAAGCTAAGATAAGGTATTGATATGTACTGGGTTATGAGTGACTAAGTCTTAAGGGTTTCCATGAAAAAAATATGTGTATCTGTATGTTAAGAAGGGTATTCATTATGATTATCTGTAAATATGGAAAGTGAGGGATATTGTATCTTCTTTTAGAATTATTCTGAATATAAGTGATAAAAGGACAAAGGAGAGCAATGGACAAAGGAGTGATTACAAATTCCATAACCAATTGCCTCTTTAAGAACACTCCATGGTCTGTTTGTGTGCCCAAAATATCATGAATGTTGTTGGTGTCTATTCGGCTGTCCAAGGGAGAATTTAAAGCTTATCCTAAACTCTTTGGCTGCTCAAGAATGAAACCTAAGCATTCAAGCTTATTAAATCAGCTGAATTAGAACATTAAATCTTATTGATAGTTGATGTTACTTAGGCCTAGAATTTCAAGAGTTTGTGCTTAGTGATTAAGTTTTATTTCAGCTCATTATTAGCTCATTTAAGCTGAACAAATGTGACATTTCGACTAGGCCTTATATAGCACTATAAATACCTGTAATTAGCTCATTGTAAGAAACTTCTGCCAATTTTATGAATCAATTTAAATTTGTGAGATTTCTAATTCTCCTTGTTCTTTTCGAGTCTGAACTAACTTATCAAATTCACGATCGGGTAAACTAATACGACTTATAACAACAACAATCGAGTTCATATCATTTGGTATCAGAGCTAGTGGAATTGGAGTAAGAATCGACGTTCTCGGCACTACGGTATTGTAATTTGAAAAAATTCGTAAAAAAATTTACATTGAAGTTCGAAGTGTGAAATATCAATTTTTTGGGAATACAAACTCGTTGGAAAAAAGAAAAAGCTAGCTTTGAAGTTCTGTTTGCTATCTGAATTAATCTCATCATTTTCTTCTACCATTCAGCCACACTTTAATCAACCCCTTTTGTTTCTAGCCTACCAATTGGTCCTAACATCATTTCTACCCAAAACCGACAACACATTTGCAAACCAACCCACATCAACTACTTCTAAGACAAAGTAGTTCCCTTAAGAATTTAGAGAGGCGGATTGAGTGGAAAAGGCACGAATGTTGTGAGAGTAATCAAGAGAGAAGAAAAAGCCATTAAAGATTGTAAACACGAGTGGGAGTGCCATCGACCTTTCTTTTTGAGTGTTTGTGAGGTTTAGTAGTGAGGTCATGTCTCTAAGCTTTGAAAGAAAAGTTACTGTTGTTGGTGGTTGGCCCGATCCATCCTACCAAGCATTCAATCTAAGCGAAAGGCGACGCGATCATAGAAATCGAGGCTTTGGAGAGCATGAACGTATTGATGGCAATTTGAAGAGTAATAAGATAGCCATTCCACCATTTCAAGGTCGATCCGATCCAGAGGCGTACCTTGAATGGGAAAAGTAAGTAGAATTGGTTTTCGAGTGCCATGACTACTCGGAGGGCAAGAAAGTGAAGCTTACGGCAAATGGGTTCTCCGATTATGCCATGATTTGGTGGGATCAATTCACCACGAGTGAGAGACGAAATGAAGAGTGACCGATATCAACTTGGTCTAAAATGAAAGCTGTGATGTGCAAGCGATTCCTCCCATCTTCCTACCATCGGGAGCGAATTTTCTTCAAGCCAAAGGATGAAAATTAGATTGTCAAGGAGTTTAGCGTCCAACGATTGTTTTCGAGGAAAGACCTATCAAGATTCCTATTCAACAAGGACTTCAAATCAAAATAACTCAAACTTCGAGTTTGAAGCCTATTATGGTGACGAACGAGAAGGTCCAAGTAATTCTTCGTATGCGCAAAGGTATTCATCCACGAAGATTCAATCTCGAAAAGATGATCGTATTTCATATGTAGATGCTTTCCCTTCCTATAAACGAAAAGCTTGTCGTTCTGATTCATTTGTATCATCTCCATCTTGTAATGAAAGGAAGAGACAAAAAGAAATAAAAAGAAAAGAGAGGCAAGAAATGTTAATGCGAGAAAATAAGTGGATCTTAAACAAAATCGAGAGAAGAAAAAGAGAGATGAAAGAAAAAGAAATTGAAAAATATAAAGAGAATGAAAGAAAGCAAAAAGAGATTGAGAGCGAAAAAGAATGTGAGCAAGAAAAGAATGCTGAAAAAAGAGTGAGATTGAAGAAAGAAAAGAAAGATAGTGAGCAAGAAACGAGTGAAAAATACGAGAGAGAGAACAAGAAAAAGTGAGTGTTGTTTCAACTAACCCACATGTGAATTGTCCTTGTTCTGTTTCTTCTTTTCAGATTCCTAAAGATCTATGTGACGAGCTTCAACTACAATACTTTACTAACGAGAGGAAGTTCAAGTTGTTGAGCAAAGGTAAGGTCGTAGATGACCTTAGTCCACCAGCGCTTAAAGGTAAGCGAGGTATGGGTTCGATGTTAATCGAGTCTCGACCATTTCACTTGCATGATAGTGGTGAGTTCGCTGAAGACTTAGTTAATATAAGAACTCCCCACCTTGATTTGTCTAAGTATCCATTTCTGATTGATAATGACCTTGTTTGGGACAAAGGTTTAAAGAGTTTCTCTATTAAAGAATGTTGAGTTGACAAGTTTGTTGATGAAGTAAGATTAAATCAGCATATACAAAACTTGGTCACGTGTGACAAAGCATTTTTATGTGAAAATCCCAATTTGCATGATTGTGGTGATTATGTGAACCATTTACTGCCTTGTGCAAAATCCTTAAGTTTGTGCAAATCTGTTTAGATGAATGTTGAGAGGTTTGATTGTTTGAAATTCTTTTGGTTCAGCATATTTGATTTAATGGCAAAAAAGAAATTGTTGCACCTTAGAACAAGTTATCAAACTCGTGTGTTCAAACCTGGAGTTTATTCTTTTGAAATGCCATTGAGAGAAGGGAAGCATCTGCAATTTTGTGTGAATAAATACATGAACCATTTTTCTTACCTGATGCTTTGTATTTAAGTTTGAAAACAATACATGTGAATCTTGTTGGCTTGTAAAGTCACAATCCACTTTTTGAATCCAGATGTTGTTCTATATTGTTGTATACAAGACTCGAGCATGTGTTGCATGATAATGACTTTAACTTGCCTTATGATCTTGCTATGATGTCGATCAAGAAGTTTTCAAGTCAACTTGAATTGGTAAGAGAAAACCTTGTCTTTGATCCCAGTGCACATTATTCTATATCATTGTCTAAGGGATTTAATCCATGGAGTGTTAATGACCAAAACTATAGCTATCGAATACCTTGTGATTCAGGTTTGTTTCCATCTATGAAATTTTTGATTCGTTGTGGAAAGGTAAGACTGATTTTCATTTTTTATCCCAGCATTGGTTTATGCATCCCAATTTTGAATGAGAATCTGAAAAGATCATTTGCGTTTATAAACCTTAGTGTCACTAATTCATTCCATTCTCGTGTAGGTGACACTTTGAAGTGGTTTCCTCCTAAAGAGGGAGGGCATGCGAATAACCTATTTTCGATTAGAGTCATGAGTGATTCTCAGGTTCTTAGGAGCAACATTGCCAAATGTTTCCACCAAGGGGCTCCTGACGATGAAATTTTTTTCTCGAGCAATTGGCCCAATTTGAGGACAAATCGTCTTCAAGAGGGAGGGTATGATACGAACCCGGTCACATCATGTTACGACGCAATTTGATGCCATCGAGATTGGCCTAAGCTCGAGGGGCCTAAGTGCAAAATGACGCTTAATTTTAGTTTGTTAATTTTTGTGCAGGCCTTAATTAAGCAAGTTGATATGACCCTAGCTCGAGAAATTACCACCGAACCCGTTGAGCTACCACAAGAACCTATAACTCAGTCACGAGCTAAGAGGTTTCAAGATACGTTAGTAAGCTTTGTTGATCGAGCTTGGGGAGAGCAAGTAGCCGAATCTATTGATCATGCTTGGACCAACTCAATAGGTGTCCCTTGCAATTTATTGCAAGCTGAACTTTAATTTAATTAAACTCATCTTAGTTAATAATTGAGTTGCTGGACTTTATTTTTTTATTAAACTCATTTTAGTTAATTAATTGCTGGAATAAATGCTTATCTTAGTTTATTTAATTGTTGGAATAACTTATTGTTAAATATGTTTATTTACAGTTTATTAGATTAAGTTAAGTGTTTACAGTTTATTAATTAAGCTTATTAAGTGTGTTTAAATGTGTTTTAATGTGTTTGTTAATAAATGCCTGTAGGTGACTATTTAGTTGGAATCAGTTATGTACAAGGGCTGTTACAAAGTGATAAATGCGACTATTCAGCTAGAATTGGTTACATACAAGGGGCTGTTATAACAATAAAAGGAGAGCAATATGCATCATTAAAATCCGGCAGCCTCTCCATCTTCTCCAAGGAGCTGTTCAAGAATAGCAATGGACAAAGGAGTGATTACAAATTCCATAATCGATTACCTCTTTAAGAACACTCCGTGGTCTGTTTGTATGCCCAAAAATATCATGAATGTTGTTGGTGTCTATTCGGCTGTCCAAGGAAGAATTTAAAGCTTATCCTAAACTCTTTGGCTGCTCAAGAATGAAACCTAAGCATTCAAGCTTATTAAATCAGCTGAATTAGAACATTAAATCTTATTGATAGTTGCTGTTACTTAGGCCTAGAATATCAAGAGTTTGTGCTTAGTGATTAAGTTTTATTTCAGCTCATTATTAGCTCATTTAAGCTGAACAATTGTGACATTTCGGCTAGGCCTTATCTGGCACTATAAATACTTGTAATTAGCTCATTGTAAGAAACTTTTGCCAATTTTATGAATCAATTGAAACTTGTGAGATTTCCAATTCTCCTTGTTCTTTTTGGGACTGAACTGACTTATCAAGTTGTCTTGTGGCATCATTCTTTCCTTTGTTAAACCAAACTTATCACCTCTGGTGTGGCGTTCATTATACCTTTGGTTTCTATCACATTTGATAGTGGGTTAAGGTTCTTTGCTGATTACCTAAACCGACATTCACCTAAGGGCTACCTTGAGACTCGGGTCAACAATCACTATTGTTGGTTTATTCTCTTCCCTTAGCCGAACTATTCATTCATTGTTAAACCTACTTCCTTTTTAAACCTTTGTTTGGAGCCTATCATCTATTCTATTGAAATGAACTTAGCCTTACTCAAATTCATGATTGGGCAAACTAATATGACTCGTAACAAAAACGATCGAGTTCATATCAATTAGTATTGATATGTGTGGTATTGAATCAGGGTATGTCTATGTATGAATTGTTGGTATTATATTCTGTGTAAGTATTCATCAAACATATGTGTATCCTCCCGTGATAAATGTCAGTGAACAAATGTTTGAAATAAGAGTATGGGTTAAGGCATGGATTGATAGAAATGATTTCTGAGGGTATGTTTTGCTAAGAAAATATTGTGGGACAAAAGATTTATGTAATGATTGGAAAGACCTCTTAGATAGCTAAATAAGGAAGATTTAGTATGATATAGAGCAAGATAACTAGCGTATAAGAGAATGATAAAACTGTGGGGGGTATCCGCCGGAATAAATGATGCAGAATGATGGTTTGTATAGTAGTTCGAGCAAGATTGCAAAGTATCCATCAAGGTATTGTTAATGAGCTCACTAAGTACTTTTGTACTTATAAGATCTATTATTTCTTTTAAGATATATGAGATGAGACTTCGCTTGGAGGGATACGCTAGGAGTACGCCAAGATGGTGGCAAAGTGGGCTATTATGCATACAGTGGAGTTATGGGGTAGTCTAGGAATATGCCTTTGAGTCTATAATAAACAAACTTCCATATTGTAAGGATTTGTATCAAGAATGATGTTATCAATTACTTGTAAATACTTCCCTTGTTTTCATACATTAAGTTTCTTAAGTGAAATGTCAATTTACACACTTAGAGAAATAAGAAAATTGTAAATTGTTTTGTTAAATGGTTAAGTTTTATGTAGTAACACCCGAAATCCAGATCCGATCAATTAGGTCGAATTTAGGGCGTTACAAAAATTGACGGAGTCATCTTGGCTGGAAGATTCTCTGACTGATGCTGAGGTTCTTTGTATTATCTTTTCCAGTCCAGTTGATAGATGTGTTCTAACTGTTTTCAAGCAGTTTCTCAAAAAATCGTCTTCTAGGATTTCTTCAATATCTGAAGTGCAATCTTCATCTTCATTCAATTGTTCTTCTATGTCTTCTTCCTTGTCCTCTTTCACCTCATCAATTCTCATTACTTCTTCTGTTTGTTCTACTTCTCTAATTTTTCTCCAAGTATAATTTTTACTCCTCACTATTTCAAGTAGCATAATAATTTCCTAAGTAGTTTTCGACCAAACACTTCCTCCAACCATTACATCAAATTGTTCTTTGCTCTCCTAATCTAAACCTGCATAAAAGTATAATTGAATGACTGTATTAATTTCACCCCCAAAGCCTTTCGTACAATTATTTGGAATCTATCCCACTCTTGACCAAGCTTTCGAAGGGACTCTATTTGAATTGTAATAGCTCTTCATTTCTCTTTAACCGCACAAGCATGGGTATGATCCTTTGTAAGAACCATTGCACAAACTCTCCCATGTTGTAATAGTTCCTGGAGGTAATGCTTCTAACCATTCTCGAATCTGGCCTCTAAGGGCAAAAGGGATCAGCAGTAACTTGATTGCTTCTTCTAAAACTCCAGCATAGCTCACTATGCTATAGATTTGTTCAAATTGTCTTAGAAAAGTTACAGGGTCCACGGTTGAGTCGTCGTTAAACTGCATATTAGTTGATAACCTTGTTAATAAGGAGGGATTAATCTCAAATGTAATTGTACTCATTACTGGTCGGGCAATACTAGGCTTTAGCCAATTTGTATCGAATATAGTTCTACCCATCAGAGTTGCCAGAATGTCCCTCCGCTAAGTTTATTAAATAATACTAAAATAAAAAAGTAAAAAAATTGTATTTATAGGCTTTAGCGTTCCTACTCATCTTATCAATTGTAAATATATTTTCAAGATTTAATGTCGAAACCTCTTCGACAATGACGCCAACAACTTGTTCGCCTATAAACGTGTTATCATTTATAGTAAAAATATCACACCAAAAATATATAAAGTAAATCAGCGGTGTCCACAAGTATACGAATTAAATTGTAATATATTATATGTGTTTACAATGAAACACAAGAAGTATTTCGAGGATCGTAACCAAAGGAGGATGGAATAAATCTATAGAAAACCTCTTTATAATAATAAGTCTAGATAGTAATAATTAAATATTATATTATGACAAATCATAAAAGGGATTAATAGAAATTCAATAATTAAAATAAATAAACAAACAACTAAACAAATAAAACCAATCAGAAAGATTAGCTCATTTCACGGTTTGTAATTAACATTGGATTAGGGTTTTAGGGTAGATTAGCTATCAATTAACCAATTATTACCTCCCAGCCTCTAACTAATTAATCAATTGGTTGATACCTGCTTATCTCTTGACCTCACTTTCTCACTAGGATAAACTACTATTTACTTGATTAAACTTATCTCTTGATCTCATTTAACCTATGATAATTTCCTGGAGTAGTCAAGCCTAGGGTTTAGGAACGTGTAATCTATACCAACTAATCCACTAAAAAAACCCTAAATCCTCCATTAATCATGTCCCCATCCACTCGTTAATCTCCTCTAAGGGATCTAGCCACTCATGTTATTCATAATCGTAATTTCACTTGAATAAAACAAGTAAAGAACATGATTGAATTGAAAGAGAAAAGAGATTAGAATAATCTTGATTTTGATGTCGAGTAGAGCCCAGAGTAATGAATCTCTTAATTGGAATAATCAACTATCGTCATTTGCGAAGAAGAAATAACTGAAATACTTTAATAATATAAAAGAAATCTTGGATCGAAACTGGTTCCAAGAAAAATAAAAAACAATGAGTTTATGAAAACTAAAAGAAAACTAAGTTTAATCCTACTCCTAATCTATAAGGGTTTTTAAATGCATCTAAGTCGACTTAGTTACATCAAACCCCTAAGATCTTATTTATAGGAGTGTTGGTAGCCCGAATTAGGTCTTCGGCATGTCCTAGGTCTTCATATAAAGTCGGTTGTGCAGATGAAAATAACCCCGAAAGACTTGGGTAGCACATTGACCTATGTCATGCCATACAAGGTCTATGGCGTGACACGACATGTGCTTCATCCCTTGTATGGTTCGTTTCATCGATTAACGACTTGTGAAGCTTGTGCATCACTCGTCCCTTGCTCCCACATCAATTGGACCTATAAATCATCATCCTACACATTCAATTACACACATTAGTACTACCTAAAGCCCGTGTCGGCCTAATAGGTCACAAACACTCATAAAATGTGTTAAAAACACTTATTTTTATTGATACTCAATCCTAACTACTAAATACCGAAAACGAAATAATAAATACTAAAATGCCTAAAAAAGAAGCTCTTTCAGTGCAGAAATAGACCGAATTACCTACTACATTTGATGTCAGATCATAAAGTCATCATGATTTTAATGAAATTAGAATTGGGTTGAGAAGATTATTTAATTGAAAATATATTAAAAATTTATTTTAGGAAATAGAAAAACAATATTAGGTTGGATCAAATTATAATGTATTGATTTAAAAAGCTTGGACTTGTAATTGGACCCGATATGGGAGAGGCCCAAAAGCCCCATATGTTAAAAGGGTGGACGACAAACCCTAGTAATATTAACTTGGGTTGTTGCCACCTATACTTCTAGTTAGACTAGGAGTTCGTTTTTCTTATTGAAATAAACTTCTACAATTTGTACAAGAGTTCATCTACCTTCTATCCCTATAAATAGATGGCACCGGTAAGGTTATTTAAATAACTTTAAGATATTGTAACTTTGTCTAAAATAAAGAGAATTTATTCTCAACTATTGAATCAATTTTTCGGAATAAAAAATTCTGTCGGTTTCTATTTAAGAAGAGATTTTTTGTTTTCACACTAAAGAAAAGAAAACCTTTTCTAATTTAGTGTTTTGATTCAAATAGTTTGAGCCTACACTCGAAGCTATTCGTGGTACGAGTATAGTGGAGAAGATCATTTGATAGAAATACGGGAATGAGAAGGATTCACCTATTCGTAAACACAGGTGTGGATTCGGTTTAGGATTTATTGCTATAAATATCACAAACCGGTCGATTTTCAAAATTTTTATTTTTCACTGTGCAAAAAAACCATTTTCGAACTGGATTTTTTTCCAAAACAAAGCACATATATAATGTCAGTTAAGGGTTTATTGTAATAAATAACACAAATGCTCGGTTTTAAAGAAAAATTTTAAAACTTTCATTATGCCTAAAAAAATTATTTTCTAAATTAATTTTTCCAACAATGTGTTCATGTATTTAAATTTTGTTTTACTTGCAATTTAATCTAATATTTTTATTTTAATATCGTACATATTTCATTTGTTACTATTAATTAGATTCAAATCATATATTTCATTATTTATTGTATTTTGAAACATAAATCTGTGTTCTAAATACGTGATTTCCACACTCATACGTGTGTAATAGAGTTTCTAGTTATACCATAAAGATTTTGATTGAGTTGGTGTCACCCATAATCAGGTCCCAAATTAGTTATTAAACTACCAAAATGCCCTTATTTTAATAAAGCAATAAATCTTAATTTAATGTTATTTTAGTCTTTTAATATAAAATCTAGAAAAAAAAATCATGTTTATAATTCAATTTCAACTCAAAAACCTGATGTGATCTCGATCACATCATGTGTTTTGGCTAGAAGGACTCGAGTTTGGCTTAAATTCTAGGGGCCCAAAGTTCAAATGAAATCCATCATTCGAGTTCTTTAATTGATATTTACATGTTTGTTGTTTTAATTTATCATGCATCATGTTTTTTATGTTTTAATTCACAGCATGTATATGTCTATAGGTACATGATCGGCCACCAAAACACATCATATGGCCTTTCACATTCCAAACGAATTCGAGGTCCCATCTACCATGCATAAAAGAAGCGAGACAAAAGGTATCACTATTGTCAGAAGTTAGGTTACGTCAAAGCAGATTGTTATAAACTGTAAAATAAAGGGGTTGCTGAGAGTAACGAGGAAGATGTAGCTAGTGCTAATTTGGTCGACGAAAGCGGGGATGATTTCTTGTTAGTGTCAACGAGTGATAACTCCGAGCTTACGTTCGAGTGGATACTAGGTTCGGGATGTTCTTTCCACATGTCTCCCAATAAAGAATAGTTTTCCACATACAGTTCGGTTGAAGGTAGAGTTGTAATATCCCTAAATCGGGTCTAGTAGTTTTGAGTATATTTTTTGGGTTCTGAGTGTGAAACTAGGAATTTATAGGGTTTCTAGTGATTTTTAATTTAATTTAGGAGGTTAATTTCATCTAAAATCGATTAAATAATAATCCAAAAAAATTTTAAAAATATTTTCAAAAATTAATTTTAAATATTTTAAATAATTATTAGTGAAAATAATCAATTTTGGTTGAAAAAATAATTTTAAAATAATTTTTATTGGGGTAATTTGAGTAAATTTTAAATATTAATTAAATAGGATTTAATTGTAAAATAAGGGAAATTTTAGAGTATTTATATGGAAAATAAACCTTAAAATTCAGAATTTTTGATGGAAAGGATTAAATGGTAAAGTAAAGGAAATGTGAGAGTGGCCATTAGGCAAATTTCCCAATTTTAAATTTCTGGTGGGTGGTTTCAGTTTTAAACTAATGTATCTAGCCCACTTTTCATACATTTTACATCATATTAGAGAGCTTTAAAATTCATTTTCTTTGCATGATTTTAAAGATCTGTCATCAAAGAATAGATCCAGCCAATTTCATTTTCAAAATACTCTCTCAATTCACCCAAAATTATTCTCAAAAGTAGCCAAAAATATTCTAAAATTTCTCAAGTTTCTTGAATCAAGATTTTCAATCAACGAATTTATAGCAAATCAAAGGTAATCTTCAATCCTAAACTTATTTTTATGATGATTAGAAACATTTTTACATGATTTGAAAGTCAATTAAATGATTTTTATCAATGTCATCTTCTTTCAAGAACACATGGTTCTTTAATGGTGGATCTTGAATTTTGAGAGGAAATACACAAATCAATGGATGTTCCAACTCAAAATGGATCTATTAAAAGGTTTTTTTTTTATCTTATTTATCAAGATTAAACATGATTTGTGAGATAATTTAAATAAATCCGAATTCATCATCTTTATGAACTGATTTTTTGAAATTTTGTGAAATTGATTTAAAGATGAAATTGATGCTTAGTATAAGTATATTTGGTCTAGTATTGATGATTGACAGTGTTTAGGAGGGCTGGAGAGATCAATTTTGTGAGGAATCGAGTTTTCAACTTGATGTTACAAATCCGATAAAGTATCTTTATGAGAGGATTTTGATTAGTATAGTTAATTAAAATTCATGTTTATTATAGCATTGGAAAGGTGATAATGTCTACTTTATCTCTGTTGAAGCTTTGAATCTTGAAGAGGACCGAGCTAACTGGAATTGAAGCTTGGATTTGCTTAGTTGATCACTTATTTATGGTAGAATAAATTGTGTGGTGAGTGTTCCTAAGGGCGATTTGGAAAATTGACCCTCATTTATGTTTAATTAGTAGCTTAATTGATTATTTCAATTGATTAATTATGGTCGAATGGCTGATTTTCTGCAAGATTGATATTATTTGTACAAGAGTTGAATTTTTATTAAATAATGGTAAGTAAGCATTTAGGTGGTGTTGAGCAATTTAATTAGGCTAATTATATTGATGATTAGATCATGTTTATTGGAGTTTTTGATCATGATATATTGGTGTTACAATTGGTAATTGAACATTGGAAAATGACAAATGAAATGCTTGATTTAATTGGATGTTAAATGGCTATGTTAGATGTTACACATAAGCATTTGTCACATTAAATTGAGCACAATAATGACTGATTTATATGCTATGTTTAACTAATATATTGGCAACATGCATGGTGGATCCATTGGATATAGTTGGCATGCTATAGGATTTGTAAATACTCACCTTTATTTGTGATATTGTGAGCATATGGCTATAGGTGGACTGATTTGTTTGGAGTAGGTAAGGGAGTGTTGAGCATGAGTCTCCATTCATTGGGTTATTTGAGGCACTATAAGGGAGCGTGTGCTTCGTTCCGCTCAACTCGATGGACTGTATTTGATATTTATGGGAGTTCGAAGATCTATTTATTCGATGTATGATCACCCGATTAAGCCATGACAAGTGTATGCCAATATATTTATTTGTGATTATTGTTATATCATTCGATGTTTGTAAGCCATGAACAATTGATTATTGATATTGATAAAGCTTATGGAAATTAAATTGACATGTTTTATTATTATGGTTGATAATTGGTAATTGATTGGATGTGATTTAAGCATGATTTGGATGTTGATTTACTAGTCGTTTTTATTAACACTCACCGAGCTTTTTAAAACTCACACCCTCATAATACGTGTAGGTAATCATCGGGCTTGAGGAGTTGAGGAGACGAGTAAAAGAGTTCCAAGAGATTTAGGCTTGGTAGAGACTTTATTACACATTTTAGAGACTGTAATCGGGCATTGTAGAACTCATAGGAATAAGTTTAATTTTTGTTTGTAATTGGACTTTGGACATTGGACATTTTATTTTGGATGGTTTTATAATAATTTTGAGGCATGTTTGAGTTTAATTAATAAATGATTTACGGTGTATTGTTGCTTGATAACACGATGATTGATAACACGGTGTGTGAGGCATGAAATTTATACTAACGATTGTTTAAATGAAGCTTCCATGGAGTGGTTTACTAGCGACTAAGGTACGCCACTTGTTTGATTTATTCGATGTTTGTTATGAATGAAATTGATTGCCTAATGCTATATAATTGAGGTTAATTGACGTCAATAAATTCAATTGAAGGATTATGTATATGTATGTTAATTAATTGTAGTTAAACCAAGTTTAATTGGCCATTAAATATGCAAAATTAGGTTTTAAAATGATTTTTTCGCAAAAATAGGTGTAGTGGTTTTCACACGGGCGTGTGAGATTTTCACACGGGCGTGTGCGATCGGCCTAAAAGTTTTTCACAATGTGAATACGATCATTTAATGACACACAGCCTGGGGGATACGGCCGTGTGGGTTTTGGGGGGTTTGAATTTTTTCTTTTTAATTGATATTCTAATTTGTTTAAGTTACAATTTGGTCCTAAAAATTGATTAGTCTAGTTAGAGCCTTATATGATAAGGGAACTTGGTAAAATTTTAGGATTAGTCTTGTAATGGGTAAAATTCAATAGAAACACACTTAATTTATAATTCGGAATAGGTCTTGATAGTTTGTATTTGTTACAATTTAGTCCCTAATAATAAAACTTGAATTAGACATAGTAAACGAACTCAAATTAAGCTGAAATTTTTAGGCTTGCATAAGTTAACTAAAAGAATGTTGGTAAATGCTTAGATCTAAAATCGGGTTAGTTTTACCATAGGTGATAAAATGACAAAAATGCCATTAGGTTAAATTACCTAGAAAAAGTTTAAAATTGGCTTATAATTTGCTTCCGCATTAATAAATAACTAATAATTAGATAAGATTGAGATGTTATAAGGTTGAGATGTGTCTTGGGTGGTCGTTAGCCGAAGAGTCACTTAGGTGGCTAATGTAATGCTTCGAATTTGGGCCGGTCTGTCCCGGTCGGGTTTGGGGTGTCACAAGAGTTCTGCGCATAAGAAACAAATCATCAAGTAAGCTAATCGGTATTGGTACTGTAACAGCCTAAATTTGGGGCTAGTTAGAATAGCGGTTTCGGGACCACAAATTCGACGAGAAAAAAAATTATTTTCATTATATTTTTATGGTCTACGATTTCACAAAATGATTTTGTGAAAATTTCGTTCGAAAATTTTGACGTTTGGGCACTCAATTTAGTCAAAAGGACTAAATTATAAAAGTGTAAAAGTTGAGTTCTATATGTTAGAGGTGTCCAATTGTTATGAAATTTTAAATTGGAGGTCTTTATATGGTAATTAAGCCATTGGTTAAGTTGGTGGACAAAAATGGGTATGGTTAGGCATGTTTCCAAAGTTTTTCTTTAAGGGAATTTTGGTCATTTAGTTATTAAAATGAATTAAAAACAAAATTAAAAGCCAATTTTTGTCCATCTTCAACCCGTAGGCCGAAAATTGCATGGAGAAACCATGGCTAGGGTTTTTCAAGCTTCCAAGCTCGATTGTAAGTCCGTTCTATCCCTGTTTTTAATGATTTTTACGTTTTTGAAATCCACGTAACAAGATTTACCTATTTTTACCATTGTTTTGAACTAGGGTTTGTGCTTAAAATTTACCCATGAATGATATACATTTATTTTGATGTTTTATGGAAGAATATGAATGTTTGGAGTGTGATAAACGAATTGTACTAAGTAATTTTCAATGAAAATGCCTAAAAGGATTAATTTGTAAAAGTTATAAAATATGTCACAAGTGTGTGAATAAGTGAGTATTGTGGACTGTTATAGTTATGAAAATGGTTCAGCTAAGCCTAATTGAATAAAAATTATTTTACGAGCTTAGGGGCAAAATCATAATTTTGTGAAACTTTAAGGGCAAAAATATAATTTTGCCAAAGTATGATTTTTGGACTGGAATGAATAGTGTGAAGGTTATATAAGTTAAATGTATTGTTATAAATCAAGAAAGACGAGAAATTGAAATTGATAGATAAAAGAAAAGTGAGAAAAAGTGAAAAATTCCCAAATGAACCTTTGAAATAAAAAGGGATACGAATGAAGTGACAGAAATGATCACATGTGTGGCACGGATTGTGTGTAGGCCACTATGTAAAAGTGAAAGTGATGGTCACATGTGTAGTACTATGTGCAGGCTACTATGTGAACAGATATTCAATTCCACACCTATATTCATTATTCAATTACACTTAGTCAATTTCCCGATGAACACTTCGGAATAATAACAGATACTCGGTGGATTTAGCACATAGCAACCACCTTATTAATCAATGATGTATGGTGGAATCAGCACATAGCAACCACCTTACTAATCAATGATGTTCGGTTCACATAATAGCCTGCACATAGTACTATACATGTGACCATTACCATCCGATACACGTAGTAGCCTGCACATAGTACTACACACGTGATCGAAACTATCCGGCACGCATAGTAGCCTGCACATAGTACTACACATGCGACCTATCATTTCGGTACACGTAGTAGCCTGCACATAGTACTACACACGTGACCATCACTTTCACTTTTACATAGTGGCCTACACACAATCCGTGCCACACATGTGATCATTTTGTCACTTCATTCGTATCTCTTTTTATTCCAAAGGTTCATATTTTTCACTTTTTCTCACTTTTCTTTTTATTGATCAATTTCAATTTCTCGTTTTTCTTGATTTATAACAATACATTTAACTTATATAACCTTCACACTATTCATTCCAGTCCAAAAATCATACTTTGGCAAAATTACGTTTTTGCCTTGCAGGCTACTATGTGAACCGAACATCATTGATTAGTAAGGTGGTTGCTATGTGTTGATTCCACTGGACATCATTGATTAATAAGGTGGTTGCTATGTGCTGAATCCACCGAGTATCTGTTATTATTTTGAAATGTTCACCGGGAAATTGACTAAGTGTAATTGAATAATGAATATAGGTGTGAAATTGAATTGAATATCGACTTAGAAATGGAAAAGTGAATTTTGAATTGAATTGTGATTGAAAGTGAAAAAGTGAAATTATGAAAGAGTATATTTAGCAATAAAACAGTTTAGACAGCAACAGTTGTGTGACTTTGAAAAATCACCAAAAATGGTGGAGATTGAATTAGAGGCTAAATAATATATGAAATTGAAGCTAAAGAGTCTATTTTCACATAAAAGAAACAGAGCAAGCAAAAGAGTTATATATTTTGAGATATTTGAAGTTTAGTTAGACAGAGTCAGAATGAGTTTGGAATCCCCTGTTCTGAATTTGGAAAATTGTCAAAAATTGTACAAAAATAATTATGGGATAAAGTTTATATTTTTAGAATCCTCAGTGAATCTATTTTCAAGAGAAACAAACAAAAACAATATCTGAATTCTGTACAATGAGATAATTAATTTTTAGTGAAGAGAGGTCAGAACTGTCAAGTAGTGAAACAGAGGAAACTTTAAGGAATAAACTATACTATTTGGCTAAACCAAAATTCTAAAAATTTTATGGTAAGAAGATATGTGAATCTAGTTTCGGGGAAAATTTACGGATCTTAATTTGGAGTTCTGTAGCTCTAGGTAAAATAATTTAGTGACTCTAACTTGAATAGACAACTTCGAATATACATGTAAGTGAATAGTAAAATTGTAGTTAATGTTGTTTAAGTGTGTTATACACATTAAGGATGTGGAATGGAGAGGAGGAGGAAAATTGGAAGAACATATGAATGATTTGTGTATAATTGGCCATATGCTCGATTATAATCTATAAACGATTGAAAAGAAATGATGTTTATAATTATGCATTATTAGTTATAGTTAAAGTTCATGTGGGAAAATAAAGTTTCATAGTATGTGTATGTGGTATACTTGGTATATGATTTGGTATGTAGCAATGTCAGAAATGGTTTATAAATTAACTCATGTTGATAAGTTTGATACATAAATAAATGTGGTGCTTATCCATGCTTATAATGCTTATACTATATGTTTATTTGGTTAGCATGTTTGGTGTGTATGCTTAGGCTTCGGCCAAGTTGTGGCTGAATTACGCCACATTAAATTTATAAAATTATGCATTGATATGGTAAATGTCTAGATGGAAATATGCTTGTGATCATAAAAGGGTGGTAAGGTTTAAAGTTTGTAATCTTTATTAAAATGGTTTATCATGTGGTTAGTCTTCAAAAAGACTAGCTTGCGACTATGGTTGAGTGTAATGTTTATATCTTGTGTGATATGCATAGGAAACGGGAGTGGAAAGGAAATGAAATACTAGGTTCATGCTTGAAGTGTAAAATGATGCAAAAAGGGGCCATTAAGTTAAACGATAAATATGTATTAGTATTGAGTTTATGAAATTGAATTGTACGTGAATTAAATGGAAATTGCAAATGATATGATTTCAATTAAATGAATTATTGTGGTATTGAAATGTATATTGGATTCAGAAATTGAATTGAATCGTGAACATGAGAATCGTGAGCATGAGGATCGTGAATTAAATGAAATGGAAATGAAGTATTGAATTGCATGAGTATGTATTAGGACTCAGAAGCCCTATTTGTTACAAATATAGTATTTTGAAGTTATAACGTGAAGATTTATAAAAGCATGTTAAAAATTTGAAGAGTTTAAATTTGAATGAAATTTTATAACTCGGTTTAACATGTTTATAACTGTATGTGTTCTGGTAATGCCTCGTACCCTATTCCGGCGTCGAATACGGGTAAGAGGTGTTACAATGTGACATCGCCAGATTCGATCATAACGTTTAGACCGGATTTGGGGTGTTACAGGTACTGTTAAAATTAAGATGCATGATGGGATGAGTATGAACTCTCAAATGTCAGGTATGTACCTGATTTACGAAAGATTCTCATCTTCTTGAGTATTTTAGACTCAAAAGTTGTAGAATCAATATCGAGTTGAGCGACATTGAGGTGTCTCATGGAGCTCTCATTTTGTTAAAAGGTAAAATAACCGGCAATCCTTATATTCTAGAAGGCTCTACAGTGACCAATGAAACTGGAAGTCCCTTGTACGTTACGGAGTCGAAGTCAACTCGTTTGGAGCGGAGACAACTTGGTCATAGGAGGGAAAAATGTATGATCGTTTCGTTGAAGAGATGTTCTCTTTTGGATGTAGGTTTTGAAAAGTTAAGGCACTGTGTTCGTGAGAATCAAACCCTGGTTAGTTTTGATTTGGCAATGCACAAGTCGAAGGCTAGCAGTCTTCTAGCTTCTAAGCACAGATTCGACTCAGTTAATTCCCTGCATAATTTAGGATAGGCCCGTGGCGGGCTTTGGCAAAGATGGCATTGTGAGAATTCGTGTCAAGGTGGAGATTGTTAGAGTTGTGTGACCCAAATTCCTATTAAATAAGAGATTACTTGCAAGTTAAGTTAAACAAAATATATTTTTTCTAGAAGATTTAGTATTTATTAATATAATATATTTATCATTTATTAGCATAATTTATTTGACCAACGAATTTAGCCTAATTAAGCTCTTTTACAACCTTAGAAAACACACCCATTAAAAGATTAGAACTCATAACATTTTTGGAGAATTTTGTGTTTACGTTTTGAGGGTTCTTTGTTTTCGGCTTTTGACATTTAGTTAACTCCATCTTTTGTACTCTTCGTTCGTTTACCATTATAGTAAAATTATCTTTAACCGTGATTTTTATCCTCTTTTGAAAGGTTTTTTCACGTTAAATTTGTGTGTTCAAATTCTCAATTTCTATCACTATTTTTACTGATTCGTTGCTTAATCGAGTCGATCCCCAACACCCACCAATAATGACACATCAATGCCTCCAATTCTTTATAAAAAAATATTAGGGATTAAAAAACAGGACATTAACTATTTTAAATATATGTATTAAATAACTTTTTCCTCATATTATTATACAATTAACAAAAGTAGCTTAATATAATATATTTACTTATTTAAAATTCATTTTCCTCATAATTTGAACTGATTTTTTTAATATCAAATATACTTTAAATATTATTAATTAATTTCTAATCATAATTTTTATTATTTATCGAATATTATTGTGAAACATAAATTATGTCCTAAATGTTATGCATGCTAGAGTTTCTAGTAATTTGCACGATTGATTTTATTATTGTTAGTTGATTCCAGCCGCTCACCGCTCTGGTTCCACTTCACTGAAACAGTTTCTTTCGATGCGGCGTTGTCCTCATCTACGTCTCAAATTCCTTGCCGCCACTGCTACAGCCGACACCGCCGCCATGTCCTCTTACCAACGTCCCGTACTTCATCTCTTCTCAAACACATTGCCCTGTGTATTATATTTCCATCTATGTGCACTAACATTCAAATTTCTAACTGTAACAGCATCGAGGCGGTCGAAATCAATGGGGCAGAAGCTTCTCCGACCGAACCAACAGCGGCGGAAGAGGCCATCTAGTTACAGGGGATTCGAACTTGGACTCTGTTGGAGAAGCGAACCTAGGTTTCCGTCGAGGAAATTTCTCCAACCAAAACTCCTTTCAGTCTCAGCAGTTCGGTTATAACCCTAGGCCTTCATCTCCTTACAGCCAAAACCAACAGTTTTTTTCGCCAACCTCCTCCGGCTCGTCCGTACAACCGTTATCAACCGCCACGCCATCCGTTTGGTCAAAATCCAGCGGCTAAGCCTTTCCGTCCCCGCAATTCCAAGCCCTGGGATTACCGGGAATGGAAGTACGCAGGAACTCCGCCGCCTCCGCGTTCTGGTAATTAATATCAGTATGCTTAATCTCTGTTTTCCATCGCTTCTGTTTCTTCAAAGAGAAAAAAAGAACTTTTAAGAAAGAAAATATCGTGAATTTGTTCCTTTTCTCTGTAAAAGAAATTTAGCAAAATTTTGAAGCAGACCAGCAAATAGCAGAGAGTAAGTAGTAACAGCAGAAACCAAATTGAAAGATAGCTTATTTAGTTGGTTTGATTAATTTGTATATATATCATTTGCAGATAAGTTTGTTGTCCTTTCATATAATGTATTGGCGGATTACCTTGCTAGTACCCATCGGAATCTTTACTTCCATATACCTTTCCATATGATGAATTGGGAGTGGAGGATGAGGAATTTAATGTTTGAGCTCAGTTTATGGTCAGCTGATATTTTGTGCTTTCAGGTTATCCTTTATCCCTCTTCTATGTTTCAGAACTGTAATGAAGTTTGACATATGCGAACAAAATATGGAGGCCTGTAATTTGATTCCATTTTTATCTTGAAAATTATTGATTTGCAAGAAGCTTGCTCTATCTATAATTAGTATAATAAATAGGTTGTAAGTCCAGTCCTTAGCATCTCATTAAAAGGTTTTTGTTTTTGTTCTCTTACATCTGTTTATTTTCTGCATACCGCCACCAGCATTGATAAAGTTTTGATGCCTTTGAAAAATAGATGAGCAGTAAATGAGTGTTTCCATTAGCGACTTAATTATGGACTATAATGACTACTATTCTCATGGTAAAAGCAATGTTGTAGGGTGTGCTAGGGTTTATATTCTTGCTAACTTGGCCGGGAGTGTCTTTATTTACTTATTTTTAAGTGTGACTGGTTGTTCCTCTTTTGGCGGGTAGCTAACGGGGTGTATTGTCGTTTAATATGAAATGTTATGTTTCCTTTTACTATGTTTTCAGGAGGTTGATAGATTTCATGACATGGAGGAGCAGTTGAATTCCATGGGATATAATGGCATTTGGAAGGTTTGCTATGTCATGAATTTTAGAGATAAAAATTCTATCCTAACTGTGACTTCTGTCTTCCGTTTGTATTCAACACAGAAATGGCATGCTTTTACTTGATGTGCATGCAAACAACCTTGCCCTGGAGAGCAGAACTCTGACTTATTTATTGGGCCATTTTGCAGATGCGAACTGGGAGAGCAGTTGATGGTTGTGCAATCTTTGGCGAACATCAAGGTCATTATACCTTCACATTTTATTAGTCTATAGTGGTGTGAGGTCTACTTTGTTGATTGGTGATTTGGCACTTTATTTTATTTGCTGCATGAATCTTATCAATTATCATCTTAAACAGCAGGTCAGCTGTTTGTTTTATTGCTGCTGTTATGCATTTTGTCATTTTCAAGATCCACGCTACATAATACTTGCTTTATTAATGTGCCTTGCAGTTGATTGCTTTCCACTTTAAAGCCATGCAATATTATAGGTCATAGATTAACACTGAGAGAACACAAACCATATTTCTAAATCTATCTGCCATGATCTCAGAACAAGTGGCTACAATAGCGAAATTACATATTTTTAAAATTAATATTTCCATATAAATATATTTATGTGAATGTAATTGAGATATTTGTACATGTATACACATTGAAAAATAATTTAAAAAATACCGATAAACTTGAAACGATACATCACAATACATCGTTACCAGTATATACTAGTACCAGAACAAAAATGGTACGTTGGTACTGACTACTTTGGTTAAGCTACGTATTGCTTTTATCCATTTGAGATTTTGAATTCTTTGTTTTTCTTTCAGCCTTCTCAAACTTTTGTTTTAGATTATGTGATAATTCCTTGTTGATGTCAGATTAGACCCCTTATCACATATTTCATTGGGTATTGTAGCATTAATATTCATCTGATGATTTTCATATTAGGTTCAAGTTGCTTCATGAAGAATCTATAGAGTTCAACAAGCATGAACTTCGAGATAATGTTGCCCAAATATGTGTTCTTGAGGTCCACTACAACTTTCTCGTTCAATCTTGAAATTGCAATTTTAATATGGTTTTTGTGGTTGGATTTCATCTTGACTTTCTTTGTTTTCCTTGACATGGCATTAATTGCTATTTATTTACTCTTTCCCCATAGTTGTTGAGCCAAAGTCCCCCCCAAAATACAGCAGCACCATTAAGAAGTAATAAAGGAAGGTTATGGTTTAAATCTAATACCTTTATAACAGAATGTCATGTAAATTGTTTCTTATTTAATTTGACATGAAATTTTCTTGTAAGTGTAATCTTGAATCAAGTATTTATATTCAGAGACATTATATACGGAGTCCCCAAAGGGACTCTGTAGATGTAGAATTTCAAAATCTAATGTGGAGTTATGAGTTCAAATCTTGGGAAGGGTGGAATCTATGATATGAGAGAGGGCTACCTTTTATTATGTAGCATGAGACCTTGTGTGCCAAAAAATTTAGATTACCTACTAGAAGAGTTAAAATCCAGTTGTTTTCCTACCATTTTTCGTATGCTTTTTGTGTTTTGTCATAATGGTGCTTAATGTTAAGGATCATGATTTGGGCCTTTTTGCTTGTGCTCGTATGCCGTATGTGCTTTTCTATTAAAACAAAATTGAATTTTGTATCATTCAATTATTAAAAATATTAGCATTTATTTGCAGCTCAACAAATTCAAATAAAGTTGTCATTTGTAACATTCACGTGCTATATAATCCAAGAAGAGGAGAAATTAAGCTGGGCCAGGTATTTAATTTTCTAGAGCTAGTTATTTGGTATATTTCTTTTTCTACTTTTTGAAATGCTTTTCTTGTCACCTCCTTGGAGGCCTTGATTCTTGATTACACCACATTCACTATAAGAATCAATCTTTTTGCTCATTTGCAAGATTTTCAAGATTGATCACTAAGCATTTCGTATAACTTGAGGTTATTTTGCCATGTCAAGTTCTTTATTTCTGTGTTCATATTTTGCTTGAGTAGCTCTACCTTTTATGATGTAACACTTATGTAGATTTTGTTGCAAATGTGGTGTAAAATCCCAAGATCTATGCAAATATCAATTGTGGATAGCATAGAGCTCAAAAACATTTGAATTACTTTGGCCTTGCTTATTTAGTTGGAGAAATCATCAACTGCTTGGACTCACTAAAATAGGAGCCACAATCATGTCAACATGACATGGTACGGATAAGGGTACCCGATATGGGTTGGATTTGTCAAACTCATGTTTGGGTGAAAAGAGCAAAGAAAGAAAGAAGAAAATGAAGAGAAAGGATGAGAAAAGAAAGAAAAAGTTATACTAAAATCACGAAAATCAAGGGAGTAAAAGTAACACATTAGAAATGTTGATAGAAAGATGATAATTCTATTGATTTGTGTGGTAGTTATACACGTGTTACAGGTTTTGTACAAGGAAATAAATCAATGTAATTAATCTAATTAATCCCTAAAATCTACTATTCCTACTGATCAACTAATCTTGTTGATTCTGCTTGTAGCACTCCCCTCAAGCTGGAGCACAGATATTGATCACGTCTGTCTTATTACATGCATAATCAACTCGATTTCCATTCAATGTTTTTGTGAAAAAATGGTGGGTTCTCGTCTATTTACATAACCAATGGAGATTAAATTGTCAAGAACTTTTAACTAATGAAGTAACAATCAATCTCGATATGTTTGATTCTCTCATGATAGGATTTTAGGGTGATAGAAAGAGTGACATGATTATCAAAACAAAGTTTGTTGGTGATGAATGCTCCATCCTAGTTTCAGCTAACATATGATGCATTCACATGATCTCACACGTAGACTGAGAAATAACTCTATATTCTGATTTGGCACTTGACCGGGATAGGACATTCTGCTTCTTGCTCCATGATACTAAATTTTCGCCAAAATGATACAATTTTTGGTAGATCTACAACATTAACAATATGAACTACATACACCACAAGGAGAATGATACTAGTTTTTTTTCCGCTTATAGAAAATTGAGTGGTTATAATTACAATTTTTCAGCCCAAACTCTTGAACTACCTCATTGAATTTGTCAAACCATGCTTGAGGACTCTACTTTGTACAAAGATTTCTTCGAACAACAAACCTTCCCATACTCTTCTTGAGCAACAAACTTAAGTGGTTGCTCCACATAGACTTTTTTTTTGAGACCACCATGACGAAAAGCACGTAGCAGCTCGAGCTTTAAGTCGAGCCATTGAGTCATTTGGATTAACTTTTGACCAGAAAGACCCATTTGCAACCTATTGCCTTACCCTTAGGTAAATTTACCAAATCTCGTGTGTGATTGTCAACGAGAGCTTGTATCTTTCAAGCATTGCTTCATACGAACCAGGATGAGACAAGGATTCTTTAATTGTTTTAGGAACTAAGATAGAGCCTAAAGAGGCAATCAAAGATCTAGAGGACAGGGATAAGTGACCGTAGAAAAACAAAACTAGCAATGGGATAAGTAGGTTTTGGAAGGGTACATTGACGTTTACCTTTTCAAATTCCAATTGGTAGATCAATATCATTTGGCAAAGGATTAGATGATGAAGTGATTGGTGTAGGACATGTATCATCGGTCTTTTTTCTTCAAGAGTAGACTTGAATAATTGGTGGTTTATTTTAAACTTGATGAACATTGGCAACTGTTTGCTCAACAGGAGAACTAGCCATGTCAGACCCACCCTCGGATTGCTCAATAGAGGATTTGATTCTTCTTGATACTTTTGATTAGGAGAAATAGTCTGTGAAAAGAATGGTATTTGCTTAGAAAATGCCATATCAGTTGAGACTAAGTATTTGTGAAGATTTGGAGAGTAGCACTGATAGCCTTTTTGAAGTTAAGAGTGGCCCCTAAAAGCACATTTGAATGCTTTGGGGTCTAGCTTAGTGAGATGAGGTTGTACATCATGAGCATAACCGGTGCTACCAAACACTTTGGACTTTACTAGAAATAGTGTTGTAGTAGGAAAAAGGACAATGCTAGAAATCTCACCACTAAAAACTGAAGATGGCATGTGATTGATCAAGAAGTTGGTTGTAGGAATAAGATTTGCCCAAAATGGTTTGGGAAGCTTCATTTGGAACATTAGCACTCGAGTAGTTTTGAGAAAATGCCTATTCTTTCTCTTTGCGACATCATTTTGAGATGGTGTATCAACATAGTAAGAAAATAGGAAGACCGGTGAGGAATGAGTCATGTAATTCTTAAATACATTTGACTTGTATTTTTGAGATTATCAGTTCTTAATACATGAATAGGAACATTGTTTGGGTCTTAATTTCAGCATAAAGGGTAGCAAAATGTGAAAATGCCTCAAAGTGAGTTTCCATAAAATAAATCCAAATCATACGAGAGCAATAATCCATAAAAGTAATAAAGTAATCAAACCCAATTTTAGATAAAACAAGATGAGGTCTCCAAATATTTGAATGCACCAACTCAGAAGCAAATTCAGTTCGCCTATTAATTTAAGGGCTTAACGAGCTACGGTGATGTTTTGCAAAATGATAGGGCTCACACTCAATTGAAGAAACATTACAAAATTGAGGACACAACTTTTTCAAGATTAGTAGAGAGGGATGTCCCAATTGACAATGTGCTTCGAACGAGGAGGCAATGCTAGAATGAGCAACTGTTCCCATTCATTACGTAGAGGTTGTCAGACACATTTCCCTTGACAATTTCTATCTTCAATAATAATGTTTCAAGACACTTAATTTAAATGCAAGTATTTCAAAGTTAGTATTCATGACCCGATAGAGGGTTATTACTAACGTAGAAATTTTGTCAATGTTACAACTCTCCCTTAAGAAATTTGGTTGTCGGAATTTACTTGAATCGATTAATTAAGGAGGTTGCTATCGCACTACTTCGCTCAGTAGGTGGCTTCTTTGATGTTGTGATTTCTTAATAAAAACCTTCACTAAAAGAATCTTGTTTCTCAATTCTTTGATTTCTTGTATTGGGATCTATTTATTCCTCCCTATAAGTCAAATCTGATTGGATTTCAATCATATCGGGGTAATGGAATGGGAAGGATTAGATCTATATCTTCTCAACATTGAAACATGAAATATGTTGTGAATTTTTCCCAGCTCAAGAAGTAGAGCTACTATGGACCAATAAACCTTGAGTGTAGCTTGCTTTTTTTTTTTTTTTATGGTGACACTTCCATAGGCACTATCACTAACATTGCGTTCAACATCCTTTCTTTTTAAATTGGTACAGGATTTTTGTTTATTTGAAGTGACTTTAATCTTTCCTTGATGAATTTCACATTTTCTTTGATTTCCCTAATTAAGTCTGGTCCTACTAGTCTATTTTCACTTAGCTTGGTCCTATACAATGGAGCTTTCATTTCCTTCCATATGAAGCTTCGTATGGTTCCATCTAAATGATAGATTGGTAACTAATGTTGTACGCAAATTTAACTAATGAAAGATATCTCTCCCAACTTTTGAACTAAATTGCATTCCCTAGTAAGGTTTTGGAAGATTCCAAGTATCAAAAGGGATTTAGCAATTTCCAACAGAAGGCTATTCTTGTCGGCCACTCCTTTTTGTGTATCCAGGACAATTGGTTTGATGAATTATCTCATAGGACTTCGCATAAGTTCCAAACTTGTCTCTTGTGCTATTATCAATTATTAGAATATTTATCTTAGCATAAAATTGAGTACAAATCATCTTATGAAAAGATTGAAAGCATGAAAAAACATTATTCTTTGATTTTATTAGACACCTAAGCCATTTTATTGAAGATTGAAAGCATGAAAAAACATTATTCTTTGATTTTATTAGACACCTAAGCCATTTTATTGCAATATTAAACAAAAGTATCAAATCATTAACTACCAGACAATGATGTAGTCCCTTTTGGTCCTTAAACATTAGAATAGTCATAAAAGGTTTATTACTTCTATTATTTTGTAAATGATAAAAGTTTCTCATATGTTCAGCTTACTTACAAGTCTCACGAAAAAAAAAAAAAAATCAAAGTGAGTGTTTAAAAAAAACAAAGATATGATTTTTCTTGAACAAAAAAGATGGATATCTAGTTGTTTGTGCCATTGTATTATTTCTTTGTTGACATCCTTGTTTCTTCCAAAAGAACTTCATATGGATTAGAACCTCGACTCCCCTCTAACGTTTAAGCCATCATGCAACCTATCACTACCATTCCTTTTGTTTGAAGGTATTGAAAGACACAATGATCAAGAAAAAAACCCTCAATTTTACAATTTAGAGTTTTGATAATGGCATTGATGAGTAAAATATTTAACATGAAACCGAGGGACAGTATAGAAGATAGATATTGGGGGCATAGATAACATAACCTGTTTTGGATACAGGAGTAAAAAAACCACTAGTCATTTGGACGCCATCCCTTTTTAGACATGGAGAGTAGTTAAAAAAGTCTATAGTGGTTCTTGTCATATGTGCCTATTTGCTTGATTCAAATACTCCATGAATCGGTTTCAAGGTGGGCGGTAAAAGCATTACTTAACAAAAATTGGATGTTGCATTAGAGGAGTCGTCAATACAGGACAGAAAATGCTTGAGATGCTGAATTTCTCGAGAAGAAAAGATATCAGTTATATCTGTCTCCTTATAAGTTTCTTAGATTCTTGACAAATTTGCCGGAGTCATTGTTGACTTGGCTGTTTTCCTCCACGACTTCTAGTGGGTCTGTCATGTAACTTTTAGGAAGTATCCTTGGTATGTCGCGACTTTCCACAATAATCATAACGCCATTGATCTTTCTCAAAATTGTTGGCTTTCAAGCGGTCAGCCCAACCTTCTCAACTAGTGCTGTTTAGAACATGACACTTCTACTTCTTGCTGGACATGGGAATATGCTTTGCTCAAGAGAAGGAAAAAGGGGGTTTTCCAAGAACTTGAATCTTGATGGAATTATACTCATTGTTCAACTTGATTAGAAAATCATAAACCCAGTCCTTTTCAACCAAAATTTGAAATTTGATTGCATTTGGTAATAATCAAGTTCCTGTAGTAAGCCACTGAATTCAAGAAAAGTAATGAGAAATTGTCATCACCTTGCTTTGTGCTATGGACTTTATCCCAAAATTCAAAGATCTAAACTTCATTCTCGTTCGTGAGTAGGTAAGATTGCATTTCATGTTTTTTCTGCAATGTCATATGCTCAGGAAATTTGGGGCTGCATAGAGTTGATAAGCCTTGCCATAACAAGTGAGTTCTCTAAGTCTCACTGATTAAAAGGTGGGATCTTTTATCAATGGTTTCCACTTATCACCATTAATATAACCTTGCAATCCTCTAGTCAAAATGATCAATAAAAAAGAAAGTGACAATGCAAGGTATTTGTTCCCATCAAACTTTGCAAGACTGATTTACAAAGAAGGGTTAGTGGAACTAGTAGCAGCAATTTTCTTATCATCTGGTATTTCAAATAAAAATGCAAAAGAAAAACCAAACCCAAAAATATCCTTTAAAAAAGGTCAGTTGGCCTGCGATGAGGTTGCGGCTCCTTTGAGGGTGGTGGTGAGAACATAATAGAAGTCTAAACGGAAAAGTGCCAAATTTGGCTACCTATGGTTTAAGAGAATCTGAAAAAAAATTAGAACCCTAAATCAGGATTTAAGAGAATCTGAAAAAAATTAGAACCCTAAATCAGGATTTAAAGCTGATACCATGAGGAATCTTCAGGATTTTGAGAGAGAAAAACTGAATTGAATTCTTGTTTTGATTTGAACAGATTACAATGGTATTTATACACAAAATTGGTGCCTGACTTAGGAAATAAAGTCAATACACTAAATAAAAAATCCATACATATTAGCCTAAGAATCTGTCAAGATTAAGCTGTCAGCAAGATTGTGCTAGGCTATCAATTAGTCAACAGTACTAGGCTATCTATTAGTCAATAGTGCTAAGCTGTCAATTAGTCAACTATGAATAATAATCATTTCAATGTTCTTACCTCTGTTTTTCTCTAACAGGTTAGGAGGCTCCTAGAAAGAGCTCATTCTGTTTCAAAGAGTTGGGATAATGCTCCAGTAGTTCTTTGTGGGGATTTTAATTGTACTCCCAAGGTTGTCATGTCTTTACATATTAAATTTTAGTTAAGCATGATTTACATGGTTCATTTCTGTTTATAAATCTCTGTATTTTTCTACTTTGGTAACTTACAAGGACCACACTTTTACTTTCGTAACAGAGTCCATTGTACAACTTTATATCAGAGCAAAAGGTAAATATGTCTATCTTTTCTCTCTCTATTTCCTTGATTGATGAATATTGTAATTATATATTGTTCGGGGCAGTTGGATTTATCAGAAGTGAATAGAGATAAGGTGTCAGGACAAGCTTCTGCCGAAATTCCTCTGCAGACATATAATTCCAATTCAGGGTGGGTAACACTTAAATAACTTTTGGGTACACTGCTAATTACTGAAAATGAAAAGCTCGCAAATATTACAGGGCTCAGTCTGGTAATATTCCTGCACAAGTTCCTCCTGCAGTAGATATCAAGCGAATTGGTATGGATAAAAATGATTCTCACTCTGATACGAAGAAACAAAATAATCTAGACAGAAATATGAAAGATGCTTCTGTAAACATGTCTGGGTCCAGTGAGACAATGCAGGATTTGTCAGATATGTCGTGCAACAATTTGCGAATGGGAGGCAATGACAGTGCAGAATATGATGAAGTGACAGAAATTCAGTGTGGTGCAGTTGATATGCAAAGGTTTTCTCCTGGCCATTCTTCCTGTCCTGAAAATGTGTGCTCCGGCATCACTGAGATGGAGCACATAGGAACAGATGTTACCATCCATTCTAACAATGGAAAAGCGTTGGATGACATTGTGATGAACAATCATTCTAACGGGATTACAACTGATCCTGAGTTGTTGAGTACCTCCCAGTCAGAGACTTCTTCAACTGAACCGTTATACCAAACTCACTCTCTTGACGCAATTGAAGTTTCCCCTCCTAATATCTTAGCTTGTCAGTCATCAGAGTCAGTTGCTAATGATCACAGGGATAGACGTCCAGTTCCTTCTCAAGTTGACTTCTCAGGTCTGTCTGCTGGCACTGACATCGAACTAGAAGAAAAAATGGATAATTTGTCTCCTGAAGAGCATAGCAAAACTATGGTAGAAAGTGAAAATATTGTTGCAGACAATAATGCATTTGTTGATGCATTATATGGTAATCAAGATAGACATCCAACAAACTCTAGTCAATCGGTAACATCAGACTTGGATCATTCTTCAATGGAATTTTTGAGTTCCCAGGACTCCCAGTTTTTGCTACCAAGTGCTGATGTTCTGGATGATGTATTGCCTTCCTTGGATTCCGAAGTTGCTGAGATTGAGCAGACTACTTACGATCCATCATCATGGAGCCCAAAGGAATTAGCAACTGCAACTGGCAATGAGGACTGCAAGTTCCTGGAGCACCCTCTGCAGCTTAAAAGTACATATACAGAAGTCAAGGTAGATCACTGTGGAGCTATACTTTCTTAGTCTTTTCAGTGATCAGATATCTGCAAGCATAATGAGTATAATGGGTTAAAATTTGGAACTCTTTTCCACAACTCAGGATTCTCCTGGTACAAGAGATTCTTATGGAGAACCCCTTGTGACAAGTTACAACAGGCGCTTCTCGGGCACGGTTGATTACATATGGTAAGTACTTCTCATCTCATGCTTCTTAGATTATTGGATATATTTGAGAGTCATCAGATATGTAGTCAAGCAGCGTTCACATTTGACCTGGATATAGTTTTGGGTGTTGGACATTTATAGTACTTCTCATCTCATGCTTCTTAGATTATTGGATATATTTGAGTCATCAGATATGTAGTCAAGCAGCGTTCACATTTGACCTGGATATAGTTTTGGGTGTTGGACATTTATACACCCTTTTTATTTGGGTATATAGAAAGAAATTCAATGGGGAATGGAAATTTCAACTTTGGACTTGCCCACCTCCTTAGGAGGGCTGACAATGACTGTGGTGCAACCTTGCCTACCTTACTTTCCTTTGGGGGATAGTGTATATATGTTATCCAAGCCATGCATTTTATTTTCATAGTACCCCATCAATATGTGCTCATTGCTTATAGTTATTGAGGCTTTTCTTATGAGACCTTTTCTTTCATTTCTCATGGTCTAGTCAATTGAAATAATCAACTAGCTTTTTCACCTTCATTTAAAAGTTTTGGGTTATAAAATAGTGCTGATATGCATGGTTAGTATTGATTATATCAATCACGGTGATCTATATTCCAGGCGTTCTGAAGGTCTTCAGACTGTCAGGGTGCTTGCTCCAATTCCAAAACATGCTATGCAATGGACTCCAGGGTTTCCAACAAAGGTATAATAATAAACCTAGTTCATATGAAAGTGCTATTTCTCTATGGTAAACAGCAAATACCCTTCTTCTGGGTAACCATAGTTCAAAAGTATATAACGATTTATAAAGACTTAAATTAGACATAAAAGAAAACAGAAGATTCAGATTCAAATTGGATTATATTGAAATTGTATATATTACATGTACCCCAGCTTGAGGGAATTTTGTAATTTGCATTTCTCTTTGCTTTTAGTCTGGGGGTATAAATTTTTCTCAGATTTAACTGGATTGCACTTTCAGTAGGTATTTTCTTTTTCTCTGTTTTCTCAGAAATGGGGTAGCGATCATATTGCATTGGCAGCAGAGTTGGCATTCACAAAAAGCTTGACCAATCAAGACCCCAGGAATTAAGTGGCGAGAAAGGGTTTTTTTTTTTTTTTTTTTTTTTTTTTAAATTTTATGGTGGTTACTGGCGGGGTTTTCTAGTCTCTCTTGTTGTATTATTGTTGTTATATGTCGATCTGTTTTACCGACTATAATTAGATATTTTAATTTATCAGTTACTAATTGTGGATGAGAATAAGTAAATACCAGATCCTCCTGGTTGTCATTTTGCATAATTATATATAGAGATCTTGGTAACATAGTTGGGACAAGTCTCAAGTTCAGCAGCTCACAGGGCAGATTTGGTTAGATTGTCTTTTCTTTGTCACAACATGCATGTTCTTTTGTTACCTGTTGGTACTATCTAGTAGATCGTTGCATGGTTATTTGAACTGGACTAGATCGGTTGGATATCGGTCCAAAGAAAGGTCTCATGACCGATGACCGATTGAAGTGGACAAAGAATTGGTTCAACTAACAATTAAATAAATTTTAAGTATAAAAAATTGGTTCAACTAACAATTGAATAAATTTTAAGTGTTCTTTTTATTTTTAATGATTTATTAAGTTAAATTGATCAACGAATCGATAGTTTAGTTGGTTTGGCAATTAATTGAATGGAATTGCTGGATCATAGTCACTTATCCCCCATAATTAGAAATCTATCAATCGAAGTGATGCGTGAACAATTATAGTTGTGTACTTTTTACTAATTTAGTTTTCGATATTGAATATAAATGTTTATTTTTATTATTTAATAAAATATTTTATATCATCGTCTTTATTAAAAATGATATATATAATGAAAGACTTTCAATTCATAATTAAATAATCGTACGATATTAAAAAAGTATATTTGTAAAATATTTAAAAGATGCGCATATTTATTAATATCTTTTATTTTTACAATTGATGCAAATAAATTAATGATATTATCAATGTATTAATAATAATGTTTTACTCGGTTGCTACCAAATGTTTCATTTGTGTTTGTCGTGTAGTTATATCTATTTGTATATTAAATTTTTTGTGTATGCTTCTTTTTGTGTCTTCTTTGAGGATAGAATTGATCTATGTTTAAATAAAAAAAATTGATTAAATTGAATAATTCAAATATAATGAAAGTGTAGTAAATATGAATCATCTAACTCTTATTATGAATTCTAATAAAGGTGAAATAAATTTCTTGAAGATTAAATTTTGAATATTTTTTTGAGAACTGAGATTAGATTTTGATTTGATTTCGATATGTATGCTAATAATAAATAGAATTAATTATGACTTTAATGTATTAAAATTATCAAATTAACTATTAATTTTTAAATTTAGCGTTAAAACTAAATTCAATTTTTTAGTTTTATTATTAAAAATTATTCTTAACATTTCATATTTAACTTGTTTTTTAATTTAATACCAATTAACAATGTTATAATCAAATATTAAATTCAAATTATATTAAATATAAACAAATTAAATTTTATGAATTTTGTTTAGAATCTACTTATCAATTTGGATGAAATTATCATAAAACATTTTTTTTAAAAATTTCTTTATAGTTTATTTTCAATCTATTATCCTCATTATCATCTTCAATTTGTGTTAGACTTTTGATGTAATTAATTGCTTTGGAGTTATAGATTATCTAAACAATTATAAAATTATAATGATAAATAATAAGAATTTATTTTTGTAAATTAAATATTTTTATAAACTTATAATTAATAATTATATAGTAGTTAGAAAATAGCATAAAGTAAAAGTAAATTTAATAAGGACATATTATTATAAAATGAAACTTTCACATTAGACAAATGAATGATAGGGAAAGTGAATAAAGTGAGTTTAAAATAAATTTGGTTTATAATAAACTAAAGATGAAAGAATATAATAAATTCACCTCGTCATAGATTAAAATGATCATACTAATAATCTCAAAATTGTTTGGTGATATTATTTGGATGCTATTTGTTAGAAAATGCTTAAATGTCTAATGTTATGAATAATATGTTTAAAATAATACCTATTATTAATAATGAATTAATATACTCAATTGTGTAGTTTAAATCAAGAAAAATTTTATGCCAGATAAAAAAAATATTATTGATATGATTTTATCTATTATTAATAATTTATTAATATTATCTATTTTTAATAATTAATTAATTAATTAATATTAATTATTTTTAATACATTGAATTCAACTTTAACTCAACTATATAGTTGAATAAAAGCTCTATTATTTAAAAAAATTAAAACTTCTTTTTCTCAAGGAAATGATACTTTGAATCATAAAACTATAATGAAATATACGATCTAACATTTATCGAATTTGAAAATGAGTCAGAAGAAATGGTTCGATCCTCTTATTTTGATTTCTTGGACTGAGAGTGTAACACCCCTTACCTGTATTCAATGCCGGAATAGGGTATGAGGCATTACTAGAACACTTACACATGTTAGCCGAATAAACATATAGCGTAAGCATTATAAGTATGTCCAAGTTCAACATTTATTCATGTATCAAACTTACCAACATGAGTTAATCCATAAACCATTCATGGCCTTACTTCATACCAAATCATATACCAAATATACCACACTCACATACTATGAAACTTTATTTTCCCATATGAGCTTAAACCATGATCATCACTTATCAAAGACAAATGTTCTTGACATTTCCATCACATAAACCGAATTAATCAATGCAACTCAATGATATAATCATCCATATATCATCATTATCACACACACATATATATATCATGACTACATTTCTTAAACATTTGATCAATTACTTTTCAAAACCGCAATAGTTCCTTCAGTACCAATACGTATTTACCATTCAATTTAACATTTACCGATTAAAATCGGGCATATGACCATTTATACACAATTCATTCATACATTTTATTGTCCTCCTCCTCCTCTCCATTCCACATCCTTTATGTATAAAACATGCTTAAATAGCATTATACATAATTTCACTATTCACTTATATTTATATTCAAAGCTATCTATTTGAGTCAGAGTCACTAAATCATTTTTATCTGAAGCTACAGAGCTCAAAATTAAGATCCGTTAATTTTATCCAAAACTAGACTCACATTTCTTCTTACCATAAAATTTTCAGAATTTTTGACTTGGCCAATTAGTACAGTTTATTCTTTAAATTCACCCCTGTTTCACTGCTCAACATCACTGACCTCTCTTCACTAAAATGAATTATCTCATTGTAAGAATTCGGATGATAATTAAGTTTCTTTCTTTTGAAAATAGACTCATTAAGGATTCTAAACATATAAATTATAACTCCTAATTATTTTTGTACGATTTTTAAATATTTTCCAAAGTCAGAACAGGGGATTCCAAAATCAATCCGACCCTGCCTCACTAAAATTAAAATATCTCAAAATGTATAACTCTTTTGCTTGCTCTATTTCTTTTATGTAAAATAGACTCCTTAAGCTTTCATTTCATCACTTATTCACTCTATAATTAAATTTCCACCATTTTTGGTGATTTTTCAAAGTCACACTATTGTTACTGTCCAAAATTGCTTTGTTGCTAATTCTATTTTTTTTCATAATCTCACTTTTTCACTTTTAACCACTATTCAATTCAAAATTCACTTTTCCATTTTCAAGTCAATATTCAATTCAATTCCACACATATATTCATTATTCAATTACACTTAATCGTTACATGATCTCATGTATTTTCACTTAGTCAATTTCCCGTTGAACACTCGGAATGTTATCCGTTATCGGTGGATTCAGCACTTAGCAACCACCAGTAATGCGGGGAATCAGCACTTAGCAACCCCTTTCACATTCAAAGATACGGTGGAATCAGCACTTAGCAACCACCAATGATTCGGGGAATCAGCACTTAGCAACCGCTTTCACATTTAAGATACGGTGGAATCAGCACTTAGCAACCACCTTATAATCAATGATACGGGTTCACATAGTAGCTTGCACATAGTACTACACATGTGACCATCACTATCTGATACACGTAGTAGCCTGCACATAGTGCTACACACGTGATCGAAGCTATCCGGTACGCATAGTAGCCTGCACATAGTACTACACATGCGACCTATCATTCTGGTACACGTAGTAGCCTTCACATAGTACTACACATGTGACCATCACTTTCACTTTCACATAGTGGCCTACACACAGTCCATGCCACATATGTGATCATTTCTGTCATTTCATTCGTATCCCTTTTTATTCTGAATGTTCAATCGGGAAATTTCTCACTTTTTCTCATTCATTTTTTTTCTTTTTCACTAATCAAAGTCAATTCCTTGTCTTTCTTGACTTATAATAACACATTTAACTTATTTAGCACTCACATTATTCAATCCAGTCCAAAAATCACATTTTTGAAAAATTACATTTTTGCCCCTAAACTTTTACATATTTACACTTTTGCCCCAAAACTCGGAAATTAAACTTCATCTCTTATTCTTATGTTTTATGACATGCTGAACATTTTTCTCTTCTATGGCAACATCAAATTACCACTCTAGCACTTACTTATGAACATTAGATATTTTTACCGATTATGTCGTTTTACTTGTTTTAACTTAAAATCGCTTAGCAAAAGTTGTTTAACATAATTTATAGCGTCATATTCTACCATAAAACATCAAAATTAACACATTTCACCTATGGGTATTTTTCCAAATATAAACCCTAGGTTAAATTAATGCTAGAATAAGCTGAATTAAGTTATCGGGACTCTAAAAACGTAAAGAACATTAAAAACGGGGCTTAGAATCACTTACCTTGGAGCTTCGAGGCTTGAAAACCCTAACTATGGCTTCTCCCCTTGCTAAATTCGGCCTTAAGGTTGAAGATGATGAAAATTTGGCCTATTTTGTCTTTTTAATTCATTTTAATTACCAAATTACCAAATTGTCCTTAACTTAAAAATATCCTATTTCACTTATCTCATGTCCATTTTTGTCCACCAACTTAACCAATGGTCTAATTACTATATAAGGACTTCCAATTTAAAATTACATAACAATTGGACACTTCTAACATGTAGAACTCAACTTTTACACTTTTTACAATTTAGTCCTTTTTACTAAATTAAGTGCCCAAACGTCAAAATTTCCGAACGAAATTTTCACGAAATTATTTTGTGAAATTGTAGACCATAAAAATATAATGAAAATAAATTTTTTTTCTCGTCGAATTTGTGGTCCCGAAACCACTATTTCGACTAGGCCCAAAATCGGGCTGTTACAACTCTCCCCCCTTTAGGGATTTTCGTCCTCGAAAATCTTACCGGAAGAAGTTACTTTCAACCTTTATGAAATGCTTTCACTAAGTTTTTAGAATCACTAATCAATTTAACTTCATAAGTAAAAATTCTGCATGAACTTCGAATTCTTCGATACACGAATTCCATTTCGGAGTAATAATAACATAAATCAGGTCCAACCTAAAATTCAGAATCAAAAGTTGATCCTCATTGTACTCATTTAGCTTATCACTTACTAACATATTTATGAGTTTCTCAAACTTGCAAAGGAAACATCACTTTAGCTTTTCATTTATCTAAAATTAGACCATTATCAATTAAAATCAATCGAATAACTAACCCGCACAAAATAAACGAGGATTTTCCATACAAGTATTTTTAACTACACTTGCCTTCTCACAGGTCAATGAATAATTACTCACAATCTTTCAATAGCTCAAGTCATCAACACTGTCTTAAACTCTAATCTTTCTGTACCATTAGATACATTAAACTCTGAAATCAGGCAACATATGGTGATTTTCGTCAAACAAATAAACAATGTCATCAAATTCTCATTATAGACATAATAGTGAACATCTTTAAATCACTAGTCGAATAGTTCTTCTTAATGTGACATTAACCATCTAAAAAAAACACGAATCATTACTTTATATTCTAGCAATAAAACTCATTCTAGTCCGTTCATTGGTGCATCACTGAAAAATCATAAATTCATTACTCAATTTCAACTGAATTCAAAACCAGAGTTTCGATTAATATTACCTTCAATTGCTTTAACTTTACTAGCATGCCCAGATCATTCAAACCTTTAAAAAAAATTGGGTTAACTTTATTAACAGAACAACTTTAATTTAGAATAACATCACCCATTTAAAACAAATATAATAAGTATTGTTCTATACTATGCTTTCAAGAATATCAATTCTTCATTCAGACTACCTGTCTATGCACTTGTGAATGCACGAAATTCATTCTCTTATCTGAGAACATGCTTAAATATATATAACTCATAAGGAAATAAGAATGAATATCTGAATAATTTCTCAGAGATAACTAGAAGAGAATAATACTTACCAGCTCTGGGATTTCCTTGTAGCATAGATAATACACTTTTTAAATATGCGTATAAAACAGAACATTAACCAGTCACAGACCAACCAAACTAACAGGGCTTTCATCTGTCATCACGAACCTTACATTATTCCATTCACTAACAAAATCAATTCAGGAGAAATTTCAGCAAGCATATCTTTAGTCTTCATACTTTTTTTTTGAGTCAATTAACCGAAATTAACCTCTTCTTTAATCATGTCATTGCATAAGCTGTATAATCTTTAAAATATTCTAATATTACTTCCAAAAAAAACTATTTTCACTTTCCAAACTATTCTTACCTCTGTATGCATTATTAATTATTTCACCACTAAACTCTTTAGTTCACACTTTTGAACTTATACAACATAATTCTCGTAAAATTTCATCATAAAACAACACTAGTAAGGGGGTGAGGTCGCAAAGCCTCTAACTTAGCTTTCATAAACACACATATGTAACTTAACATTCATCTTCAACATAATATCATTACAATCATATAATTCATTCCAAGCAAATTAACACATTTATTTATTATAAATGTTTTCTGTCACATATAATTTCACACAATGAATCTACTTATTCGAGCTCAATATTAATATCTAATTAAATTTCAACACTTGGTTTCCATTTTACTTACCGACATTTATTCAATTAGAGAATGTCTTACAGAATTGAGTACTTCATTTTCTCTATGCCATAGTCCAACTATGGTTTTACACATATTTACATATTGATGCCATAGCCCAGCTATGGTCTTACACAGTAGCACATATCACACTGATGCCATATCCCAGATATGGTCTTATACGGAAATCACATATCACATGTTGCCATGGTCCAACCATGGTCTTTTTCGTCAATTCATCACATATCACTGAACGAAAGTACTCATTCCTGCGTTCTACTCAATTTAATCTTCTAATTCAGTTTTCATACTATTATAATATTCATGGTTCAATAATAAAGACATAAAACAAAACATCATATTACCTCTAATTTAATAATTAAATATAAGATTCTATCATACAAACGTACTGATTTCACTTATTCAAACAGATGTACATAAACACACATTCCATCTATTTAAGTAAATTCGCTGACCATATTCACTTAATCAAATATGTTGAGTACAAAGCATCCTATAATCACAAACATACTTGGATGAGCTTATCACAACATAAACTTTTATTTCGTTTTTTTTTTCAACTTATGATGATTTCTTTTCATACATGAACACATACATATCACGAATTTCTATTCTTACCTTTCCAAATTCTAACACAACATGAGCATATTTCATTTATCTTAACATCATTTTCAGCATTATCGAAAATAGTTCGGTTGAAAATCATCTCTGTCTTAACAAAACAATTTCGTTAGAGCCCAGAGATATCACACCATCACGAGTCATAACATGGCAAGTATAGCTGGACTCACATATACTACGTTCGGTCTGAGAACCGACTAAACCGTAGCTCTGATACCACTAAATGTAACACCCCTTACCTGTATTCAACGCCGGAATAGGGTATGAGGCATTACTAGAACACTTACACATGTTAGCCGAATAAACATATAGCGTAAGCATTATAAGTATGGCCAAGTTCAACATTTATTCATGTATCAAACTTACCAACATGAGTTAATCCATAAACCATTCATGGCCTTACTTCATACCAAATCATATACCAAATATACCACACTCACATACTATGAAACTTTATTTTCCTATATGAGCTTAAACCATGATCATCACATATCAAAGACAAATGTTCTTGACATTTCCATCACATAAACCGAATTAATCAATGCAACTCAATGATATAATCATCCATATATCATCATTATCACACACATATATATATATATCATGACTACATTTCTTAAACATTTGATCAATTGCTTTTCAAAACCGCAATAGTTCCTTCAGTACCAATACGTATTTACCATTCAATTTAACATTTACCGATTAAAATCGGGCATATGACCATTTATACACAATTCATTCATACATTTTATTGTCCTCCTCCTCCTCTCCATTCCACATCCTTTATGTATAAAACATGCTTAAATAGCATTATACATAATTTCACTATTCACTTATATTTATATTCAAAGCTGTCTATTTGAGTCAGAGTCACTAAATCATTTTTATCTGAAGCTACAGAGCTCAAAATTAAGATCCGTTAATTTTATCAAAAACTAGACTCACAGTTATTCTTACCATAAAATTTTTAGAAGTTTTTACTTGGCCAATTAGTACAGTTTATTCTTTAAATTCACCCCTATTTCACTGCTCAACATCACTGACCTCTCTTCACTAAAAATGAATTATCTCATTGTAAGAATTCGGATGATAATTAAGTTTCTTTCTTTTGAAAATAGACTCATTAAGGATTCTAAACATATAAATTATAACTCCTAATTATTTTGTACGATTTTTAAATATTTTCCAAATTCAGAACAGGGGATTCCAAAATCAATCCGACCCTGCCTCACTAAAATTAAAATATCTCAAAATGTATAACTCTTTTGCTTGCTCTGTTTCTTTTATGTAAAAATAGACTCCTCAAGCTTTCATTTCATCACTTATTCACTCTATAATTCAATTTTTAGCATTTTTGGTGATTTTTCAAAGTCACACTATTGTTACTGTCCAAAATTGCTTTGTTGCTAATTCTATTTTTTTTCATAATCTCACTTTTTCACTTTTAACCACTATTCAATTCAAAATTCACTTTTCCATTTTCAAGTCAATATTCAATTCAATTCCACACATATATTCATTTTCAATTACACTTAATCGTTACATGATCTCATGTATTTTCACTTAGTCAATTTCCCGTTGAACACTCGAAATGTTATCCGTTATCGGTGGATTCAGCACTTAGCAACCACCAGTAATGCGGGGAATCAGCACTTAGCAACCCCTTTCACATTCAAAGATACGGTGGAATCAGCACTTAGCAACCACCAATGATTCGGGGAATCAGCACTTACAACCCCTTTCACATTTAAGATACGGTGGAATCAGCACTTAGCAACCACCTTATAATCAATGATACGGGTTCACATAGTAGCCTGCACATAGTACTACACATGTGACCATCACTATCCGATACACGTAGTAGCCTGCACATAGTGCTACACACATGATCGAAGCTATCCGGTACGCATAATAGCCTGCACATAGTACTACACATGCGACCTATCATTCTGGTACACGTAGTAGCCTTCACATAGTACTACACATGTGACCATCACTTTCACTTTCACATAGTGGCCTACACACAGTCCAAGCCACATATGTGATCATTTCTATCATTTCATTCTTATCCCTTTTTATTCCGAATGTTCAATCGAGAAATTTCTCACTTTTTCTCATTCATTTTTTTTCTTTTTCACTAATCAAAGTCAATTCCTTGTCTTTCTTGGCTTATAATAACACATTTAACTTATTTAGCACTCACATTATTCAATCCAGTCCAAAAATCACATTTTTGAAAAATTACATTTTTACCCCTAAACTTTTGCATATTTACACTTTTGCCCCAAAACTCAGAAATTAAAATTCATCTCTTATTCTTATGTTTTATGACATGCTGAACATTTTTCTCTTCTATGGCAACATCAAATTACCACTCTAGCACTTATTATGAACATTAGATATTTTTACTGATTATGTCGTTTTACTTGTTTTCACTTAAAATCGCTTAGCAAAAGTTGTTTAACATAATTTATAGCTTCATATTCTACCATAAAACATCAAAATTAACACATTTCACCTATGGGTATTTTTCCAAATATAAACCCTAGGTTAAATTAATGCTGAAATAAGCTGAATCAAGTTATCGGGACTCTAAAAACGTAAAGAACATTAAAAATGGGGCTTAGAATCACTTACCTTGGAGCTTCGAGGCTTGAAAACCCTAACTATGGCTTCTCCCCTTGCTAAATTCGGCCTTAAGGTTGAAGATGATGAAAATTTGGCCTATTTTGTCTTTTTAATTCATTTTAATTACCAAATTACCAAATTGTCCTTAACTTAAAAATATCCTATTTCACTTATCTCATGTCCATTTTTGTCCACCAACTTAACCAATGGTCTAATTACTATATTAGGACTTCCAATTTAAAATTACATAACAATTGGACACTTCTAACATGTAGAACTCAACTTTTACACTTTTTACAATTTAGTCCTTTTTACTAAATTAAGTGCCCAGACGTCAAAATTTTCGAACGAAATTTTCACAAAATTATTTTGTGGAATCGTAGACCATAAAAATATAATGAAAATAAATTTTTTTTCTCGTCGAATTTGTGGTCCCGAAACCACTATTTCAACTAGGCCCAAAATCGGGCTATTACAGAGAGATCCATGAATCGAGATCCTAATAAATATAGATACAAATGGTCCAATGGGAGCAAGAATTTCCAAGAGCATTTGGAACATTTCGTTTCTGAGCAAAAGAGCCATTTCCAGTAGTGCTCGATTGATTACGTATTAATCAATATTCGATTGATTGGTCTACTTGAGTCTTTATGATAAGATGTGATAAATATTGTTATGTATTGGAAAATACTTTCTAATCTCATGTTGTGCAAAAATCATGGCTTTTTGATTATCGTGATAACATGGATTAACATGGATATTGAAAGTTATATGTACATGAAAGCATTATTCTCATGTCTACTGATTTGTTATGTGATCTGTTTGCCATGATGAATTACATGGGGTTGGAACATGTGTAAGGAGGAAGATGTGGCAGTAATAATCTGCAAATTTGATGGTTTATCCACAACCTACATGTTTTGCCAGCTTGTCTGCAAATTTGGTGGCTTCGTCCACATATATGTTGGTGTGTTTTGGATGGATGAGTTCTGGGGAACTCCTTTTGGTGTGTAGCAGTGATTGGTAGGACTATTCATATTTAATTTGTTATAAAATTCACATTGAGGTTTTTAGCTCACTCTTTAGTTTTCATAAACTATTCAGATGATTCACGAGCGTAGGACTTGGATTCAGCATATGGAGGGGTCTCTCAGATGAAATATTTTATAAAATGATTAATAAACTTTTGGGTTATTATTTGGACATTGGACATTTGACTATTTATGGGTTATTTTTACTTATATTTTGTAAACTGCCATGCATGCAATATTGATGAACTTAAGTGTTTTAAATTGTTGTTATAAAATATTTTAATGATTTTATCTAATTTTTAGTAAACTTATAAATTTAAGTTGTTTTCTAAGCATTTTCAAATTCTGCTGCAAAATATTTTACTATAATAATTTTTAAGAAATAATTAAAATTGATGTTGCAAGTTCTTTGTTTTAATGATATAAGACGATAAATCGATATAGTAATGAACTTTTCAAATATTTATGTTTTAATAAATGTTTTTTCAAAAACTAAATTATTTAGTATTTAAATTTTAAGTTTTTACAAAAATGACTTTAACATAGTTGTTTTTAACAAGTAAAAGTTTTTCAATGGATTTAATGCGGGGGTTACATGTAGTGGTATTAGAGTCGAGTTTAAAACTTTGATTATGAATTTTTAATCGATTCTACATCCATGTGTTAAAGAGTATTTTTCTTTTTAAAAAATATATATTACTGTTAAATTTTAGAACCGAACTTCTGAGAATCCGAGACTCTGATGCTGATTCCTCTTTAGACGATGTACTTATTGAGATTTAGATTGAAAATTTATGTTATTAAAATATTGATCATAAGACTGTAAATATGTGTGAATAATGAAGTTTGAAACTATAGATTTTAGAACTAAAAACTTTCAGGTAATAATTAGTGGTTGTATCTTTTCTTTGAAACTGTAGATAAAACCTTGAGATTCTAGACTCGAGGTTGTTAAGAATAGTCGAGGTATGCAAAATTGTGAGGTTCAGTGTCGTGTTGCTCAAGAAGAGTCATTTGTTTTTTAGGGACTTGTACCTGGCCCTGAGACAAATGACATCGTGGATACGCCTACCGCTAGAGGCGAAAACCAAAAGACTAGGGATGATGCAGTGTCCCAAGCGGTGTTGGGAATTTTAGAAAGAGTTTTCAAAACTTTGTTTAAGAAGACCAAGATAGTGAAAGAGAGTAATTGTTTAGAGTGCGAGAAAGAGAAAAGGAATAAAGAACGAAATAAGATGGGTTCTGATTCTACTCGCTCAAAATCGCGACCTTGGAAGCGAGTCAGTGGTAGACTTCAGCAAAGTATTGCAACAGTGAATACTGGATGTTCTATTAGTTTAGCAAGAATTTTGGTTTGTAAGTACTGTAGTAAGCGCCATCCAGACAAGTGTTGGAAAAAGTCAAGTGCATGTTTTAGATGTGGTTCTGTTGAACACCGAGTTAAAGATTGTTCATATCATTCTCTTAGTTAAATGCAAGCTTCGGCTCAAAAGCGGAATCAAAGATTGGTTTATGCAATTAGGTGTCGAGAGGATCAAGATGCATTTGGCTTCAATGTAGGTAATTTTATGATCCATTCTAATTGTACCTTGCATTGAGTGAGAATTGGTTTTACCCAAATGTTTGTTGTTAAAAGCATTTCTGTTGAACTGAGAATTTGGGGTAGAGGAAATCGTTAGTGATATTTCTGTAGATAATTTCTTGAGACAATCTGTGAAAGTGAATAAGAAGTCCGTTGGTAGTTGAACACAAAGTATTGTCTGGAACTGTATTGGAATTAGAGTTGCACAGTGGAAGCATGATGGTCAATTGGGAAAGAGGAGTTACAGATTTTATGTTAAGTGTATGGCATGACAACAAGAACTTCGACAACAAATTTTTTTAAGGAGGGAAGAGTTTTCACATTCCAAAAATCAGGTTAAAAGAAATTAGGGTTAGTGAACTAAGAGTGGTCACGCCTTGATTGTTAAAAGTTTTATTTGAAAATTAGATATTTAATGGTCGAGTCCCTTCCCTCACATCATTTTCTATTTTGAGTAATTTTGTTTCAAAATCCTATTTTGTGTTATGCCTTGTTTAAAAATAAATGTCGTTAGCATTTAATTAAGTTTGAGATGTGGTGTAGTGGTTAAATAATTTATGTAACTCCTAAATGACTTAAGGTCTAGTCCCCATAACATTAATTATTTTTTTAAATTCATGCAAAAATTTGGTCAACTTTCCCATGCAAAACTGTCCAACCATAAGCATGTAACTCATTTTTTTTTTTGTAACCCCATATTTTAAAATTTGAAAAGGTGAAACTCCTAGAGTAATTCTGCTTAATTCTCCTTAACACTCTTGCTCCCTCTTGAATGCTTTGTTGGGAATTTACTCTAGGTGACCATCCACTCCTCTCCCTCACACTCTTTCATTTGTTTTGTTTTCATAACAATTTTCTCTCTTTCTCCTTATTTTCCTCCTCCTCCTGTGCCGCCCAAATTGGTTACTCCTCCTTGTTTCTTTTTCTTTCATTTTTGCTTAATTTTCCAATTTCAAGCCGAAATACCACCCAACAGCCATCATATCACCACCCAACAACCAACATATCACCACCATTAACCACCTTAGCACCACCCCACCACCACTACATCAAAACCATATCATCACTCTAGTACCATCATCCAAAAATCGATTTCTTATTTTTTTTTTTTCTCCTCTTCTTTTACTATTTCTTTTGATCGTCACTTAAAAGATCTTAATACTTCTCCATTGTTGAAATTTTAAAATTCCTCTTGGATACTTCTTCAACTTTTGACATAATTGTCAATATTTGGGTAACAAGTATCTTCTATTTCTTCTTTTAATTTTTATTCATAATCTCATCTATTTTATTTTCTTTTCATGAAAACTAATTCAATTCACTCAATCTTTTCATTAAACTAGATCCTCACACCAACTCAAGTCATCAACTTTAGAAGTGTTCATCTTGGATCATCTTGGAATAAAGGAGTAAGTTTCATAAGTTGAGAATTTAGTAGATGATTTTATTTGGGAAATTCTTTTATTGGAGATAAGAGAATTCTAACCACATGTACGGTTTCTTTATGTGCGAATCAAAGTTCATATTCTCTTGGATTGGGAGTGATCAAGATTTAGTAGGATTTACAAGTCAAACTACAGAAGGTGTGCATTTTATACAAGTTAAATATGTAAGGAATTGACTATAAATTATCAGACTATTATACAAATGAAAGCATAATGTTTTTGTTATTTCAAGTGATTGACTTTGTGGTTATAAGGTAAGTTATTCTTACTTGAGTTTTTATGATAAGATGTGAAAAAAGTTGTTATGTATTGAAAAATACTTTCTAATCTCATGTTGTGCAAAAATCATGGCTATTTGATTATCGTGATAACATGGATTACCATGGATATTGAAACTTTTATGTACATGAAAGCGTGATCGTCATGTCCTACTAATTTGCTATGTGATTTGTTTGCCATGATGCATTACATGGGGTTGGAACATGTGTAAGGAGGAAGATGTGTAACCCCTCTAATCGGGCGTAGATGTTATGGCCCAATCTAAGTGATCACGTGGGCCATGGAAATAAACAGATTTAATTTTTAAAACACGTATTTAATATTTCTTTAGAATTAGTTTGTTTAAAACATAATCTTGAGAGGTAATCTTGTTTATTATTTGAAAAATTTTATAATCATTTTAAAAATTTAGATTCGATAAAACGAGTTTGCGGAAAGCTGATTTTATTAAGAAAACATCAAAACAGTTTATCCATATTAAAGACCATGCAAAAAGTCAACTCATCCATAGTTTTTAAAATAAAACATCCATTCAATGATAATACACAAATTAAAGTCCCAAAATAAAATTTAAAAGTCCACGAAAGTCCCGAAATAATAAAATAGTCCATAGCCATAAAAATCGTCTATTTCTGAGAGCCTCTCCTATGTCTGAATCCGAGTCCTAGCCACGAGGATGATCTTAAATACATAAGTAATGTGGGTGAGGTTTTAAAGGCTCAGTGTGAGATCACCACATAATATACATATATTTGCATACAGATCAACTCATATATCAAACATGATATAATCATATATCATCAAAATGATGGAATTTATCATTGATAACCATGCATGAACATATCAGTGCACATTTAAAATTGATGCACGTTTTATAAAAATTCCTACCCATCTCCGCTACACACCAACATCGAGTTCCCCAGAACTCGTCCATCCAAACACCTTTATGGACATGCCACCACTGATTTGCGGATAAACTGCCACTGATAATACTGATGTGGACAAGCCACCACTGATTTATAGATTTATTGCCACTGTTTCCACCTTTCACATAATCCCACCCCATGCATGTGATATGGCGATTTCACTTATTACACATATAGATCACTTTATACACTTATGCATGTAAACATGCTCTCATAATCACTTATCACATAATATTCACTTTTAACATGAATACCATGCTTTTTCACATTAGATCATAGATCTTGATTTATTACACATACATAAATATATATCACATATAACACATAAGCCATACATCACATATCACGAGCATAAGATCTACACATATAACACAATCACTATCATAAGCATATCATTTGTTATGTATTTCATAGATCCACTTGGTTAGAACACTGACTTGGTATCCATCTTGTTGAGTTATACATCTTTTTATAAATATTTAGTGTATTCATAATTTAATATAATTATTTTGTTAACAATAAAATATTGATGTCACACAAAGAAATAGTATCAATCCCATACCTTAGATTGTAGATTCGATTTGCTTCAACCCTTATTAATCAGTTTCACTCGATCTACCTCACAAGATGATCTCACATAATTAACACATATTAGTATAGATCTTTGAAAATGTTTCGTCACTTTAGAGGTCTATCACTAATAGTCTCGTTGCTTACCTATGCGATCTAAGACTTTTGAAAGGAGAACTTTCATCTTGAAGTTAGGGGTCTCCCTTACAATTATTATTTCGTCCTTCAAACCGATATAATGTAGCATTATTATTATAGTACATAAATAATTAATATTAACAAAATACCACTATGACTCATGGCACTATACCATTTAGCCATGTCAAGAAAATACTAGGAGAAGGATTTTTATGACTTAAAAAATGTCCATACTTACACTTAATCAATTCAAATCGAACCATGAATCGAGAAGGGGCAATTTTAGAGAATCGAGTAATCTAGAAAGTATCATTAAGATAAGAGAATAAGTTTGATTAATTTAAAATGAAAATCAACATAAAGAGAGGAAAATAAAAAGAAAAAGAAAAAGAAAAGAAAGATTTTGATAACCAGCGGTGACGACAACGGTGGATCGACGACGGCTTGACGATAGTCCGACGATGGTGATGCTATGTTCAATGATGGTTCAATAGCGGTGGAGTTTGGAGGTTTGGCTAAGGAGAGGAGAATAAAGAAGTAGAAGAAGAAAATAAAAGAAAAGTGGAGGAGAAAGTGGACTCTCGGTGGCGCACGTCGGTGACCATGATGACGCTTACAGCGGTAATGGGAGGTGGGAGATGAGAAAAAAGGAAGAGCGGAGGCCACAAGAGGTGGTGATTGGTAGAAGGTTGTTCAGTTCATGGTGGAGGAAGAAAAGTGTTTTGGAGGAAAGGTGGTGGTTGTTTGCAAAAATGGAGAGAAAAATGGTGAGAAAGACATGAACAATGGAAGAGGGTGAGGGGGTATGGATGGCAAAAGCAAGGGAGAAGCTTGGTCAACTATGGCCATGTTCAATGTATCAAGCTACATGGTAAGAGGTGAGGTTATGGCAAGAGAGGCGGACATGAAGCAAAAAGGGGATCATGTTCCCCCTAACTTTGGTAAGTTTGACCATCAAATGGAGGAAACAAATCCTCCTCATTATGGTGCACAAGGTGGATGGCAAGCACATTAAACAAGGGGGAAAAATTGTCAAAAAAAATAAATGAAAGAGTTTGAACAATAAGGCTTGAACCTTGGATGACTAGGATAGATAATTAGTTACTAAACCACTTGACCATTAATTCCCTTGTGTCCAATCTTGCACATTTAATTTAAAACATAAGAGATGACAGTTTCACTATTGCTTAAATAATCAAAAAGTGGGATGTGACAAGATGTGGCAGTAATAATCTTCAAATTTGGTGGTTTATCCACAACCTACATGTTTTGGCAGCTTGTCTGCGAATTTGGTGGCTTTGCCCACAACTATATGTACTGGTAGGTTGTTTACGAATTTGGTGGCTTTGTCCACATACATGTTGGTGTGTTTTGGATGGATGAGTTTTGGGGTACTCCTTTTGGTGTGTAGCGGTGATGGGTAGGATGTTTTAAAAGAAATTGCATTATGGTTTTATCAAAATTAGATTGCCATAATCATGTGCACAAGAGTTGTAATTTTGTATATTGTGAATGTGTTTATTGATATTTAATTTGTTATAAAATTCACATTGAGGTTTTTAGCTGACTCTTTAGTTTTCATAAACTTTTTAGATGATTCACGAGCATAGGACTTGGATTCAGCATATGGAGCGGTCTCTCAAATAAAATATTTTATAAAATGGTTAATAAACTTTTTGGGTTATTATTTTGGACATTGGACATTGGACTATTTATGGGTTGTTTTTGCTTATATTTTATAAATTGCCATGCATGCATGATAGATGAACTTATAAGTGTTTTAAATTGTTTTTATCAAATATTTTAACGATTCTATCTAATTTTTAGTAAACTTATAAATTTTAGTTGTTTTCTAAGTATTTCCAAATTCCGCTCTAAAATATTTTACTATAATCTTTTTTAAGAAATAATTAAAATTGATGTTGCAAATTCTTTGTTTTAATGATATAAGACGACAACTCGATATAATAATGAACTTTTCAAATATTTATGTTTTAATAAATGTTTTTCAAAACTAAGTTATTTAGTCTTTAAATTTTAATTTTTCACAAAAACGACTTTAACATAGTTGTTTTTAACAAGTAAAAGTTTTTTTAATGGATTTAATATGGCTTCTGAAATTTGGTCATAACGTCTAGGTCGGGTTTGGGGCTTATAGGTACATTGGGAGTGACGTCAAGGTTTAAAGTAAATTTAGCAGTGTGATTGGTACGATAACTCACATGAATGAATAGGATTGGTGCGTCTGAGGGACACACGCTATCAAGATGATGAGAGAATTCGCCAGAGGCGATGATGAGTGAGACAAGGTAACGTCTCAACCTAGTTAGAGTTAAAAGAGAAAAAACCTCCATAGATAAGGAGGTATATGTATTGTGCAACAAAAGGAGTCCGCCTGGTAAGTTGCAGTTACAATTTTAATTTTTTAGCCAATAAAGAGGTGGTTGAGAGATTGGGTAGACCAATTAGAGTCTTTAGGGGAAGAAATGCCTGCTCGAGGCTGAGTGGCTAGTAAAGTTAGTTAGAGAATAGTAAAAAATGGAGGTCTGATAGGACCATGAAACACAGTGAAGTGAAGATCTTATTGATCTATCAAGGGTCGAAACCGCAAGTCTGATGAAGCCTCTCTAATGATTAGACTCAAAGAATGGATATTGTGTGGGGGTACATTATGAGCAATGGTTCCCCAAGAGAAAGATAATGTTGGAAAAGATCGCCTGTAACACCCTTGGTCTGATTCAATTAATCGAAATAGAATCTTGGGTATTACCATACGGATACAAACATAAGCTTAATCTACTTACAATTTATAGATAATTACAACTTAGTTACAAAATTTTAAACTAAAATTCATAAGTAAATACAATGACTAAATACAACTACAACACATCTTAATTAATTTACAGTAATATCTATATTGAAATCCTAATTAGTTATAGATACCCCAAAGTATGGATCTTTAAGTAACATTTCAGTCTTGGGACACGTCGCCAAACTAACTCAGGATGCATAATAACCCGATACGCCATTTCTTTGGCGTAGTCCTAGCATCGTTCCACCTGGAGCAGATCAATATCAATTTAACTGTGACATAACACACACAAATAAGTTCATGGTGACTTAATAAGTAAAACATCATTTACCTAAGTCATATTTGCACATCACAATTGATAACTTATATAGGTGGTTTTATTGTTCTTAACCTTCAACCTTGTCTCTAGTGAATGCTTCTTCAAGTTCTATTCTTTTACACTTGTCTGTTACTATACCTTACACTGAAATTATTTCCTTTTCTCAAAAAAGCTTCTTTGTTGTATCACTTACATCCTTCAATCACTGAGCCATCATCTCATCACGATTCAAGAAGAAACACGTACGCAGATCACATATGTTTCCTTTGATCATATAAATTCATGACCTTAATCATAATACATTTTCAATACTAACTTATTACTTCTCTATATCTCTTCAATTCATTATTGCCAACCGAGTCTTAGTCTTGTATAGTACTTCACCGTGTAGTCCATAGATATATTGTCCTTAAAGATTCCTCTGATTTCATTTAAGAGCCATACAGGATCTGTCACCAGGGAAAATCTATTAGAATGTGCCATGAAGGCCTTATCATAGTATGCCACAAAGAACCTCCTTCATAGTTCTTCATTGGGAATCCTATTAAGACACGCCACAAGAATAGTCCATCTAGAGTTCCCCACAAAGGCTATTCTTTCGTAATTCGCCGTAAGGGCTATTCTTTTAGAGTTCTCCACAAAGGCTAGTCTTTTGTAATACGCCACAAAGGCTAATCTTTTAAACTTTGCCACAAAGGCTATTCTTTTTTAATACATCACAAAGGCTATTCTTTTGCAATATGTCATAAAGGCTATTCTTTTTTGACATGTTTACGACATGGATTTGCCTAAACTCACTTTCATGAGATTTGCTCATCATCATCCTGGGACATATAGAGAACCCTATTGGGTAATCATCATTCATGATTTCCTTTTCAGATGGTACCATACATATATAAGGTTACCAGTCCAAGCTAAACCTTTAAAACGGCAACAAATTACCAGTCTAGGATAAATCTGTGCCATATGATCTTCGAGTCCGCAACAAATGCTGGAGCTCGATTTCAATCACATTTAATTTATAGACCTTTCATGCATTAACACAAAATAAGCACATTAATTCTAATCACACTGCGTAACTTACCATTCAAACATACATTCATATCCGTATTTCATCACATACTTGAACTTATCATATTTTGTATCAGATTTACCTACTATCCTCAACACATATTTATACAATCATAGATATCCTTTAATAATCACCCATAGTCACATACTATACCTTTCTTGATAAACTTCTTACAGATATTTGGTATGAATAGTACACATGCAAGAGTCAGTATAGGGACTCACCTAACAACCACAGATAGCAACTTTAACTCCAGATTCAACATCCAACGAGAAAATGCAACAACCACTGCTTATAAAACATAGGAACACCATTAATTCATTCGTATGACTTTTACCATCATCTTAAACCCAAATAGCCATTATGCAAAGCCTTATTTCTTCATTTTACTATTTATGCACTCTTACTGACTTAACATTTCATAACATAACATGTAGAGTCATAAATCTTACCTTGACATGGAGAAATCACTGATAAAGACCCAAATCTACAATTCTAGCTCAAAGGAGGAAGGAATATTTTAGGTTTATTAAGATTCAGATAGTAATAGCTCTTGAAGAAGGAAGAAGAAAAACCCATATTTCTCTTTCCTAAATATCTATTTGTACAACCCAATTCCTTATTTGAACTTGACACATGTTGCCTTCTTTCAACATTACCCCAATAATGGTTTACAGCTATAGAGAAAACATAAAAGAAAATCCAATATTTTTATATACCTCGTTCATATGTTCCATTAGTTCATAACCAAATCATTCACAATGAACTAGCATAGTAACCCAATGAACATGACGTATACTACATTCGGAGACAACCTAGGTTACCCAAAAATCTTCAATACTCTTACCAATCTCTCATTCTTTACAACTCAACACATTCTGAGGTAAATCTTTACTTAATATTCTAACGTCTGCTATGCACCCGATCTATATGCCAAAGCAACAGTTAGATGAGTAGAACCATGTCTCACAGATTACTCTCATTCTATACGCCAGAACTTAGAACCCGCCAAAACTGGGTGTTGCAACTCTCCTCCCCTTAATAAAATTTCATCCTCGAATTTTCTAATATCATATAATTACAATATATATGTATACATTGAAAACTAACTGACTAGGCTAAGTGAAATCTAAGAGTTGGCGAATTCAATTTCAACGATCACCACGTAAATTCCTAAACATTACAGTTACTCCTTTATGACAGTTGTCAACCTTACATTGGAGAAACTAAATATTCCCTTTAAATAAACTTCTTGCACAAGTTTGTTTTCTATAAAACAGGTACTCAAATACTTCATTAGTTACTTTTGCAAAATCGGTCAAAACTCTAACCTTCCTCTACTAAGCCTCTCTGCATTCTTCATCTTTTGTTTCTGATTTTTCTCATAGGTAACTCTTTTCTTCTTTCTTCCTTTGAATTTTAGCTTTTTTTTCCCATCATGAGAAGAACTACTATAATAGGAAGAGGTTGTGGCCAGATTACCTAAACCGTTGCTCATGTAACTCTATTGCATGTAGAGACCGAGATGTGTGATTATAGTACCACTCGAGAAGAAATGAATCGATATTTAGGAGTCCGAGGTCTCCAAAACCCAAACTTTGTCTATGACTTTTAGCTTCTCTATCGTTTCAATCTTAGTGACCGTTCGAGAGGTTTCATCTTACCACTCATTTTATTGGAGGATGGTTTTCATCTGCCACTTAACCTTTTCTTCTGTGTCACAGTCAATAGTTATGGTATTGCACCAAGTAATTATCAGCTCTATCCTTGTGGACGTTGGTGGCATTTTTCATTGACTGTTGTATAGACCATGAGCACTCACTATTGGGTGTTTTCAAGAAATTTATCAACTAAAGATAACAAGAGTAAGGACTCATTTTAGTGTGGGCCAAGGATGTGAACCCTCGTTTAGAACAGGATCTCAAATCTTCATCATGGAAAGGAGAAATATATACGAGTAGTAAGTAAACTTTATTTTGGCTTTGGTTTCTCAATTCAATGGTCCCTTCCTTAAGAAAGCGTCTATATTAAATGCCAGTCAGAGGATCACATACTTGATTTGGTGGAGTTGGTTTCAGTTAGGAATGCATTTCAACATTGTTTGACAAGGACACTCTATCCAAGTTTGCCCAACGTTTAGGGAACATATACAATGTCACTTAGATTCTTTCCACCTAGAGATACAAGATGGTGTTAAAAATAATGAGATAAACACGTTAGATGCGAAACCTATCACCATTGTATATGGAAAGAAACCTCTATTGGAAAAGAGTCTACCACAAAGGCCGTATAGGATGATGTGTTGGTCATTAGGGTTCCTTGCCCTTTTAAGTATGGAGATGACCAACGAGTTTCTTGGAGATAAAATTATGAGGTGGTTGGATCTGATGCTTCCAACATCTTAGGACTTAGTGGCATAACTCAAAGTGGATGTTGTTACAAGCCAAACACGGTGGGGAAAGAACCCCGTGGTAAGGAAGTGATTTTAGAAAATCAACCAGAAATTGGCGATAAAGAAGCTGATAAAGAACTGAGAGAGAACCAAAAGGGAGAAGTGGAGAATGATGAAGTTAACCAATTTTTACATCTGATGAAGCACATCGAATATAACGTGGCCGAGCAGTTGAACAAAACACTAGCAAGAATTTCTTTGTTGTCACTACTTTTGAACTCGGAGCCACACAGGGAGGCTCTTGTACAAGTTCTAAAACAAGCTTATGTCGCTCACAACGTGTCAGTAGATAATGTCAGTCATTTAATAGGGAGCATTTTGGCCCCAAATTACATATCTTTCAATGATGATGAAACACCCCTGGATGGAAGAGGAAGTACGAAGGCACTACACATCTCAGTAAAGTGTAAAACCTATTCCGTGGCCAGGGTCTTTATCGACAATGGGTCATCGATCAACGTCCTACCTTTGTAAACATTGTCCAAGCTACCCGTGGACACCTCTCGTACATGGTATCGAGCCCTTTAGTGGTGCGAGCTTTTGATGGCACCAATAGAAGCGTGATTTACGAAATAGAGATTCCCTTGTTGGTAGGAGTCATTAATTTCCTTATTCATTTTCAGGTGATGGATATAACGCCTTCTTACAACATGTTTTTAGGATACCCTTGGATTCCTTCGGCTGGGGTGGTACCATCGTCCTTGCACCAAAGATTGAAATTTGTAGTCGATCAGAATTTGTGCATCGTTCGAGGTGAAAAAGACCTATTGGTAGCTACCTTGCCAAATGATCCTTTCATAGAAGTGGATGATGATGTAATAGAGAGTTCTTTCCAGACCTTTAAGGTGGTCACTACATCTTACGTGACATAGGGAATGCGAGCCTCCTAAGCCTCATATGTCACGAACAACGAACATGTTTTTTGCCCAGACAGTAGGAACGGGTTGGTAAATCCACTTGGGTTTGGGAAAAGACCTATAAGGTATCTTAGAACCCATTTTTATTCCCACTCAGAAGGATACAAGAGGGTGGGGATATAAGCCCACGAGGGAGGATGTGTAAAGAGCGGAGAGCAAAGAGGTTGCCTAGCATGGCTGGAAAGAAGGTGGTGGAAACTCCTTTGATTTGTCCTCCACTATCTAAGACCTTTCTCCCAGTTGGATTTGAGAACTAGGAAAGGACCCCGATCAAGTTAATGATTAATGGAGATATAGTGGATCTAAACATGATTGGCGATAGGGTGTTGATGTCAAGAGATTGGGTTCGCTACGACCCTTCCGCCTTGGACAACCGACAGCTCATACCATTACCAGCTATCCTTGAATCCTCTGAGATGTAATCATTTTTAAGAGTTTTTATATCAAAGTTTAATATCGTTTAGCTAATTGAATTTCCTTCAAAAATCCATGTAAAACTATTTTCTCTTTAATGAAATCAGATTTGGATCATGTCCCTAGTCACTTTTATTCATTCAATCGTTTTCATTCATATACCAATAGACATACTCATAATTATTTTAGGGATATACCTTATGAATTGATAAATTATCCAAATGACATGAATCAAATTCTCATAATTATGTTCACTATAACGATCATGAGACAGAAGAGGAAGAAGTTGTACCAGATAAGTTTTTTAGACTAGTTGAACAAGAAAATAAGTTTATAGAACCTCGCTTGGAGGGAACATATTTAATCAATTTGGGCGATGATGAGGTAAGAAAGGAAATTAGGATTGGAACCACTCTCATGCCAGAGCAAAGTTAATTGTTAAAGGATCTACTTATTAAGTTCTCAGATGTGTTTGTATGGTCATACGAAGATATGCCGAGTTTGGACACCAATATCATGGAACATGGGCTACCTTTGAAATCATATTGTAAGCCCATATACCAGAAGTTGAGAAGGATGAAACCTGAGATGCTGTTGAAGATTAAAGAAGAGGTCAAGAAATAATTTGATGCTGGATTTCTGAAAGTAGCTAAATACCCAAAGTGGGTGGCGAATATTGTACTGGTGCCTAAAAAGGATGGGAAAGTCAAAATGTGCATCGATTATAGAGATTTGAACTAAGCCAGCCCCAAGGACAATTTTCCATTACCTCATATAGACACACTGGTGGATAACACTACTAAACATTGTGCTTTCTCTTTCATGGATGGATTCTCAGGGTATAATCAAATCAAAATGGAAAGGGAGGACATGAAAAAGACCACATTCATCACAACTCGGGGAAATTTTTGTTACAGGGTCATGCCATTTGGTCTGAGAAATGCTAGGGCCATGTATCAATGAGTAATGGTGACACTGTTTCATGACATGATGCATAAAGAGATTGAAGTTTATGTTGATGATATGATAACAAAGTCAGCTAGGGAGGAAAGTCATGTGGAAAACCTCCACAAATTATTTGAAAGACTGAGGAAATACCAATTGAGATTGAATCTAGCAAAATGTACTTTTGAGGTAAAGTTAGGGAAGTTGTTGGGTTTTGTAGTGAGTGAATAACGAATTGAATAAATCTAGACAAGGTTCAAGCAATTGAAGATTGAAACCCCTTAAAACTAAAATGGAGGTAAGAGGTTTTTTGGGATGATTAAATTACATGTCTCGTTTCATCTCACAGTTGACGGATAAATGTGATCCCATCTTCAAGCTCTTACGTAAGGATAGTGATGGTGAATAAACTGAAAATTGTCAAAAAGCGTTCGAGAAAGTAAAATAGTATTTGGCTAGGCCACCAATTTTGATCCTCCCGGTGCTTGGAAGACCTTTGATTTTGTATTTGGTAGTGCTGGATAATTCTATAGGTTGTGTTCTAGGGAAACGAGATGGTTCAAACAAGAAAGAGCATGCAATCTATTATTTGAGCAAGAAGTTCACAGAATATGAAGCCAAGTATTCCCATCTAGAAAAGATGTGTTCCATTTTAGCATGGACCATGCGTCAACTAAGGCAATATATATTGTATCACACCACCTTCCTCATCGCAAAGTTGGACCCTTTCAAGTACATTTTCGAGAAGCCATCATTGTCAGGAAGAGTTGCTCATTGGCAAGTGGTATTGTCTGAGTATGACATCGTCTACGTGTCCCAAAAGGTTGTAAAAGAAAGCATAGTCGTAGAATTTCTGGCGAATCGCATGAAAGAGGAATACGAATGCATGAGTTTTGATTTCCCAGACGAAGAGATCATGTCAATTTCAAAGTGCGAAGAAGAAATTTAGAGGGTGCATTTCGATAAAGCATCCAACATGATGGGGCATGGGATTGGGGTAGTACTTATCTCCCCAAGTGGCCAGTATTTTCCCACTACAGCTAAACTGATGTTCACCTGTACGAACAATGTAGCTAAATATGAGGCATGCATTTTGACACTTCAGATCGCCATTGAGAAAAAGATCAGGTTTTTAAAAGGGTTTTGTGACTTAGCATTAGTTGTTTACCAATTAAGAGGAGAATGGAAAACGAGGGATTCCAAACTGATTCATTATCAAACATATATGCATGGGCTAACCAAAGAGTTTGATGATGTCCAATTTTTTCATTTGCCAAGAGAAGAAAACTAATTAGCAGATGCATTAGCTACTCTAGCTGCCATGTTCAAAGTAGGATCCAAAATAGAAGTGCAACCTATACATCTAAGGGTCAAGGGGTCGTCGGCCCACTACACGAGAGTAGAATCGGGAGTAGATGGGAAACATGGTATGTTGACATTAAGCGGTATTTGCAATACCAACAATACCCAGATTGCACCTCAGAAAATGATAAACAAATAATTAAGAGGCTGGCTATGGGTTTCTTATTGGACAGTGAGTTTTTTTACAAAAAGAAGACATGACCAAACCCTGTTGAGATCTATCAACACAGAAGAGGAGAATCAGATAATGAAGGAAATCTATGATGGAGTATGTAGAGCACATAGTAACGGATATATGATGGCAGGACAAATCATGAGGGCTGAATATTTCTAGTTGACTTTGGAATGAGATTGTTTAAATTATGCTCGAAAATGTCATAAATGCTAGATTTATACAAACAATATTAATGCCCCTCCTACCAATCGTCATGTCTTGGTGCCTCCTTGGCCGTTCTCAATGTGGGGCATGGATGTCATTGGCCCCATCACACTGAAAGCATCAAACGGGCATCGCTTCATCTTTGTAGGGATTGATTTTTTCACCAAGTTGGTCGAAACTGCTTCATATACCAATGTAACTCGACCAGTGATCTGTAAATTTCTGGAAAAGGAGGTCATTTGTCAGTATGGTTTACCAGAAAAAATCATATCAGATAATGCCAAGAACTTGAATAATGCCTTGATAGAAGAGGTTTGCACACAATTGAAGATCAAACATCACAATTTTGCGTCATATCATCCAAAAATGAATGGGGCAGTTAAGGCTGCAAACAAGAATATCAAGAAGATCATTTCCAAGATAATAGAAACATATAGGGATTGGCACGAGAAACTCCTTTTTGCTCATGCATACCACACATCAGTGAGGACTTTGACTCGAGCTACTCTATTTTCATTAATGTATGGAATGGAGGCTGTTTTACCTATCGAGGTGCAAATTCCATTTCTATGAATGTTGAGGGAGGTACGACTAGAGGAGGCTGAATGGGTGCAAGAAAGATATGAGCAGTTGAATTTAATTGAGGAAAAAAGATTAGTAGCTTCATGTCATGACTAGTTATATCAGCAAAGAATGATGAAGACCTATAACAAGAAGGTGAGACCAAGGCAATCCAGAGAAGGGGATCTGGTACTGAAGAAGATTCTACCATATGTTCATGATCATCGGGAAAAATGAACGCCAAAATGGGAGGGACCGTATGTGGTAAAGAAAGCTTGCTCTGGTGGAGCATTGATTCTCGGTAAAATGGATAGAGACAAGATGTCGAACCGTATAAATTTTGGTGCAGTGAAAAAATACTTTGCTTAAAAACTAAGCTTGATTGTTCTTAAAGAGTTATTCACATTAAGTAATATTGGCTTTTTCTGTTTTGCTTTTCTTTGTGCATCACATTTGAGGTTACATTTTGCTTTGTAATCTTGCATTCTCCTTAAGGTTAATTTCTTCATAAGTTGGCCATGTTCAAAGTGACGAATGACATTTGTTTTTGAAATATCCTTCACTTGAAGAAAATTTCATCCTTTGTTAACCAATTTGGGCCATCTTGCTTGTTCAAAATTGACCCTTACTGAAGGACCACACTCCGCATTGGAGGACAAATTGTGAGGTTTTAGGTATGGATCGATGATTTTACAACATTGTGAGGCAAAGATGAGATTATGCGCAATTCAAATTGAAAAGAAGGGTGCATTCCCAAGAATGACTTTTTTGATGAGATTAACCATATTTTGAAATGATAAATGACATCCTTTTATTCTCCCCGTCACTTGGAGAAAATTATATCCCTTGTAACCCTATTTTGAGCCTGATGTATCTTGCTTCTGAACCCTAATTAAAGTCATCCATCGAACATCATGAATTGACAAGAAAGATCAGGAAGAATGAAAGTAAAATTCTAAGTTTTTGATCTCAATAAAAAAATGAAAAAAATAAAGAAATAGGGAAAGCGAATAAGAAACAAAAAATAAAGGAAATAGGAAGGAGTAAGAACAAAGAAAAGTGATTGGGAGATGGAATGAACAATCAAGAATTCAAAATAACTCATCATGATTTTTATACTCTTTCACATAGTATATATTTTAGCCTAGAAAACCTTTCCCTGATTGACCCTTAACCCTTAGACCACGTTACAACCCTTAAAAGACCATTTTCATTGAATTTGTTTGTTCAAATCAAGAAGTTAATCCTTGCGAAATTGTAACGTCTTCGAGAGCATAAAAGAGGGAGCTGAACTTTAGGGTGAAAACTCAGTAATGAGCAGTGAAGAGAGATTTCTAAAAAAAAGAGATATGAGATGCCCTGGAGGATAATGAAGATTTTCAGAAGAAATTGATCCCTCGGTACAAGCATTGAAGTAATCTATTTGAGCCTATTTTAGCCCTTTCTTTAGCACGTAAACTCAAGTCGACACTACAACCTTGGAACAAGTCCATCTCTGATTGCTCATGGTTGGTTTAAATTAGGGAATTAATCTACTTGGAGAATGTAAGAGTTTATAAAAAGAAGATTTTGCTTAAATCAAGAAAAAAAGAAAAAGAAAAAATAACAAAACAAAAAAAAGAAACAAAAAAATAGAGAGAGAGAGAGCAAGAGAAAGGAACTATATATTAGAGAATATCTACTTTAAGATGCAATTTTACAAAAGAGCATGGTACATGGTTCACAGGAGGAACAATCGAAAGTCAAGAAAAGGAAATTTGGCTTCACGAGGATATGTGTACCGAGAGATGATGAGTTGATTCGGACAATTATACATGAGGCACACAGTGGTGGTTTATCAATTCATCCAGGTAGTACGAAAATGTATAATGATTTAAAGAAATTATATTGGTGGTCGGGTATGAAAAGAGATATTTCTGAATTTGTATCAAAGTGTTTGATTTGCCAACAAGTGAAAGCTGAGCATCAGGTACCTTCAGGTTTACTTCAGCCAGTGATGATTCCTAAGTGGAAATGGGACAGAATTACGATGGATTTTGTAACAGGTTTGCCTTTGACTCCTAAAAAGAAAGATGTTGTTTGGGTTGTTGTTGATAGATTGACGAAATCGGCCCACTTTATACCGGTACATATCGATTACTCACTTGATAAATAAATTGGCTGAGTTGTATATTACTGGAATTGTGAGATTGCACGGAGTGCCTATATCCATCATTTCGGATAGAGATCCGAGGTTCACTTCGAGGTTTTGGAAAAAGTTGCAAGAAGCCTTGGGTACGAGATTGAATTTTAGTACAACATTTCATCCACAAACCGATGGTCAATCCGAAAGAGTAATTCAGATTTTTGAAGATATGCTCCGATGTTGTGTTTTTGAATTCGAAGGTAGCTGGGAAAAATACTTAGCTTTGGTTGAATTTGCTTATAACAACAGTTATCAGTCAAGATACAGATGGCACCGTACGAAGCCTTGTATGGTCGCAGGTGTAGAACCCCTTTGTATTGGACCGAGCTTAGTGAGAAACAGATTTTCGGGGTTGATTTGGTGAGAGAAACTGAAGAAAAAGTGAAAATAACCCATAATTGTTTGAAAGCTGCTTCAGATCGACAGAAATCATATGCAAATTTAAAAAGGAAAGAGATTGAGTTTCAAGTTGGCGATAAAGTGTTTTTGAAAGTGTCTCCGTGGAAGAAGATTTTGAGATTTGGTCAGAAGGATAAATTGAGTCCACGTTTCATTGGGCCGTATGAGGTCATTGAAAGGGTTGGACCCGTGGCTTATCGGTTAGCGTTGCCAGGAGAGTTGGAAAGGATACATAATGTATTTCATGTGTCAATGTTGTGACGCTATCGTTCAGATCCTTCACATGTAATTTCTTCGACAGAGATTGAAATTCGACCGGATATGACCTATGAGAAGGAACCGATAAAGATTCTAGCTCAGGAAGTCAAACAATTAAGGAATAAAAGTATAGCCTTAGTAAAAGTGTTGTGGCAAAGACATGGAATGGAAGAGGCTACGTGGGAACCGGAAGAAGCTATGAGAAAACAATACCCAAACCTCTTTTTTGGTAAGATTTTCAGGGACGAAAATCCCTAAAGGGGGGAGAGTCGTAACAGCCTGATTTAGGGCCTAGTCGAAAAAGTGGTTTCAGGACCACAAATCTGACGAGGAAAAATTTTATTATCATTATATTTTTATGGTCTACAATTTCACGGAAAGATTTCATGAAAATATCGTTTGAAAATTTTGTCGTTTGGGCACTCAATTTAGGCAAAAGGACTAAATTGTAAAAAGTACAAAAGTTGAGTTCTATATGTTAGAGGTGTCCAATTGTTATGAAATTTTAAATTGGAGGTTATTATATGGTAATTAGACCATTGGTTAAGTTGGTAGACAAAAATGGACATGGTTAGGCATGTTTCCAAAGATGTTCATTAAGGGCATTTTGGTCATTTAGTTATTAAAATGAATTAAAAACAAAATTAAAAGCCAATTTTTGTCCATCTTCAAGCTAAGGCCGAATGTTACAAGGGGGGAAGCCATAGTTAGGGTTTTCAAGCTTCCAAGCCTCATAGTAAGTGCATCCAAGCCCCGTTTCTAATGTTTTTTTTTTACGTTTTTGGAGTCCTCGTAGCTCGGTTTAGCTTATTCTACCATTAATTCATGTTAGGCTTCATATTTGGAAAAATACCCATAGGTGAAATGTGTTTATTTTGGTGTTTTATGGTAGAATATGAAGTTTGAAATTATGTTAAACAACTTTTGCTAGTCGATTTTAAGTGAAACTGAGTAAAACAACATAATCGATAAAAATACCTAATGTTCATAAGTAAGTGTTAGAGTCGTAATTTGATGTTATCATAGAAGGGAAAAATGTTCAGCATGTCATAAAACATAAGAATAAGGGATGAAGTTTAATTTCCGAGCTTTGGAACAAAAGTGGAAATATGCAATAGTTTAGGGGTAAAATTGTAATTTTGCCAAAAATTGAGTCGAGGGCTGTTTTGGATAAATGTGAATATTAAACAAGCTAAATTTGATATTGTAGATCAAGAAGAATGTGGAATCAATCTCAACCGGGGAAAGGAAAAGATTTCGGATTAAATTGCAAAATCACTACATTTTGCACCGAGGTAAGTTGTATGTAAATAATACATCGTTTATAATTATTTTTAATATTTTGTTATAATATATGAGAACTGGCTGAATATGAAATAGTTATTTAACAAGTAGAAATTTATTATTGCTAGTTGAATTGAACAAAATTCGCTTGAATTGTGGATATATGATTGTCGAGTAAAAATTGAAGTAGTTCAAGTCGAATTATTAAATTTGTTATGGTATTGGACTGAAATATTGGAAATTGTGATTTGATTTTGGATAAATTGTAAAATATTGAAAAGTTAGAATCCCTGTTGGACCGTCGGAATAGGAAAGGCTTGAATAAAGTACCTATGAACACGTGTGTAGTACTAAGTGCAGGCTACTACGTGTATCGATAGATAATGGTCACATGTGTAGTACTATGTGCAGGCTACTATGTGTACCAGATGGCCTTGGTCATGGGTGTAGTACTATGTGCAGGCTACTACGTGAACCGGAAAGCTTGATCATGTGTGTAGTACTATGTGTAGGCTACTACGTGTATCAGATGACAATGGTCACATGGGTGGTACTATGTGCAAACCACCAAATATTCGTTATTATTCCGATATGTTCAACTGGATATGAGTAATTGCAAACAAATATGAATATGTGATTGAAATGTGATAAATTGCAAAGGAATAACTGGAGTGATAAAGTCTCGTACTGTGCCTACAAATTAAATTGTTATTGAATGTTGAATAAATTGTTATAGTGTTATATGAATGGGTGAAATTGAAACAGAACAGATTTGGGCAGTGACAGTGACGTTAGTTTGAAAAATCACCAAAAATTACAGGAATTGATTTAGTTGTTGAATGAGATATGGAATTAAATCTTAATGAGTTTATTTTCATATAAAAGAGAGATAATAGACATAAGAGTTATATATTCTGAGATATTGGAATTTTAGTGAGACAGGGTCAGAATGATTTCGGAATCCCCTGTTTTGACTTTGGAAAATAACTAAAAATTGTAAAAAAATAATTATGGTTTTTAATTTACATGCTTAAATTTAACAATGAGTCTATTTTCAAGAGAAACAAATGAGAACATCATTTGAATTCTGTACAAATAGATAATTAATTTTTAGTGAAGAGGGTTCAGAGCTGTCGAGCAGTGAAATAGGGGAAACTTTAAAGAATAAACTGTACTAATTTGCTAAACCAAAAATTCTGAAATTTTTATAAGTCTAGTTTTAGGGAAAATTTGCGGATCTTAATTTGGAGTTCCGTAACTCCGGATAAAAATAATTTAGTGACTATGACGCGAATAAACAGCTTGCTGGAACTTGAATAAAGAATGAATTTATGTGTGATTATGATTATATTATCTATGGAAATATGCTAGAAACTTGTTTATTAATTATATACTTACTTATTAAGCTATATGCTTATCCCTTTCTCTTTTCCCTTGTTTTATAGTGTTACCAAGCCAGCTAAAAAATCGGAGGTTTTCAGAGATCCAGTCACACTATCAACTTCCTTTTGGGTATTTTAGTAAAAAATATTATTTTGAAATTATGGCATGTATAGAAGACTTGGTCATTTTGTTATGTGTCATAAATTGTTCTGTATATACTATATAATAGTTTATTTTGTATAAGTCATCGATATGGACTAATATGGATTAAATTCCACGTGTATGAAATTTCAATGTTGTGTTGATAAATTTTAAAGCAAGTATGTAAATGTTTAAATGCAAAAAAAAAAAAAAAAGGGACTTTAAAATAAAATATGAAAAAATTTATTTTGTTAAAGTTCTGTAATGCCTCGTACTCGGTCCGGGCATCTGACACGGGTAAGGGGGTGTTACATAATATATAGAGAGTTATATTAGGTTCTTATGAAATTTTCGTTAAGAAATTTTAAGGTTTAAATGGTTAATTAGGTAAAAAGGACTAAATTGTAAAACATGTAAAAGATGAATACTGTTAGCTAAAAGGGTCAAATGGCTATGAAATGTTTAACTAATGGGCTTAGATGGTAATAATACCATATTTTAAAGTAGTGGGTGTTTATGGATTTGGTTTTGTTGTAATTTTAATGTTTGTAAAAGGTTAAATAGGTAATTAAATAAATGATAACTTTTAAACAAATGAAAGAGCATAGCTAAGAGTTGATAGGTTATTAAGGTTAGTTGCTTAATAAGAATATTTTGTATAGAAATTTTAACTAGTTTTAAGTATAAGGACTAAATAGATAGAATCTTTAAAATGGCATGATTTATTTGCTAATATTCAAATGTTTAGAGGTTGTAGAGGGGCCAGAAGGAATTCGTCATTAATGTTGTATGCTATTGTGGAAATTTTGTAAATTTGGGCGTAAGGGCTAAATTGAATAAAAGGTAAAAGTTTAGGATAAAAATGTAAAATGTCATTTAATGGTTAATTGCATAAAGGTAAGTGTTTTAAGATTTAAGTTGGTTAGTTGAATTAATTTATTATATTTAGATCAAGAAATTGACCAGACTGTTGATAAACAGAGAAAAAGAAAAGTTGTCGAGTGATCGTCATTGCGTGATGTTAACTACCGTGCTCTGTAAGTTCATATTATAATTATTCCTATGTTTTTTTTATAATTTTTTCTTGATACATATTTTACTATAGTTAGATTTAATGTTATTATTTTCCATTGATTGATTAGAAAATAAATAGAAAAATGAATATAGTAGGTAGGTGGAAACACGAAAATATACACACTTTTTCATATCCTTTTTAACTCAAATTCATGCAATTTTGTAGTAATTCTTGTCGAAAAATATATAATAATTATAAAATAATTAAATTGTACTTAAATTATTAATATGTTGAATTTTAATTAATTTTATAATAAATTTTGATTAATTTTGATTTATTTTCGACAGATTTGCACAAACGGCTAAAAATGGCTTGACAACCACTACAAAAAGCACAAAACCGAGAAGCAATTTTGAAGCATCGAGGTGAATTAATTTTTCAGCCTAAGATGGTCCAAATTACGAATATTAATTCATAATATAAATAATTTTAATTTTAATTCAATTTATTTTGGGTTAAATAATAATTATTAATTAAATTATGAAAAGAGGCCTAATTATGCTAAACCGAGATACTGATCCAATTGAGAAACTGGGCTACCCAAAACCGTCCAACATGCTGACCCAATCAGCTTATTTAGAGGACTATTTGGCTTGCAAAAAAACCCTTGAAGTTTCCTTGAAATTGCATTCAAACCCCTCCACTATTCAAGCTTTTGTAGATTTGCCCCTAGCTGAACTTAGCAAGTTTGAAAGCTTCAAACTTGCCACATGTGTGGCCAGCCATGGGGGGAGTCTATGGCTGCTGAGTTTTGCTATTTTTAGCAGCATACTCAACCTATAAATACCCCATTGTCTGCTTATTTCAAACACACCTCTCATCCTTTCATTCTTCACTTCTCTCTCACTTTCTTTCCCCAAAATCCTTCCTTTGTTCTTCATTTTACCTTCCATACCCTTATCGATTCCCCTCTTGGAAAAGAGACCTCCAACCACTATTCAAAGTAGCATTCAAGTGCTCGTAGAAGCCTCGGTTCAACAAGAAGAAGCAGAGAAGGAGGAGCGCAACAAACTAGTCAAGCTTCGGAGAAACACTAGATTTGATTCTAGTTCCCTATCTTTTAATTTTTATTGTTGTTGTTATGAACATGTCTATGAGTACTTGTTATGTTGATATGTTTAATTTAATTAATATGACTTAAATTTAATTCGTATTACGTTGTGTAACGCCCCAAAATTTTTAATTCTTATTTTTTGTATATGTGACATAAGTACTTGTCTGCTTCAATGGTTAAGTGCTCTGGGTGTGTGTGGGAGATCCCAAGTTCAAGACATGACTTGGGCAAATTTTAGTATTTTTATAAATAAAGCCTTGACCTGGCCTAAAGGGCTTAAGTTTAATAGTTGGTAATCAAATAACAGAATGGGCCTGCTGGTCTAGTGGTTAAGTGGAGTGTTTGATTACATGAGGTCTTGAGTTCGAATCCATGCTGGAGCATAGGCATTATTTTTTTCGCAGTGATGGACGAGTATTTCGGCAAAGTGGGATTCTGGAGTGGTTGTAGGTTAGTAGGATTAGTGGGAGAAAATTTAGGGATGTGGGGTAGCTATCGATATCGTCTAAGTTTCTATTTGGTTTTTATTTTTCCCAAATTTTGGCATTCTCCTCTTTTCCCTAATTTTTCTGCCATCCTCTTCTTCTTTGCTGTGCCAAATTTTTGCTCTCTAGTCCACCCTCTATGTTTGATTTTTCTACTAGCCTACTTTTCGGCCAGAAATTGTATACGCTTATTCTGTAAGTATCTAACTGCCTCTATTTTATCATTTCTTAGCTAGTTCCTGAAAAGGATTATTTTGACCCTCTTGGTTTAGGCAAAAATTAGAAATTAGTTGCGACTTCACAAGCAAATTGAGCGTTAGAAATTTCAGTTTGTTGCCGGTAAATGTTTAGGTTCACTATTGATTTTGATGTTGACAATTTTTAGTTGTTAGTTTTCGTTAATGATCTAAATTGGGCTCTAATTATTTATTTTAGGTCTTAGAGTGCTTGGAGCGTATTTGGAGTGAAACGATACCAGGAGTGTACTCGAAACACAAAAATAAGGGATTTGGCGAAAAGTTGAAATTGCTTGCTGTTTGGACAGCTGCAGTAGGGTAAATTTGAAAAATCACCATAAATTGTGGAAATCAAATTAGAGGATGGAAAAAATATGGGATTAAATATATTTGAGTCTAGTTTCTTATAGATAAACAAAGTAAGCAAAATAATTTCATATTATGAGATATTTGAATTTTAGTGAGATAGGGTCAAAATGATTTCAGAATCCCTTATCCTGATTTTGGAAAATTATTAAAAATTGTATAAAATAATTATGGGTTAGAATTTATATTTTTAAAATCTTGAATGAGTCTAATTTCAAGAGAAACAAACGAGAACATCATCTAAATTCTGTACAAGAAGATAACTAATTTTTAGTGCAGAAAGGTTGAAAAGGTCAGACAGCAGAACAAGGGAAACTTTAAAGAATAAACTGTACTTATTGGCTAAACCAATAATTCTAAAAATTTTATGGTAGGAAGATATGTGAGTCTAGTTTCAGGGAAAATTTCCGGATCTTAATTCGGAATTCTGTAGCTTAGGATATGGAGGTAGTCATGATCAGAGAACATCGGAACTACTTATCTAATGTGATCTCTGCACTGGTGGTAGAGAAGTTAGTTCGTAAGGGATGTGAGGCATTCTTGGCCTATGTAAGTGTTTCAGATTCTATGGAGTCTATAGTTAAGGATATCAGAACGGTAAAGGATGTTTCAAATGTCTTTCCTGATGAGCTATCAGGTTTACCTCCGAATCGTGAAGTGGAGTTTGGGATAGAGCTCCTTTCTGGTACAGCTCTGGTGTCCATCGCTCCCTATAGAATGGCACTGAAAGAGCTTGTGGAGCCTAAGGTTCAGATTCAAGAGCTTTTAGATCGTGGGTTCATCTGCCCTAGTGTGTCTCCGTGGGGAGCACCGGCTCTGTTTGTAAAGAAAAAGGATAGATCCATGCGTATGTGCATCGACTATAGGCAGACGAATAAATTGACCATTAAGAATAAGTACCCCCTACTGAGGATAGATGATCTATTTGACCAGTTTCGAGGAGCTTCAGTTTTCTCTATGATTGACCTTCGATCTGGATATCATCAATTAAGGGTTAAACAGGCTGATGTTCATAAGACGGTATTTAGGACTCGTTATGGTCACTACGAGTTCCTAGTGATGCCATTTAGACTGACTAATGAACCGACAGCTTTCATAGATTTAATGAATCGAGTGTTCCAGCCTTATCTGGATCGGTTTGTGGTGGTATTCATTGACGACATACTAGTTTACTCGAGGAATGAGGATGAGCATGATGAGCACCCTCGAGTCGTTCTTCAGACTTTGAGGGAAAAACAACTCTATGCTAAGTTTAGTAAGTGCGAGTTCTGGCTGCGTGAGGAGACATTTCTTGGTCAAGTAGTTTCAACTGAGGGGATTCAAGTTGATCCTCTAAAGATTGAGGCTGTGTTGGAGTGAAAGCAGCCTAGGAACGTGTCTGAGATTTGCAGTTTTCTAGGACTGGCGAGATATTATCAATGATTTGTAGAGGGTTTTTCATTGATTGCAGCACCCTTGACTGATCTTCTATGTAAGGGTGTGTCGTTTAACTGGACTGATGCACAGCAAGAGAGCTTTGAGAAGCTTAAGACTATACTGACTGATGCCTCTGTTCTAATACAGCCAGAGTCTAGAAAGGAGTTTACTGTTTACAGCGACACATCACATGTCGGTTTAGGATGTATGTTGATGCAAGAGGGTAAGGTGGTAGCGCACGCGTCTCGTCAGCTTAAAAATCATGAGGTGAATTATCCAACGCATGACTTGGAGTTGGCCGTAGTGGTGTTCGCACTGAAAATCTGGAGGCATTACTTGTATGATGAGAAGTGTATCATTTACACTGATCACAAAAGCCTCAAGTACCTCCTCACTCAAAAGGAGCTAACTCTTAGGCAGCGTAGATAGATTGAGCTGCTTAAGGACTACAACTGTATTATTGAATACCACCCTGGTAAGGCCAATGTAGTGGCCAACGCACTGAGTCGTAGAGCTATGATTGACCTAAGGGCGATGTTTGCTCGCCTCAGTTTATTTGATGATGGTAGTCTATTGGTCGAATTACAAGTTAAACCAATGTGGATAGAGCATATTAAGGGTAAGCAGAAAGAGGATGAGTCGTTGGGACTTCATTTTCGACAGGTTGAGTGTGGGAATACCGAGGATTTTGGACTGAATAGCGAAGGGGTACTCTATTTTTGTGAGAGAATTTGTGTACCGGAAGATGCTGAATTGAGGCAGTCTATACTGCGAGAGGCGCATAGTAGCCCTTATGCTATGCATCTTGGTGGAAATAAGATGTACCGTAACCTTCGTGAGTTATACTGGTGGCCAAGTCTTAAGCGCGAGGTTATCGAATTTGTGGCTAAGTGTCTGACATGCCAGCAGGTTCAGGCTAAGCATCAGTTACCTTCAGGTTTGTTGCAACCAATCAAGATTCCGCTATGAAAGTGGGAGAGAGTGACTATGGACTTCGTTAGTGGGTTACCCCTCACACCTACTAAGAAGGATTCTGTATAAGTTACCCTTCACACTTACTAAGAAGGATTTTGTATAGGTCATCGTGGATCGATTGACCAAGTTCACCCACTTCATACCGGTTCGTACTGACTACTCTCTACAAAAGCTGGCTAAATTGTATGTGTCTGAGATAGTAAGACTGCATGGGGTATCGATTTTGATAATATCTGATAGGGATCTTTGCTTCACGTCTTGATTCTGGAAGAAGCTACATGAAGCTCTAGGTACAAGATTGAACTTCAGTATTGCGTTCCATCCTCAGACTGACGGTCAGTCAGAGAGGGTGATTCAAATACTAGAGGACATGTTGAGAAGTTGTGTCATTGATTTCCGAGGCAGTTGGGAGGATTACTTGCCGCTAGCAAAGTTTGCTTATAACAACAGCTATCAGTCTAGCATTCATATGGCACCTTACTAGGCTTTATATGGTCGTAGGTGTCACACACCTTCATGTTGGACTAAGTTGGGTGAGCGGCGTGTTGTGGGCCCTGAACTAGTTTCTAATACCGAGGATAAAGTTAGACTGATCCGGGATCGATTGAAAGCGGCATATAATAGGTAGAAGTCCTACGCCGATCTGAAGCGTCGAGAGATTGAGTATTCTGTGGGGGATTTCATTTTTCTCAAGATCTCGCCATGGAAGAAGGTATTGAGGTTTGGTTGTAAGGGTAAGTTGAGCCCTAGGTTTATTGGGCCTTACCTGATACTGAAATGTGTGGGACCGGTTGCCTACTAGTTGGAGTTACCTCCAGAATTGAATCAGATTCATGACGTGTTCCATGTCTTTATGTTGAGGTGCTATCACTCTGATCCCACGCATATTGTTCCTGTTGAGGAGATCAAGGTTAGGCCAGATCTGACCTTTGAGGAGGAGCCAGTTCAGGTTTTGGAGTGTGATGTAAAGGTTCTAAGAAGAAAATCCATCCCGTTGGTTAAGGTTCTTTGGCGTAATCATAGCTTTGAGGAGGCCACGTGGGAGTCTGAGGATGCGATGCGACAGCAGTATCCTCATCTGTTCTGATCGGGTAAAATTTCAAGGTCAAAATTTTTTTAAGAGGTAGAATTGTAACGCCCTAAAATTTTTAATTCTTTTTTGTTGTGTATATGTGACATAAGTACTTGTCTGCTTCAATGGTTAAGTGCTCTGAGTGTGTGTCGGAGATCCCAAGTTAAAGCCATGACTTGGGCAAATTTAGTATTTTTATAAATAAAGCCTCAACCTGGCCTAAAGGGCTTAAGTTTAATAGTTGGTAATCAAATAACAGAATGGGCCTGCTGGTCTAGTGGATAAGTGGAGTGTTTGATTGCATGAGGTCTTGAGTTCGAATCCATGCTGGAGCATAGGCGTTATTTTTGCGCTGTGATGGACGAGTATTTCGGCAGAGTGGGATTCTGGAGTGGTTGTAGGTTAGTAGGATTAGTGGGAGAAAATTTAGGGATGTGGGGTAGCTATTGATATCATCTAAGTTTCTATTTGGTTTTTATTTTTCCCAAATTTTGGCATTCTCATCTTTTCCCCAATTTTTCTGTCGTCCTTTTCTTCTTTACTTTGCCGAATTTTTGCTCCCTAGTCCACCCTCTCTGTTTGATTTTTCTACTAGCCTACTTTTCGGCCAACAATTGTATACACTCGTTCTGTAAGTATCTAACTACCACTATTTCATCGTTTCTTAGCTAGTTCCTAAAAATGATTGTTTTGGCTCTCTTGGTTTAGGCAAAAATCAAAAATCAGTTGCGGCTTCACAAGCAAATTGAGCGTTAGAAATTCGATTCGTTGCTGGTAAGTGTTTAGGTTTTTGTTAGTGATCTAAATTAGGCTCTAATTATTGATTTTTAGGTCTTGGAGTGCTTGGGAGCGTATTTGCAGCAAAATGATACCAGGTGTGTACCCGAAACACAAAAATAAGGGATTCGACGAAAAGCCGAAATTGCTTGCTGTATGGACAGCAGTAGTTGGCTAAATTTGAAAAATCACCATATATTATGGAAATCGAATTAGAGGATGGAAAAAATATGGGATTAAATATATTTGAGTCTAGTTTCTCTAAGAAGAAATGAAGTAAGCAAAAGAATTTCATATTATGAGATATTTGAATTTTAGGGAGATAGGGTCAGAATGATTTTGGAATCCCCTGTCCTAATTTTGGAAAATTATTAAAAATTTTATAAAAATATTATGGGTTAGAATTTATATGTTTAAAATGAGTCTACTTTCAAGAGAAACAAACGGGAGCATCATCCGAATTCTGTACGAGAAGATAATTAATTTTTAGTGTAGAAAGGTCGAAACTATGAAACAGCAGAATAGGGGAAACTTTAAAGAATAAACTGGACTTATTGGCTAAACCAATAATTCTAAAAAGTTTTTGTTAAGAAGATATGTGAGTCTAGTTTCAGGGAAAATTTGCGGATCTTAATTCGGAATTCTGTAGCTTAAGATACAAATAATTTAGTAACAGTGACTCAAGTAGAAAACTTTGAAGGATCATATAAGTAAATAGTGGAAACACATATGAATAATTAACTAGCACGGGTTACATTAAAATGGATCACGAGGCCAAGGCCAATTTGGGTCATGTGGGCCACACCATCATGGGTTTGTAGGCCCATTTTCACTGTTTGATTGATAAGGCTGCACGGGTTGCCCAAGTTGACTGTAAACCTACTGTAGGGTCGGTAAGTTTACCTAGACCCCTAATTGATTGAAATGACTGTATGTCTGATATGATTAAGCCTGATGATGTCCTACTGATTTGATATTGTATGCCCTATTTACATGCATTATATTATGTTATAGCATGTCATATCTGTATATTGCATTACATTTGGTTGGCGGATTATAATGTTCGGAGGAAGTGTACTGAAAGGCCTCGAGCCTAATTTACTGGCAGCTCAGTTGCAAACTACTGTCTAGTGCCGCATTCGGTACTACTTGGAGTGTTAGGATGGGTGGGTTGATTATATCCCCACATGGCGTGTAGGGTTGATTATATCTGTTGCTGCTACTGATACTGTGATGGGCTAAAGTCCTACTCATGACTGTTTTTGTACTCAGATAGGCCAAGCCCTATTCATGATTTTACTTTTATATGGGAGTATTTTGCTATAATTATGGCCTTTATGAATTTTGGTTTAAAATTTGGATTTTATACGGTTTTATGATTTAAATCTACTAGTGTTAGGTAAAACTCAGGTTTTCAAATGAAATTAATGATTTATCAAAAATACCATGAATAAGCAAACTGTTTAAAAGCTTCCGCAATAAAAATAAAAATAAAAAACATTTTGAAATTGAATAATGATTTGTAAATGAATAATTTTTTGAAAACGAATGACACAGTTTATAATAAAAAATGGTTAAATAGAAAAGAGGATTTAGTGACGACATATTTTTCGAAAAGCACTACCATGTGACATCATCAGATTCAGCCATAACATCTAGGCCGGGTTTGGGTTGTTACAGGTTGATTGCATTTCGTCCGCTTAAGTTATTAAAATTATGTTTGTGTTGTTATAGTTCTTGGTAAATTGTTTGATTAAGTAAAATCAAGATTAAGTTATTCTTTCATTATAATTGTAAGGTAACTAATGAATTAATTATTGAATCGTGTTGAAATTGTAATTAATTGACACAATACTTAATCAGTGCATGTTTAATCTTCTAAGATAGCTAAGGGTTAAATTAGCGACGATATTAGACGGTACATTAGCCTTGCATAACTTGCAAGATTATTGTGATTAAACTGTTTCAAGGTAGGAATACATTGTTACCTCACTTAATCTTTTATGTGCGTATGAAGATTGGTTAATTGTTTGAATTGACATTGGAAAATGTTCAAGAGATTAGTTAATTTAATAGGTACATATGAGCAGTAGTTAGCAAATTACCAAGTTTCCATGAATTTATTCGTAGCAACATGAACATGAGTTTAGTAATTCTAAGTTAAGAAATGTAATTAATCTAACACAATTATGTCATCTTGATTAAAATCATCTTTTGAAATCGTGCATTGGAACTTTTATTTTATTTTATTTCATTTTACTTAGTTAAATTTAGTTTTTAATCACTTCCTCAAAATCAAAATATTTTTTTCACCAAAGTGTTTTTAATTGCATTCATAAATAATTTTCTTACATAGTTCTTGTGGGTACAATAACGTAACATTTACTTGTCACTTTATTACTTGTTGAGATTGTGTACACTTGCACATTTCCATCGTTCTAGTACAGGATGTATTTTATCTAGTAGGCCTTGAGTTAGTGATTATTGAGTAGGCCTTGAGCCGGTGATTATTTAGCAAGTCTTAAGCCGGTGATGATATTTAGCAGGCCTTGGGCCGGTGTTTATTTAATAGGTCTTGAACTGAATTTAGCAAACCGGTGACTTAATAGCAAGTACTATGTACCAATGATATAGATTGTAACAATGGCTTGAGATCCTATATGTGTTGCGAATACTCCTAAACTCGTGTGAGAAGCATCGTGAGCCGATTACAGTTCTAAAATTATTCGGTATCTTAATGTTATACAGTATTCGGGTTTAAATGTTTCGGAAAGTTGAAACAATGGTATATGAGTAAGAATTATTAGTTACATACTTTGTATGTTTTATAATTAAAATAAAGGTATGTGATGTTTATTTACGAACTTATTAAGCTATATGAAAGCCTACTTTGTTTTGTTGTATTTTCTTGTAGGTTGTCGGACTTTTGCTGTTGATTGGATGTTTTGGAGATCACACTATCCGACATTTTATTCGATATTTTTTTGCTAATTTTGGCCTAGTTATAAATGGCATGCATATAGGATGATGTTATGTTAAGGTTGTCAATGTCTTGGTATTTTGGTTGTAAATATCTTGGGGTGTAAAGTTGGTATATGTTATGATAAAGGTGACCTTTTGGTAATGAATGTTTATAGTCATCTTTGTAATGGTACCTTGGTTGGTATATGATGTCAAGTTTGTTGTTAATGTTATTGGTTCATGATACCTAAATGGATTAAATGAATGGATTTGAGGATTTCTATGCAAACTAATTTGATATGAAATGTATTTGTTTTGGTTTGGTAATTGAATTGTGGTGTCAATAAGGGCACACTAGTTTGACACTTAGGTTGTATGTTTTGATACGTTTTGAACTTATTTGAATGAATTTGAAGGTATAAAAATGTTTGATTTTAGGTTTAGTTTGTTACCAAGTAACAAGTGAAAGCTACCTTGATTTTTAAGTCATTTTAGGTACACACGGCTTGGGACACGGGCTATCACATACATGGCCTACACACACGGCCATGTGTCTTGTTATCTTCTATTGCACGGTGGTTTACATGGGCACAGTGAGTTACACGGCCTGGAGACACGGTCGTGTGACCCTAAAGAGCACGGGCATAGTGAGTTACCTGATTTGAGCACATGGGCGTGTGGGGGTAGCCGCACGGGCGTGTGAGGTAACCTGTAACAACCTGTTTTTAGTAAAATCAAAACAGTAGTTTTGGGACCACAAATTCAAAGAGTAAATTATTACTTTGTTATTATTTTAATGTCTATGGGATGTTAGTAAGATCGTATTAAAATTTCGTTTAGAAATTATGATGATTGCATGCTTAATTATATAAAAAGGACTAAATCGAAAAAGGTGCAAAAGTAGAGTTTTATTAGTTAAAGGTGTCAAATAGCTATGGAAGTTAATCTAAGGGACTTTTTTGGTAAATAGACCAATTAAGGGTAAGTGGACATTCATGGATAAGGTATTAATGTAATTTTGAATGATTTTAAAGGTTAAAAGGGTAAATGAGTAAAAAAGTTAAAATTAAATAAAACAAAATGTGTTCATCTTCCCTAAATGCCCAAACCACCAAAAATTTGAAGGAGAAAAAGCCTTTCTTAGGGTTTCTTAATTCAGCAAGCTTGGGTGGTGCATGTAAGTGATTTTTTATCCTGTTTTTAATGATTCAGCAAGCTTGGGTGGTGCATGTAATTGAATTTCTATTTGTGTATTCATATTAAAGTTATGTAATTTAAATGCTTATAGTTAATTGTTGTATGAATTGCACATATGTGCCCCTATTTATACTTCGGTACCCTTAAATTGCACATATGTGCCCCTATTTGTACTTCGATACCCCTAAATGCAGATTTATGCCCTTGTTTATACTCCGGTAACTTTGAATCGAGTAATATATAATTTGTATTCAATTGTTGTTAGATTAAATGATATACTATGTACTTACTAAGCTCTATAGCTTATTCGCTCTTGTGGATTATTTTGTAGATCGTTGTTGCTGACATTTGGACGGATCAAACTTTTGGCTCACACTATTCATCGATGTTGGTAGTTCTTGTGTCTCTTAGGGTAGCGGCATGTATAAATAGGTTGTTTTGGTACAATATGACACTATACTAAACTAAGTTATTAGGTATTTTATCAAGCTTGTAAATATGTATCTTTTTGGCATAATTAGAATGGTAAGAAGGTGAAAACTTGTGGTATGTTTTGGTTTATGATTGAAATAAGTTGTTATGATAGGAATGGATCAATGTTGACATGTTTTAGTTGTTGGTTTGAACATAATTGTGGTGTCTAGGAAAGGCACATTGGTTGGTTTTTTTAGGACATTAAAATGTTATGTTTATTTAATTGCTTATTGTCATAATTATCGTATGTTTTAAGATGATATTGAGTTAGATGTGTATTTTAAATGTGGTAATGTATACATGTTTAGGTAGGTTTGTATGTTTATATTTTGAGGTGCCTTCTATGGCATATTGGTTGAATGGTTTTGAACTTTTGAATTGGTCATTTCATGTTGGTTTTGGTCATGTTTTGGTCATGTTTTGATGCTTTGAATAGGTGTTGTAAAGGCCTTTAGATGGTTGCTTGAGTTGGTGATGAAAATGGCTTGTTTTTGGGCAAATTCATGTCCACACGGTTTGAGATATGGGCGTGTGACTCAACCGTGTGTAACACACGGCCAGGCGACACGGCCGTGTGTCCCCTATAGGTTTAATGAATGTAAGCCAGGCTATTACACAGCCTAGCACACGGCCTGGCACACGGGCGTGTGGCTTGGCCGTGTGACCCAACTCATAGAGTTACATGGGTGAGAATACGGGCTAGGACACGGCCGTGTGTCCCTATTTCTATTGTTACACGGCCTGAGACACAGGCATGCATCTCGGCCGTGTGAGTCACATGGCTTGGCCACACGGTCGTGTGATCCCTACAGTTCAAATTTTCTAACTTTTTCATGAACATTCTGATTGTTTCCAAGTTAGTCCCGAATTGTTTCTCAAGTATTTCTAGGGTCTCGAGGGCTCGATTATGGGATGTTATGTATGTGATTGAATGTAATTGGATTATGTTTGCAATGATGTATGAAACGAATGTTTTGATGTTCTGTATGTACGGTAATAATCCGTAAACTTATTCTAGAGACGGATATGGTTTAGGGGTATTACATAACCACAAGGCCATGTTTGAGGCCACACGGGCTGACCTCTTTCACACGGCCGTCTGACCCCTATTTTCACTTTACACATAAAATTTTGTAGAAGTTTCAATTGAATCTAGATTTGATTGTGATTTGTTTTAGATATTCTATAAGCTCGATTTAGATCATAAATTGTTTGTAAAGCATGGAAATGATTGGTGATGAGTTAATTTTTTTATGTTAAAGTTTTATAGCTGTAACATCTTATAGTTCAGGACAGTGACCGAACTGGGTATAGGGTGTTACATTTAATGGTATTAGAGCTACGATTTAGTTGATTCTAGGACTGAACGTAGCATGTATTGAGTCTAGAATTACATGCCATTTTATAACATGTGATAGTGTGATGACTCCTGATCAGTTTGACTTGTTTTCTGATAAATTAAAGATGTCAACGAATTTCAATCAACTTGTATCCAACGATGTGCAAAGTAATGTTCCAGCCACCGATCAAGGAGCTACTCGTAACGTACCTGAGTTTTAAGATCCTAGAGAAGTGGCTTCTTATGCTTTCTTCCATATGATGCAAGACATGTTTAGTGCTTATATACGAGCTAATCCTAAGGCACGACAACCTCCTCCCCCTCGTCCTCCATGCCCTGTATGACCCAATACTCATAGAATTACTATTGATAAGATCCGAAAGTGTGGGACTGAAGAGTTCCTTGGTAATGTGAGTGATAATCTGATTAAAGCTGAATATTGGCTAGAGTACACGCAGAGGGTGTTAGATGAAATGTTGTGTCCTCTTGAGGATTGTTTGAGATGTCTTAAAAGAGGAAGCTTTTTACTAGTGGACAACCTTAATTGCAGTTGTACCAAAGAATGAGTGAATCGGGAATTCTTCAAAACTGAGTTCCGAAAGAAGTATGTCAGCAAAAGATATTTTGATATGAAGAATGAGGAATTTCTTGAGTTGAAGTAGGGTAATAGATCAGTGGTGGTGTATGAGTGTGAGTATGGGCATGAGTTTGTTTAATTATAACACCCCTAACCCGTATCCATCATAGGAATAGGGTTATGGAGCATTACCAGAAACTTAAAGCTTAAAACATTTGAGTTTGAACATTTCATAAATCATAAAAAATTATCAATCAACCTCATACACAATGTCCCTTTTTTGAGCCCTTGAAGCTATAGTAGTGCTTTAGAAATGATTCGGGACTAAATCAGAAACATTAGAACTTCATAGAAAAAGATAGAATTTTCACATTGCAGGGGTTATACGGCCGTGTGGCTAGGCCGTGTGGGCATTCGAAGTAGGGACACGTGGCCGTGTCCCAGCCTATGTCTGTGCCCGTGTAACTTTCTGACTTGGTTAACACGGCCAAGCCATACGCCCATGTGCCTGGCCGTGTAACTCTCGAAATGCAACCTTTTAAAAGCTACAAGGGACACACGGCCGTGTCGTGTGGCCGTGTGTCACATATGGCTGAGACACACGCCCGTGTGTGTCTTAGGCCGTGTGGACAAGAAATAGACCATTTTCAAGCCAATTCCCTCACCCAAAACAAGCTTACACAAACAAGCCATTTGCACCTATATTCAAGCATTCAAAATGTACTTAAAACATGTATAATAAAAACTAGATCATTATGGTATTTGTTCATACAACCAATATGCCATAAAGACACCTCAAACAACATACATTGAACATACCTAAACTTGTGCATATTTAACCATTTATCAATTGACTTGCTTCTAAACCAAAACCTACCACAATTGACACATACCAACCTTACCATATCAGGTTCATGCCATAGCAAATTTGGACCACTTCTCTCCTTTATCAAAGCTATATAAATGACACAAAACTAACCATTACCAAATGGTTCCAACATCCAATATTATATACATACCAAAACAATGCATCAATTTATCATATAAACACCAACCATTAAGCATCAAAGTGCCAAAAGCACACCAACCATCAAGGCATCAAAATAACATAAGTTTCACAAATTCAAAGAAAAATTTCATGCCAATATCGCACACAAGCATACCAATTTGGCCATTCAAAACATATCATCACTAAACCATTTAAACATTAGCCATCAAGCCCAAAAATGCCAAAATGTCATCAATCATAAACCATATTTACAAGCCAAACATAATGGCCATATCATCAAGCACAAACACCTATACATGCCATTATAACCATGACTTAAAAACATCAAAATCTACTGGTAAATTACCAGCTTCAAACCCGATTGAGCTTTCGATAATTTGTAAAATAAGAGAAAGATAATCACATAAGCAATGAATGCTTAGTAAGCTTGTATAAACCATAAGCATAATATTACATTTCAATAATGAACATTATATGTTAAATATAAACCTATACCAATGCCTCAAGATTTATCAACCATAATCATCAACTCACAATGGGATAAGTCTATCAACACGATTTATATACTTATCGTTCCTAGCATAGTAGTATTTCATAAGACTTTGAACCCTTCCATTTACTTACTTTTCATTGCATTTACTTACTTTAGCTTAAATAACAACACCAATTCATTAATTAGCATACTTGTTCATGAACTAGGTATATTCATCCATAACATACATAAGCTTCCCACATATAAGTACATCTTTCAACACATCAATTCCCTTTTATTTCATCATATTTCATTACCACTATGAACTTACCATTTTCATTAGCTTTATATACCCGTTTCCTTTGCATAATACAAGACATAAGAATAACATCAACCATGACTATGAGCTAGTGCATTTAACGTAGCTCTTTTGAAATCAACTACATGATAAATCATTTCATAAGAAATTACATACTTTAATTTATAACATGTTTTCATATACATAAGCAAACTACCAATTGAACACTTACTGTTTCAATGTATTTCATTAAGACTAAGCATGATATAATCTAATCATAAGCTTGGCACAAGCCTAAGCATCATCCACAACTCATGTTAGAGCATCAACTTATAAATCACTTGAAATAACATAAGGTAAGTCATATACATGAACAACATCATTTGAAATCTTCAATTTCATGAGCGTAAACATAATTTCATTGAACATTACCTTTTCATAAATTCATGACATAAGTTATTTGAATACTTACCGCTCCTTTCCTCTTTATGCCTATTAAACCACTTAGAATAATACCAGATATGCGGGAAAGCTTACACAAAGTGTGCTAAACATATAGTCGTACACGAGCTGTCAAATTGGCCTACTCACATAAGCTGTCAATCGGAATGTAAGCTACACGATGCTGCTCACACAACCTGTTAAGCATCCACAACTAATGTCGGACCTTAGCCATTGGTAGGACATTCAATACCAACACCCGAAACATAGTAACTTGGGTCTACTCACACAAGCTGTCGGTCGGAACGTAGCTATACGGTGCTGTTCACACACGCTATCAAGTATTTGCAACAAATGCAAGAACTCAACCATCGATAGGACATTCAGGACCAGCACCCAAAACATGGAAACCCTAACAATACTTTATTTTTATCCTATATATTCCTAAAGTTCAAACGGGGTTCGATAGTTGTCATACGTCGCTCAATTTCCATCGTCTCTTTACTCGATAAATTGTATAATAACATATATATATTGATTCAATCACAATAGAATCACATACAAATATTCAATTAATCAGAATTATACAAAATTCAGTTCATACGAACTTACCCAGCTAAATTACAAAAATGTCAAAGTATAGGGGCATTTTGGTAATTTTCTATTCTCCTCGATTTTCCACTTTATCTTGATCTAAATTAATAATTTCATTCAATTTATTATTTAGATAGTAAAAAAACTTATTTTATGCAATTTATTCATTTTTAAATTTTTACAAATTTCCCCTAACATTTTACTTTTATTCAATTTAGTCCCTGAGCCTAAAACATACAAATTAACCATTTTTATTGCCAATTCATATAAGCTGAATATTCATGGTACCCACTTCAACCCATTTTTGCAATAGTTTCACATCAAATCCTTGTATTTTTACTATTTTAACAATTTAGTCCCTAATCTATAAATTCATCAAAAATCACTTAACAAAATACTTTTAAATAACAACTAATATTTCAAATTCATCATTTAACATAAAAATTATTAGATTCATAAATGAAAACATTCAAATTTTTAACACTTCAAATTTGAATTTACGGGCTTGCTGGACCTAATTGCAATGATCTCAAAAACATAAAATTAAAAGAAATGGATGAAAAATGGCTTACCATGCAAAGGTATAGTCATAGTTGAACCTTGACGCATTTCCATGGTGAATTCATTGGTGAAAGAAAACCAAAATGAAGAAGAAAACTTTATGTTTTCTTATTTTAACATTATTATATTATTTTAATATTAAAAATAATGTATAAAACATATATAAAATTAAAGGAAATTAAAACTTAAATAGTCCACCATCTTAAGAATGGTTAATTTACCCATGAAGGCCATCCAATTATAATTATTTAATCAATTAACACCTTTAAACTAATAGCGATTGACTTTTTCAACTTTTACGATTTAGTCCTTTTCGCTTAATTAACTATCGAAACGTTAAAATTTTTCAACTAAAATTTAATAATACCTTAATGACATTTCATAAATATTTATAAAATATTTGGCTCAGTTTATAAAACGAGGTCTTGATACCTTATTTTCTAAAACCACTTAACCTTAGGATCTTACCACTTTAACTTTATAAATCGCTTTTATAACATAAATTATCAAATCGAAAACCTTTTTAAAACCATATTTGACTCGTAAATATAAATAATAATATTTACAAACTTACTCGTCAGATTTGGTGGCCCCGAAACCACTGTTTCCAACACCACTGAAAAATGGGTTGTTATATTGTATCTTCGGAAGAAGAAAATGTGTATTTGTTTGGAAGACAGTTTAAATATTGAGATTAAGCTTTTAGTGGGTACAACAAAAATTAGAGAATTTATGGTTTTATCTGATAGAGCTCAGAAAACGGAAGCGGTACACAATCGTAAGAAATAGAAAGAGATGAAAGCTCATGACTTTCATAAACGAAATACAAATAGAACAATTTATGCTCCTCCACAGAAGAAGATGAAAGAATCTAGTGATCATTTTTTAGAACCCTTTGAGTTTTCGAGTAGAGATCGATCTAAACAAAATAATATGAAATCATTAGTGCTTTTAGTAACTAGCGTGGATAGCGTTCAAAATACAAACAAACCAGAATGTAGTCAATGCAGCCAAAATCACTTTGGTGAATGTAGATTGAAAGATGGATCCTGTTTTATTTTGGATCTCCTGATCATTTTAAAAGAGATTGCCCGAAGTGAAATGAGTCAAATAAAGATCATAATCCAAAATCTGTCATTACATCTACTAAAGCCAGAAGACCAGGAAATTGTGGTGGTAGAGGAGTCAGCAAAAGTGGGACCAAAGGTTTAGCTGCTCGATCTGAAGCTCGAGTTCCTGTTAGACCTTATCCGATTCACACACGTGAGGAGGCCTCAGCCCTAGATGTTATTGTTGGTACCCTTTCTGATAGAGGGTTGCGCGCGGACCAAGATCGAGTCGTCAAGCTACGGGAAACTCCTACGAAAGCTCTAATGAACAGATCTGAAAACAAAACGAATAATGAAATTAAATCTGGAAAATTCAGATCTGGAACAATAATACTAAAATCAGTAAGATTTAATCAAGAATTGAAACACTTATGAAGGGGGCTTCTTGGAAGCCAATAACTTGATTTAGCAATCAAAGAAAAGAACCAATCTGCTGAATCTGAGAAAACAATCACAAGCAGCAAATTAAACTTAAAATTTCAGCAAATAAATGGAGTAAAATTGGGGATTTTGGACGGCAAGAAGAAAGAAGTAGAATCGAGTGATTAAACACAATTGAAAGGAAAGAAAGAACGCAAATCTGCCAATGAATTGATTCGGCCAACAATGCCTAATTTCCAGCAATCAATTGACCCCCAATTTGAAAGAAACCCAATCGGCCAAACCCTAGGAATTGGGGATTTTTGATATTGAATCGTTGCTGCCAACAAGGGAAAATTGAATTATCGATTCTTGGAGTTGAAACGTGGCTGAAAAGAACACAAGAATATCAGCAACAAGTAAGTTAAAGAATCGATTCAAGAGGAACAAAGAATTAAAACGAAACAGCAAGAAATAAAGAAAAGTCCTAAGAACCCTTGAATTCCCGAAAGAATTCACAAATTCCTTCAAACGGCTCTAATCTCCCCTCCAAAGAACATCGATGGCAAGAAGAAGGTTGAAGACGGCTCCCACAATCCAAAGATTGTTAAAACAGCTTCTAAAGAAAACTCAAGAGAGAAATCTTGGAGAAAACTCAAAGAAATTCTGCTCTCCCAAATCTGAAATTTAAGAATGAATATAAGTGTTGTGTATACAAAGGGTGGCTGGCCATGCCTTTAAATAAGCCTCAAGTAATCCTAATCTAACAAGTAACTAATAAAATTAAACCTAATTAATAAAATAATAAGGGAAAATTCGGCCAAGCTTATGTATGGGCTGTTTTTGGGCCGAATTTTACATGTATGTTTCTAAAGCTTAAAAAATTAAATTAAACAAGTAAAATGTTTATGAATTGGGCCCTTTGACATTTTGGCCTGATTTTCAATTAAATATGCATAGATTTCTGGATTGGGCTGGAAGTTGCTTATTGGGCCTTGTCTTCAAGAATTTGGGCTCGTGATCCATCTCCTTTCGAAATTAAGTCGTTGAAGCTCGTAACGGAGATCCAATGCGTTTTGGGTGCAAGATCCGGTTTCTTGGACCAAGATTTCCAAGATTTGAAATCTTGATTTTCTTGATTCTTGAAATCGCTCCAAACAGCAAGATCGGGCCAAGATTCGGTTTCTTGATTTTCTTGAAAACAAGAAAGTGAATCTTGATTTTCTTGTTCTTTCGTGTACGCATCTAAGGCCTTTGTGACTCGTATCACTTTCTATCTTTGATGTTACTGTACATGCATTAGTTGATCCTGGATCGATACATTCATAAATATGCACTACGTTAGTAGCTGAGAAGAATTTACCAGTTGAGTCCACTGATTATGTTATTAAAGTAACAAATCCATTAGGACAAAGTGTCATAGTTGATTTGATATGCAAACAACATCCACTAAAAATTTAGGGTTACGATTTTCCTGCTAATTTGATGTACTACCCTTTAACGAATTTGATGTTATCCTGGGAATGGATTGGTTGACTGTACATGATGCTATTGTGAATTGTTGACAGAAACGGAATGATATAAGATGTTAGAATGGCGAGTTGATTTCAGTTGAATCTACGAGTCTGATTACGTTTCAAATATAATTTCAACAATTTCAGCATAGAAGTTGATCCGAAAAGGTTGTGATGGATTTTTAACTTTTATTTTGGATTCTAGAGTAACAGAAAAGAAAGTGGATCAGGTCATTGTATGCAAGTTTACGAATGTTTTTCCTGAGAAGTTGTCAGATTTATGATCGGCTATTTAACATCACAGCAATAATGTGCAAGCATACATTGTCAATTCAAGTATAGTAGATAGACATGAGTCTGTCGGATATCGATCCCACAAGGATGGTTGTGTTTTGTCTATCAATGTCAGTGCAATAAATAGATAGAAATGAGATAAATTGTGAGAGTAGTTGTTGAAGCAATAACATGAAAACAATAAGATAAAATATGATAATGATAAACAGGGATCCCCAACGTGAATATTCAACAAAATGCTATGTAACAGCCCGATTTTGGGCCTAGTCGGAACAGTGGTTTCGGGACCACAAATTTGACGAGGATAAAATTTTTTATTATATTTTTATGGTCTAATATTTCACAAAATGATTTCGTGAAAATTTTGTTCGAAAATTTTGACGTTTGAGCACTCAATTTAGTCAAAAGGACTAAATTGTAAAAAGTGCAAAAGTTGAGATCTACATGTTAGAGGTGTCCAATTGTTATGAAATTTTAAATTGTAGGTCCTTATATAGTAATTAGACCATTGGTTAAGTTGGTGGACGAAAATGGACATGGTTAGGCATGTTTCCAAAGTTTTTCATTAAGGGCATTTTGGTCATTTAGTTATTAAAATGAATTAAAAACAAAATTAAAAGCCAATTTTTGTCCATCTTCAACCCGTAGGCCAAAAATTGCATGGAGAAACCATGGCTAGGGTTTTTCAAGCTTCCAAGCTCGATTGTAAGTCTGTTCTATCCCCATTTTAATGATTTTTACGTTTTTAAAATCCTCGTAACAAGATTTACCTATTTTTACCATTATTTTGAACTAGGGTTTGTGTTTAAAAATTTACCCATGAATGATATGCATGTATTTTTGATGTTTTATGGAAGAATATGAATGTTTGGAGTGTGATGAACGTCTTTTACTAAGTGACTTTCGATGAAAATGCCTAAAAGGATTAATTTGTAAAAGTTATAAAATATGTCACAAGTGTGTGAATAAGTGAGAATTGTGGACTGCTATAGTTATGAAAATGGTTCAGCTAGGCCTAAAATGTAAGGAAATTAAATAAAAATTATTTTACGAGCCTAGGGGCAAATTGTAATTTTATGAAACTTTAGGGGCAAAATGTAATTTTATAAAGTGTGATTTTCGGACTAAATTGAATAATGTGAGTGTTAAGTAAGTTAAATGTGTTATTATAATCAAGAAAGACGAGAAATTAACTTTGATCAGTGAAAAAGAAAAGTGAGAAATTTCCGGTTGAACCTCCGGAATAGAAAAGATACGAATGAAGTGACAATAATGATCACATGTGTGGCACGGGCTGTGTGCAGGCCACTATGTGAAAGAGATAGTAATGGTCACGTGTGTAGTACTATGTGCAGGCTACTACGTGTACCGGGTACCATTGATTATAAAGGTGGTTGCTGTGTGCTGATTCCACAGGGTATCATTGATTATAAAGGTGGTTGTTGTGTGCTGATTCCATTGGGTACTATTGATTATGAAGGTGGTTGCTATGTGTTGATTCCACCGAGTATCATTGACTATAAGGGTGGTGCTATGTGCTGATCCACCGTGTATCTGTTATTATTCCGAAGTGTTCATCAGAAAATTGACTAAGTGAAAATACATGAGATCATGTAACGACTAAGTGTAATTCTATATGACTATGTGATGAATGAGTGCAGGTATAAGTGTGAAAATTTATGAACAATGTGCTTCATATTTGATCAAACCATCGGTAAGATGCAATGGAGTAAGTGAAATTATGAAAGAGTAAAGTTAGCAACAAATAGTTTTGGATAACAGTAGTTGTGTGACTTTGAAAAATCACCAAAAATAGTGGAAATCAAATTAGAGAGTGAATAAGATATTAAATTAAAGCTGAATGAGTATATTTCACATAAAAGAGACAGAGAAAGAAACGAGTTTTATATTATCAGATATTTGAATTTTAGTGAGATAGGGCTAGAATAATTTCAGAATTCCCTATTCTAACTTTGGAAAATCATTAAAAATGTACAAAAATAATTATGGGATAAAATTTATATTTTTAGAATCTAAAAATGAGTCTATTTTCAAAAGAAACAAACGAGAACATTATCTTAATTTTGTATTGTAAAATAATTATTTTTTTAGTAAAGAAAGGTTAGAACTATCAAGTAGTGAAATAGGGGAAACTTTAAAGAATAAATTTAATTATTGGATAGGAAAAAATTCTAAAAATTTTATGGTAAGAATATATGTGAGTCTAGTTTTGGGGAAAATTAACAGATCTTAATTTGGAGTTCGGTACCTTGAGATATAGATAAATTAGTGACTCTGACTCAGACAGACAATTTGAATTTACATACAGGAAATAGTGAAAGTATGGATAATGTTGTTTAAGTGTGTTATACACATTAAGCATGTGGCATGGAGAGGAGGAGGAGGAAAATTGGGAAATATATTAATGATTTTTGTATAATTGGTAATATGCTCGATTATAATTGATAAATGATGAAATAGAAATGATTCTTATATTTGCGCATTATTGGTCATGATTTAAGCTCATGTGGGAAAATAAAGTTTCATAGTATGTGTGTATGGTATATTTGGAATATGATTTAGCTTGAAGTAATGTCATGAATGGTTTATGAATTAACACATGTTGGTAAGTTTGATACATTAATAAATGTTGTGTTCATCCATGCTCATAATGCTTATGCTATATGTTTATTTGGTTAACATATTTGATGTACATGCTTAGGCTTTGACCATGTTGTGGCTGGATTATGCCATGTTAAACTTATAAGTTATGCATTGAAATGGTAAGTGCCTAAATGGAAATATGCTTGTGATCATGATAGGGGTGGTAAGGTTTAAATTATGTAATCTCTAGTGAAATGGTTTATCATGTGGTTAGTTCCAAAAATAATTATGCTTAAATGCACTAGCTTGCGACTATGGTTAAACGATATGTTTATGTCTTGTGTGATATGCATAGGAAACGGGTGTGGAAAGGTAATGAAATAGTAAGTTCATATTTGAAGTGAAAAATGACGAAAAAGGGGATGATGAGTTGAATTGATGTTGTTATTTAAGATAAAGTGATATTTTCATTGCAAAATTGAGAATTTCATAAATGTGTTAATGAATGGTATAATCGAAAAATGTTGAGTTAAATGGTAAATACGTATTAGTATTGAACTTACTAATATTGAATTGTACGTGAATTAAATAGAAATTGCTAGTGATATGATTTGAATTGTGAGCATGAGAAATTGTGAATTGAATGAAATGGAAATGAAGCATTGAATTGCATGGGCATGTATCGGGTCTTGTAGGCCCTATTTATTATGAATATAATATTTTGAGGATATATTGTGAAGAATTATAAAAGCATGTTAAAAAATTTGAAAGTTTTAATTTAGATGAAATTTTATAATACGGTTAAATACTTTTACAAGCGTTTGTGTTCTGGTAATGCCTCATACCCTATTCTGGTGTCGAATACGGGTAAGGGGTGTTACATGCTAAGTGCTCACAAGGTATAAAAGGATAGGTGGTTGTCGATGCATTAAATTGCAATGAATATCTTACCAAGCTTAACTTCTATATTTAATCTAAGACTTAACATGCACATTAACCACACCTTCCAATGATGGCAATGAAACACTATTAAGAACAAGTGGATTAAATTTCTCTAATCCTCAAGCAACTTCCGCTATCATGCTTGTTAGCTTGAACTCTCGTTGACTAAAACATGCACATTAACCACACCTTCCAATGATGGCAATGGAACACTATTAAGAACAAGTGGATTAAATTCCTCTAATCCTCAAGCAACTTTCATTGTCATGATTGTTAGCTTGAATTGTCGCTGCACTTTGCTGTGTCAGTGACCACAATAAGACTTTCATGCTAAAAACATTTAAACCCAAAGATTAAACAGTATAAGCAAGATTGAATAAAATAACATTTAACCCAGAAATCATGTGTACTTCCGTACAAACATGAAATAGAAAGTAATCACCATCGTTTAGAAAAGAAATATAAAAGAAACAAGTGGAGATTACTATTCCTAGACAATCTCGACTTGAATCTCTCCATTCCCTCTTATGTTACACTCAGGGCTCCTCGTCAGGAGCTGATCTACGTCCCTTTCACGTTGGTTCACCCATTGGAGACTTAAGCCACCATAGCCGAAAAGCTTTAAAAGATACGTTACAGAAGATAATAGCCCCCCAAAAAGCCTCCTTTTTTTCCTTTCCACGGGAATATTGATATTCTTCCAAATAGTACAGGTGTCCTTTCATCAAAATCATATTGCCTTTGTACATACAAGTTGGTTATACCAGACTAGACAGCTCATACTATCTTTTTCGTATCTGGACAGCTGTCAGGTGCGGCAACAATTCTGGGTGCAATATGGAAATACTCATGCACATTGGTACCAAAACATGACAAAATTAAGGATAAATAGGCTAAGATCCACTGAGTTATAAAATGCAATTTACTAAACTGAAAATGCTAAAAATATGTGCTAAAGATAACTAAATAGGGACAAATTAACCAATAAGTAGGTAGAAAACATATGTTATTTCTAGTACTATCACACCCCGAAACTTGAGTTTTTACTTGTCCTCAAGTAAAACAGAAACTAGCAAAGCTACACAAGAGTTCACTAAGGCAAATGATCATTCTAGCAACTTGAATCACCTAAAATCCTAATGAATAAGTCACATTCAAATGATAGAATATTGCATCGACAATGCATAAGTATGAATGAATAAGTTTGCAACTTCATCAAAACCAGCATCATGCTTGAAATCCTAAATTCTATCTACCAATACAGCATTTATTGTACAATACTAAGTATCTATGAAGATGATAAATATATGTCTTTTTTTTTGTGAATAAGGGATATTGTTGAATTACTGTACCCTTGTTCCTGAGAAGTAATGATGGAGTGCAACAAACCCCCAGGGAGTACGTAATTGCATCGACACACGCTCATGCAGCGACAGCCTTTGGCTAGATTCATTTTTCTAACGCTTGCATTGGAGTGTTCCCTCTTTAACATTTCACAATAGACCCATTTTGGAGTCTCTTATTCATAACTATATATATTTAAGAAGCTGTAAAAGGTAGATTCATTCAATATTCAAGGAATGCTACTAGTCATCCATTACTAATGCAACTTGAATCATTCATCAAAGAATTGAAGATACAACATTCAGTCAAATTTATCCAACTCATTTATTGATAATTCACATGATTCAAGAATTAAGCATCGAATGTAAGAAAAATTTTCAACATATTTGCATTAACCACAAATAAACCTTGCATGCTTCATTAAACTTTTTTTTGAAATGTGGGTGTATTTCCAAACCCCATATGCATTCCCCCAAACTTAAAGTTTGCATTGTCCTCAATGCACTAAAATTAAAATGTAATGACAATAGAAATGCAATGAAAATGTGCACTAACACAATAAAATTACAGTTGCGTGCAATTCATGAACACTTTTTCTCCTCAGCCACATATATGGCTGCACGATGTTTTTTCTTCCTCCTCTTTTTCTCCTCCTTCTTGTGCTTTTTATCTTTGGAGTGCTTTCTCTTATTTTCTTTGGGCTTCGCACGGTCCTTGGATCACTCTTTAGGTTCCGTCTCTACCTTGGTATCATCGGTTGCTTCCTCTGAGCTTCCGCCAGTCTAGCTCCATCTCGCTCCAAATTATCAGTAGTTGCACCCACAAACTCGGGTCCAGTGACAATGTTCTGATATGCCCTCATTCTTGATGAGTCATAAGTGACAGTACAATAGTAAGAGCTACATTGACAATAAAGCCCAAGTGCGTCGACAATGGTACCTAATTATTCTACAAAAAACAAAAGAAGTAAAACAAACTTGAAGAAAAAAATAAAATAAAATAAAATAGCATAATGATAAATTTAATAAAAAATAAATTTTTTGACCAATTTAATGGTCTCTACCTGCTTTTGATTAATATTCCCAAATAGTGTTTCAACCGCTATCTATTCACTTTGAATTGGTGTACATCATGTAATTCTCTGGTTGTGACTGCATCATTAGGAAATACTTCGACAACTTCAAAAGGTCTAGACCTACATGAGCGCAATTTAAACTGGTGCAATTTTAGTCTAGAATTGAATAATAAAACTTGTTGACCCGCGATAAATTGTCGCTGCAGAATAATTCTATCATGCCATCGTTTGGTCTTTTCTTTGCAAATTACAGCATTTTCATAGGCATTTCACCTAATCTTCTCTAGTTCAGTGATATCCAACAACCTTTTCTTTCTAGCAGCTTTATAGTCCATGTTCTCTTGCTTAATTGCCCACATTACTTTGTACTCCAGTTCAACTAGCAAGTGACATGCTTTCCCAAAAACCAATTGATACGGGAACATCCCTAATGGAGTTTTGTATGCTGTCCGCAATGCCCATAAAGAGTCATTTGGAAGACTAATCTTTCCTCGAAGGGTTCACAACCTTCTCAAGAATATTTTTATTTGTCAATTCGATACCTCGGTTTGTAATTTTTTAATTTGTCGATTCGATACTTCAGCTTGTCCATTAGTTTGCGGATGATAAGTAGTAGCCATTCTATGATTAACTCCATATCTCTTTAGTCCAATTTCCACTTGGTTGCAATGAAAGTGTGTACCCTGATCACTAATCAATAACTTTGGTGTGCCAAAATGGGTGAGTATATGCTTGTGAAAAAATTTAAGCACTGTTTTGCATCATCCTTTGGGACTGCAACAGCTTCAACCCACTTCGAGACATAGTCAACAACTACTAATGTATAAAGATTTCCAAATGAACTTGGAAATGGTCTCATAAAATCCATACCCCAAACATCGAACAATTCAACCTCCATAATTGGCTGCTGCAACATTTCATTACTTCGGGATATAGACCAGTAAAATTTTGATTGGAAAACCTTAGCGGCAGTTCGCATGCCACCGAAATTACCTCCATAAGGAGCAACATGACAGTGCTTTAGGATTGAAAGCATTTCCTCTTCTGAAACACAATGCCAAATAATGTTATCATTGCATACCTTAAATAAATATGACTTGTTCCAATGATACTTCACTACTTCACGAAGAAATCTTTCGTTTTTATGGCTTGTGACACCCAATGGGAGTTTTCCACACACTAGATAATTAACAAAATCTGCATACCAAGGGGTTGCTTCTACAGCAAATAACTTCTCATCCGGGAATGCGTCGACAATTTGAAGTATGTTTCCATCTTCGCTGTCAACTTCCAATCGAGACAGATGGACTGCAACTTGATTCTCTGAACCTTTGCAGTTTTTTATCTCGATGTCAAATTCTTGCAACAGTAAGATCCAGCGTATCAATCTTGGTTTTGCATCCTTCTTTGCAAAAGGATATCTCAACGCTGAGTGATCAGTTAATACGATAACCTTTGCGCAAAAAAGATAAGAGTGAAACATGTCAAAAGCAAATATTACAGCCAACAATTCTTTCTCTGTAGTGGTATAATTGATTTGAGCCTATGTAAGAGTTTTGCTAGCATAATAGATGGATGAAATATTTTTCCCTTGATTTGTCCTAGAACAATACCCACCCCAAAGTTGCTTGCATTGCACATAACTTCAAAAGGTTGAAACCAATCTGGTACAACGATAATGGGTGCATTACTAGCTGCTTCTTTAATTGAATAAATGCATCTAGACATGCATCGTCAAAGAAGAATTTTTCAATTCTGTTCCAACAATGAGCATAAGGGTTTTGCAATTTTCGAGAAATCTCTAACAAATCTTCGGTAAAACCTCGCATGCCCAAGAAAACTGCGAATACCTTTCACATTTTTCGGTAGAGGTAATTTCTTAATGATTTCCACTTTAGCTTTATCTACTTCAATGCCTTGACTAAAGAAGCGATGGCCTAACATAATGCCTTCAATTGCCATTAAATGGCATTTTTCCCAATTTAGAGCAACATGTGTGTCTTCACATCGCTTCAATACTTTATCTAAATTATCAGTGCAATGATCAAAATCATTCCCATAGACTGAGAAATCATCCATAAAAACCTCTAAAGAATATTCACTCATATTCGATAATATTGTCATCATGCACATTTGAAATATGGCTGGTCGTTGTAAAGACCGAAAGGCATACAGTGAAAAGCAAAAGTACCAAAGGGACAAGTGAAAGTTGTTTTCTCTTGATCCTCTGGTGTAATAGCAATTTGATTGTACCCTGAATAGCCATTTAAGAAGTAGTAATAGGCTCTTCCAGCAAGCCTATCCAACATTTGGCCAATGAAAGGAAGTGGGAAGTGGTCCTTCCTTGTGGCAGCATTAAGTTTACGATAATCCATGCAGACTCGCCATCCCGTAGGAATACGTGTAAGAATTAATTCATCTTTTTCATTGCTAACCACAGTTATGCCACTCTTTTTAGGAACGCATTGCACAGGACTTACCCAATTGCTATCAGAAATAGGGTAAAGAATTCCAGCATCACGCTAATTTCTTTCTTAACAACTTCATTCATCTTCTCGTTTAATCCTCTTTGGTTGCTCAATCGATTGCTTGCCTTTATCTTCCAACTTGATCTTGTGCATGCAAAACGATGGACTAATTCCTCGAATATCGACAATACTCCAAGCAATAGCTCGTTTATGTTGCCTAAGGATATGGACCAATTTTTTTTCTTGAGTTACATCCAGTGTTGCGGAGATAATAACTAAGAGAGTATTGTTAGCACCAAGAAAGACATATTGAAGATGAGAAGGTAGTGGTGTCAATTCCAAAGCAGGAGCTTCGTCAATAGATGGCTTGAAAATTGGAGCTATTTTGTTAGCTAAGTCTAAGGATTCAATCTACCATCCATGCTTGAGTTCAATATTATTAACTTTAACCATGCTGTCACAATCATCTAAGAATTCATCATCAAATGTCACTACAAACTCCTCAGAAAGTAGTGTGCTTTGGTCATTGAATTCTTCTTGGACAAGATCTCCTTCATCAATTTTCCATAATTTGGAATTTGCACAAGAGTGTCTACTAAAGGAATATTAACCTAAAGTTGCTTCAGTGTGTTTAGGAACTGTTGGTACTGCTTATTCTACTGATTCTCCCTGAATCTTTGTGGAAAAGGTAAAGGTGGAGATACATCTAACTGCGCCGAGACCTTTGATTGCATCGACAATTTTGAGGGTCGAACATTAGGCATATGAGTGATAATTTGTGGAACTTCTTTGTGTGGAACTTCTTTATCTGGTACATTGACAAGGTCTTCAGATTCAACCTTCTCACCAGGAATCACTTCACCAGTATCTTGAGGTGCTACAGTAGAGTCTGTAGTCGTCTCGCCAGTTTGTTTACCACTCCTAAGAGTGATAGCCTTGCAATGTTCTTTCCCCCTTGGACTGGGTTTTCATTGTCACTAGGTAGTGTGCTGGGTGGTCGAGTATTTAGATTTGAAGCAAGTTGTCCCAATTGTTCCTCCAATGCCTGAATAGAAGATGAATTCCCTTCTACAATAGCTTCTGTGTGACTAATATGCTCTTGCATTAAAGCCTCAAATGCTGCTAACGGGTTAAAAGGAGAAGCTTGCGTATACTATTGTTGTCAATGTCATTGAGCATGGTGATACAACATTAAAGAGTGTTATGGTTGTATCTGATTCTGGTATGGATGCATCTGAGTGTGCTGATTGTAGTTCTACTGTTATTGATTGTAATTCCCTTTTCTTGGATTATAATTGCCTTGAGTATATATATATTACCATATTGAAATGTCGCAGCATTTTGTCCAGCAGTCTGAGTTTCTCAAGATTGTTGATTGCATGCAGAATTATTATAAGAGTTGCCATAAGAATTGTTGTGGATGTTACTGACATAAAAGATATTCTCTGGATGTTGTGGACAATCTTCATAGCTATGATTATCACTGCAAATCTCACAACAAAAGGTAGGAACATCAACTTGTTAAGCGACTTGTATAAGTGCAACGTCACTAGTCCCTTGCATATGTTTTATCATATTTACAAGAGAAGAAACTTAAGCACTAAGTGCAGATATTGCATCCAATTCAATAACTCTCGGAGTAGCTTTTGCTTGTTAGCTATAGAGATAGGATCTTGATAATCATTCTGAGCAATTCTCTCAAGAATTCCAACAGCATCATTATAAGTACAATCCAGCAAAGGACCATTGGCTGATGCGTTAACAAGATTCCTCGTGTGTGAATTCAGCCCATTATAGAAAATTTTAATGTGTTTCTTGTCGAATGTCGTGCATGGGGCAACATCGAAGCAAAGATTTATAACGTTCCCATGTATTTTGAAGATTCTCATCATTCAGCTGATGATAAGCTATAAAATCATTTTGGAGACAAGCATTCATTGTCGGCAGGTTAAAGCACAAAACAAACTATGTTACTAGTGCATTCTATGACGTAACTGACTTGGTAGGTAGCCCAAGGAACCAAGTACGAGCTCTTCCCTGCATGGAATAAGGAAATAATTACATCTTCAAAGCATGATCAGGAACGCCTTATTGACCAAAGGAAGCATAAATCAATAAAAATTATTTAAGTTGTTCTTGTGCATCTTCTTGTAGTAGTCTAGCATATTACCTATTAGAATTCAAGATTTGAAACATTACTGGCTTGAGTTCAAAATTCCCAGCTTGGATTGCTGGCCTAACAACTCCTGGTTGTAAGTCATCCAAACAAGGTATTATGAAGTCTCGTATAGTCATGTTTTGTATTTGACCATCTTGCGGCAACGGTGGGTCATTAGCATTTTCGTGCTGCACTTGGGGTATGGCTTCATTATTTCTTGGTAAAGCCATATTCCTTTGTTCTTGAAGTCTCCTTCGAACGATTCTTTCAATTTAGGGATCAAAATTGGCAATAAACTCTGAACTGCTTTAAAGTCATCAAACACAAAAAATAAATGTGAAAATAGCGATAAAAAAAAACAAGTTAGTGACAACTAAATATTATATAATAAAAGACAAAGTGTAAAAACAAAAATAAATATCAAACAAACGCCATCCCCAGCAACGATGCCAAAACTTGATTGGCTGTTTAAATCATAGCAATAATGTGCAAGCATACACTATCGATGCAAGTATAGTAGACAGATATGAGTTTGCCGAATATCAATCCCACGAGGATGGTTGTCTTTTGTCTATCAATGTCAGTGCAATAAATAGATAGAAACGAGATAAATTGTGAGAGTAGTTGTCGAAGCAATAACTTGAAAACAATAAGATAAAATATGACAATGATAATTGGGATCCCCAACGTGAATATTCAACAAAATACTAAGTGCTCACAAGGTATAAAATGATAAGTGATTGTCGATGTATTAAATTGCAGTTAATATCTTACCAAGCTTAACTTCTATATTTAATCTAAGACTTAAACATGCACATTAACCACACCTTCCGATGATGTCAATGGAACACTATTAAGAACAAGTGGATTAAATTCCTCTAATCCTCAAGCAACTTCCGTTGTCATGCTTGTTAGCTTGAACTGTCACTGCACTTTCTAGTGTTAGTGACCGCAATAACACTTCCAGGCTAAAAACATTCAAACCCAAAGATTAAACAGTAGAAGCAAGATTGAATAAAATAACATTTAACCCAAAAATCATGTGTACTTCCGTACAAACATGAAATAAAAATTAATCACCATCGTTTAGAAAGGAAATATAAAAGAAACAAGTGGAGATTACTATTCCTAGACAATCTCAACTTGAATCTTTCCACTCCCTCTTGTGTAGCACACAAGGCTCCTCTTCAGGAGCTGATTTGCGTCACTTTCACACCGGTTCACCCGTAGGAGACTTAAGCTGCCATAGCCGAAAAGCTTCAAAAGATAGGTTAAAGAAGATAATACCCCCCAAAAAGCCTCCCCTTTTTTTCCTTTCCACGTGAATATTTATATTCTCCCAAATAGCTCAAGTGTCCTTTCATCAGAATCATTTTGCCTCTGTACGTACAAGTTGGTTATACGAGACTGGACAACTCACACTTTTTTATTCTTATTCGGACAGCTGTCAGGTACGGCAACAATTCTAGGCGCAATCTGGAAATACTCATGCAGTGACATTGGTACCAAAACACGACAAAATTAAGGATAAATAGGCTAAGATCCACTGAGTTATAAAGTGCAATTTACTAAACTGAAAATGCTAAAATATGTGCTAAAGATAACTAAATTAACCCATAAGTAGGGAGAAAACATATGTTCTTTTTAGTACTATCAATTTACCCCCAGAGCAAAAGTTGAATATGTTATTGAGTTAATGCTAGGGACAACTTTGATTTCTATTGCTCCATACAGAATGGTCCCGACCGAGCTAAAAGAATTAAAAGCTCAGTTGCAAGAACTAATCGAAAGAGGTTTTATTTATCCGAGTACATCACCATGGGGTGCACCTATTTTATTTGTGAAGAAGAAAGATTGGTTGATGAGATTGTGTATAGACTATCGATAATTAAACAAAGTCACAATAAAGAATAAATAACTGTTGTCCCGTGTTGATAATTTATTTGATCAGCTGAAAGGTGCCACAGTTTTTCAAAGATTGATCTCAGATTCGGTTACTATCAGTTGAGAATGAAAGATGTTGATGTATCAAAAATAACATTCAGAACTCGTTACGGACAATATGAGTTTTTAGTTATGCCTTTTGGATTGATGAACACTCTAGCAGAGTTTATGGATTTGATGAATCGGGGTTTTCAGCCATATCTTGACAGCTTTATTGTTGTTGTTATTGATGACATCTTAATTTATTCTAAAAATGAATTAGAGCATGCTCAACATTTGAAGATTGTATTACAAACCCTGCATGAAAAACAATTGTATGCCAAGTTTAGTAAATGCGAGTTTTGGTTGAAAGAAGTTGGATTTCTTAGGCATGTAATCTTAGTTGAAGGAATATGAGTAGATCCAAGAAAAATCTCTATTATTCTGAACTAGAAACCTCCACGAATGTTTCTGAGGTACGTAGTTTCTTGGGTTTAGCTGGCTATTATCATTGGTTTTTTAAAAACTTCTCGATAATAGTGTTACCTATGACGAAGCTATTATAAAAAGATGTTAGTTTTATATGGTCTACAAAGTGTCAGCAAAGTTTCAATTAGTTGAAAAATATGTTGACGGAGGCATCAGTGTTGACACAACCTAAATTAGGAAAAGATTTTATGGTCTACAGTGATGCTTCTCTAAGAGGTTTGGGATGTGTTTTAATGCAAGAGGGCAAGGTTATTTGTATGCATCTCGATAGCTTAAGACTCACGAAAAGAACTACCCGACACATGATATAGAAATAGATGCAGTTGTTTTTGCATTGAAGATTTGGTGTTACTAAAAGATTATGATCTAGTGATAGATTACCATACAGGAAAAGAAAACATCATTATCGATGCTTTGAGTCGTAATCTCTCTTTGCTCTCCGAGCAATGAATGCTGAACCTCAATTGAAGTGTGGCAGTTCTATTTTAATCGAGCTGAGGGCTAAACCTTTGTTTTTACATGATATTCAGGAGCTATAATTTAATGATTCAAATTTCCTGGTTAAAAGAAGAATGGTTGAAAGTGGTCATACATCTTAATTTAATATTGGTGTGGATAATAGTTTATATTTTCGTACTCAATTATGTGTACCTAATGATTTACAGCTCAAGCAGAGCATTTTAAATGAAGCTCATAACAGTGTTCATTTGTTACACCTGGGAGGCACGAAAATGTATTATGATTTGAAGCAAATATACTAGTGTTCGAGAATGAAACGTGAAATTTTTGAGTTTGTCTCTAAATTCCTTGTGTGTCAATAGATAAAAGTGGAGCATCAAGTTCCTTACAGTTTGAAGCAAATGGGAATAGGTAACTATGGACTTTGTATCAGGGTTACCATTGACGCCAAGAAGGAAAAATATGATTTGGGTGATAGTTGATCAGTTAATGAAGTCCGTACATTTTATACCCCTATGTACAAATTATTCACTTGATAAACTGGTAGAGTTGTATATACCAGAGATAGACAGATTGCTCGGGGTTCCATCGTCGATAATTTTTGATAGAGTTTGAGGTTTACTTCCATGTTTTGGGTAAATTACACGAAGCTTTCGGTACCAAATTGAAATTCAATATAGCTTTCCATCCGTAAATGGATTGTCAATCAGAACGGGTAATTTAGGTACTAGAAGACATGCTCTGATGTTGTATATTCGAGTTTGAAGGTAGTTGGGAAAATTTTATTTCGTTGGTTAAATTTACTTATAATAACAGTTACCAATCGAGCATTAACATGGAACCATATGAGGCTTTGTATGGTCGAAAATGTAGAACTCCTTTATACTAGACTAAATTAAGACAGAAAAAGCTTTCCAGAAGTGATTTGATTTGCAAAATTGAAGAAAAAGTCAAAGTGATACAAGATTGTTTAAAAGTTATTTCTGGTCGTCAGAAGTCATATGCTGATTTACAAAGGAAAAAAGTTGAATTTCGAGTCGATGACAGAGTGTTTTTAAAAAGTACCGCCCTGGAAAAAATTTTCGTTTTCGTCGAAAAGGGAAGCTTAGTCCCCAATTCATTGGGCCACATGAGATTACTGTGTATGTTGGATTGTTAGCTTATCGTTTAGCTTTACCATCTTATTTAGAGAAAATTCATAGTGTCTTTCATGTATCAATGTTGTGACGGTACAGATCTAATCCCTCACATGTAATTTCACCCACTGATGTGGAAATCGAACCTAATATATCGTATAGTGAGGAACCATTAGAATCATGGCTCGGGAAGTCAAAGAATTAAGACATAAACATATATTTTTGGTCAACTTCCTTTGGCACTATCACGGGGTCGAAGAAGCTCCCTGGGAACCAGAAGAAGCTATGAAAGAGCAATACCCAAACCTATTTTCTGGTAAGATTTTCGAGGACGAAAATACCTTTTAAAGGGGAAGAGTTGTAACATCCTGATTTCTAGAGGTGTCAGAAATAGTGGTTTTGGCACCATGATTTCGATGAACGAATTAGTATTTTAATGTTTATTTAATGTCTATAGGGTTATATTAGGGTCAGATGAAGTTTTCGTTGAGAAATTTTAAGGTTTCAATGGATAATTAAGTAAAATGACTAAATTGTAAAAGATGTAAAAGTTGAAGACTAATTTGTTAAAGGGATCAAATGTTTATGAAATGTTTAACTAATGGACTTAGATGGTAATAATACCATATTTTGAAGTAGTGGATGTTTATGGATTTGGTTTTGTTGAAATTTTAATGTTTTTAAAAGGTTAAATAGGTAATTATGTAAATGATACTTTTAAACAAAAGAAAGAAAAAAAGTGAATCATCTTCAACCTTTTTATTTTGCTTCCAAAATTGAAACACCATAGTTAAGAGATGAGCTAGGTTTGGCCAACCCATTTGCTATTGCATGGTATGTAAGTTTGTCTCCTTTTTAGTGATTTCTATGTTTTCTGATCATTTTAGCCTAATCTAGCTAACCCGGGGGTCAATTCATAGATTTGTTAAAAATCTATGGACTTTCCATGAGTGAATTGAATGTGTTTTGAACTTAGTTGATAGATTATTAAGGTTATTTTCATAATATGAATATTTTGTATAGAAATTTTAACTAGTTTTGAGTATAAGGACTAAATAGACATAATCTTTAAAATGGCATCCTTTATTTTCTAATATTCAAATGCTTAGAGGCTGTAGAGGGGCCATAAGGAATTCAGCATTAATGTTGTATGCTATTGTGAAAATTTTGTAAATTTTGGGCATAAGGAGTAAATTGGATAAAAGGTAAAAGTTTAGGATAAAAATGTAAAATGTCATTAAATGGTTAATTGCATAAAGGTAAGTGTTTTAAAATGTTTAAGTTGGTTAATTGAATTAATTTATTATATTTAGATCAAGAAATTGACCAGTCTGTTGAGAAATGGGGAAAAGGAAAAGTTGTCGAGTGATCGTCATCGCTTTTCGTTAACTACCGTACTCTGTAAGTTTGTATTATAATTATTCCAATGTTTTTTTATAAGTTTTACTTGATACATATTTTACTATAGTTAGATTTAATGTTATTATTATCCATTGATTGATTAGAAAATAAATAGAAAAATGAATATAGTAGGTACTTGATGTACTTTATCTAGCAGGCCTTGAGTCGGTGTTTATTAAGTAGGCCTTGAGCTGGTGATTATTTAGCAGGCCTCGAGTTTGCGTTTATTTAATAGGTCTTGAACATGTGATTATTTAGCAGGCTTTGAGCTGGTGACTTGTTAGCAGGTACTATGTACTGGTGATATAAACCATAACAATGGCTTGAGATCCTACATGTGTTGCAAACACTCTGAAGCTCGTGTGAGCAACATCGTGAGCCGATTACAGTTCTAAAGTTAACTCGAATAAGTATTATTAATTTTGATTACCTGAGATGAGATGTTATTGTAACGATGATTTGGTTTATAATCAGTTATCATGTGGTATCTTAATGTTATACAAAATTCGGGTTTAAATGTTTTGGAAAGTTTAAACAATGGTATATGAGTAAAAATTATTCGTTACATACTTTGTACATTTTATAATTAAGCTAAAGGTATGTGATGTTTATTTACGAACTTATTAAGCTATATGAAAGCTTACTTTGTCTTGGTTGTATTTTCTTGTAGGTTGTCAGAGTTTTGTTGTTGATTGGAAGTTCGAGAGATCACACTATCCAGCATTTTATTCAATAGTTATTTTTTAATTTTGGCTTGGTTATAAATGGCATGTATATAGGATGATGTTATGTTAAGGTTGTTAATGTCTTGGTATTTTTGTTGTAAATATCTTGGGGTTAAAGTTGGTATAAGTTTTGATAAAGGTGACCTTTTGGTAATGAATGTTTATAGTTATCTTTGTAAGGGCACCTTGATTGGTATATGATGTCAAGTTTTTTGTTAATGTTGTTGGTTCATGATACTTAAATAGATGAAATGAATAGATTTGAGAACTTGTATGCAAACTAATTTGATATGAAACGTATTTGTTTTAATTTGGTAATTGAATTGTGGTGCCAATGGTGGCACATTGGTTTGGCACTTAGGTTGTATGTTTTGATATGTTTTGAACTTGTTTGAATGCATTTGAAGGTATAAAAATGTTTGATTTTAGGTTTAGTTTGTTGCCCAAGTAATATGTGAAAGTTACCTTGATTTTTAAGTCATTTTTAGGTACACACAGGCTGGGACACAGGCTATTAGACGGTCATGTGTCTTGTTATCTTCCATTGCAGTGTGGTTCACACGGGCATAGTGAGTTACACGGCCATGTGACCCTAAAAAAATACGGGTATAGTGAGTTACACAGTCGTGTGACCCTAAAGAACACGGGCATAGTGAGTTACACGGTTTGAGCACACGGGCGTGGCGTGTGGGGTAACCGCACGGTCATGTTTGAAGCCACATGGGCTGGCCTTTTTCACTCGGCCGTGTGACCCTTATTTTCACTTTACACTTAAAATTTTGTAGAAGTTTCAATTTAATCCAAATTTGATTTCAGTTTGTTTTCAATGTTCTCTAAGCTCGATTTAGATCTTAAATTGCTTGTAAAGCATGGAAATGATTGGTGATAAGTTATTTTTTTATTATGTTAAATTTTTATAGCTGTTAATAAAATATATATATATATGAAACGGATCCAAGAATTGTTTATACGTAAGGATTCAAGATTTGATCTCTTCCTTTAGAAGTTAGAAACAGAGTCGTTGTCATTGGATTTGTGAAATTAGGTGTGGGGATTTTTCTTAATAAAATATATGATGTTGTTTTTATTCGAGATAATATATATATGAAAGGATTAAATAATTTTTTAATAAAATTTATGAGAAGTAAAAATGGGTGAATACGCTAATTATTCATATGGATTGATAAAATCCGATAAAAAGGAGGATTCCAAGTAAGTGATTCTGAAACTTCAGATCTATGATTATGTGATTCTTTTTATAAACGTGATATTGTATATTTTCCTACTACTCATGATATGTGATATATGGCGATATTGGTTATGCATGTATTATAAACATGACATCGATTTATTGAGATTCTGATTCGTATGTTGAGCATGCTATTATTCTGATTATGATTCACATGTTAAGCATGTCATTATTCTGATTATGATTCTCATGTTAAGCATGTCATTATTCTGATTCTGATTCGCATGTTAAGCATGCCACTGTGATAAACCATAATAAGATTGATTCGCATGTAAAGCATGCCTAATGAAATTATGTTATGTGTGTCTTATCACATACATGGGGTTGGGATAATGTTGTACGGAGGAAGATTCTGGCAGTTTAATAATCTACAATTTTTGGTGGCTTGACCACAATATTTTTTTCTGGCAGCTCGATTGCAATATCTGATGGCTTGTCCACATTATTGTTGTGTTATTAGATGAACGAGCTCTAGGGAACTCATTATGGTGTGTAGCAGAGATTTGTAGGAATTGTTTTCTGAAAAATTTGCATTTTTTTCTAAAAAAAGCGTTGCATTGACATTATCATTATGCATTCTAATAAATGTGATTCTGTGGTTGTATATTTATGTATATATATGATCTGTTAAATTGATGATGTTTTGTATTAATTTTTGTTAATATGATTTGTAACCACATTGGGCTTTAAAAAGCTCACCTTTTTAAGTTTCTGACTTTTCAGATAATAATCGAGGTTAGGATGGGTTCAGTATATAGAGGTGCACTCGAATTGATAAGTAAAACTGAATTTTTCATAACAATGTCAAACTTAACTCAACGATTGTATTTTTCATAATAACTTTCAAAATCCTACTTCCTAAGGACTGACTAAACTTGACTCTGATACGAATAATATTGTAACACCTATACCAGACCCAATCATCAGATCCAGACTACTAGGTGCTACACTTAAACTGATATTTAACTAACACATTGATAATACATATCCCGCCATTTATGACTTAATTGAGTTATCTAATTGACCACACCCTAAGACTTTATTTCGATTATGTAACCTTAATAAGATATAAAATATTTCACAAATTAGTTTAAAATATATCGAATATTTAATTAGTTTGGAAATAATATCCTTTTCAAAGCTAATTACAAATAAGATTCTCACCCTGGGACTCCACCTCAAGGTCACACCGTTGTTTACATACTACATCTAAAGAGCATGTCTGTCAAAGTCTGGCGGATTCTGGACTAGTCCCTCCTCGAATCTTTACCTTCTTCCTTATTACCTACAATATATAATGTCACAAACTTAAGTTCAAATGAACTTAGTGAGTTATTCACACCTTGTATTAACAGAATGTTAATAAGCTGACACTTTATGATTTTGAAATAAAGTTTGACTGTTTATACTACGACAATTCACTAATCTCATTGGCGTGGTAATTACATCGCACGATCTAGCTCACTTGTACTTCGTATATCATCTTTATAGACTCCATTGCTTAATTATTTGGTACTTTGACGTTTTGTTAAGAGTTTATCGTGTTTTAATGATTTTTTGTTATTATGATCAAAACTTGTCGAAAAATTTTGATACCTTGAAACGTGTAGTTTTGTGTAGTTTAAAGGTTGAGAATTAGTCGTAGATGAATATGTCGATTAATGAAACTTGTTTCATACGAAAAGATTAAGTGTTGACCGAGTTATTTGAATTTTAAGTTTGTCATGCTAAAGGTTTTGGTTAGAATAGAATGTAGCTTAAGGCTCACTGTTTAGGACAAGTTATTAATTGATTGTTGATTGAATATTTGTGTGGTTTGTCTTGTTGGAGTGTCAGAGTCAATAGGACCTTCAACGAGTAGAGACAAAGGCAAAGAAAAGCTTGTCAAAGCTTTCAATTTTTGACGGGAGCTGATTTTCGGTGAGTATTTTGGATTGATCGCTCTCAAGCAAATCACTGTTTATTTGGGAATTTAGAAGTAGCCTAAACCCCTACTCTAAATTTTGAGTCTAAGTGTTCTTACCTTTATGACAGAATGGGTTGTATGAATGTTGTAGAAATTGAGATTGTGGACTTCTGAATACGAATGTAGTGCTATAATATATGGCATGAACATGAGATGAATGTTGTGTATGTGAATATGAGGGTATGTTAAACATGCCATGTGATAGAGATTAAAGTGATATGAATGAGTATGTGCAATGAAAATGTACAGAATAATTAATATGTAATTGTGTGTTTTACCACAGATATTTTGGCCTTGTGATTTATTGAGACCGTTGGATATAGTTGGCATGTCATAGGATTATGAGTACTCATTTACATGTGTTGTGATACTGGGCGCTGAGGCCCAGGGATAGAACTCAAAGAGATAAGGGAATGTGAGCCAAGCTCCATTCATCGGGATATGTATGTGTGGTGTATTGGAGAGTGTTAGCTATACGCTTCACTTATGGGATATGACTAACTCAATGAGCTATGTGTGGTGTGGAGGAGATCTGTGTATCCAAAGAGTGGTAATAAAGACCACTTTATGTTTCATCTTCTCAAGAGCCAATCTATCATAATTTGTACTTATATGTGATTCTTGTGATTAAATGCATGACTATGGATATATATATGATTGTATGCGAGTCACATGTGTAAAACATCATGTTGTATGTTTCATTGATGTTTCTAGTTGACTTGTTTGCTCAAGTGGTTACTCTAAGCATTCACCGAGCTTGTAAAGCTCACCCACTCCATTCTTTACCATTGCAAATACTTAGTGCCGATGTGAATGGTGTGGCCATCGAGGGGTGATCCAAGCTACTCTTTAGTTGTTATAGTAAGTGTTATTAAATATTCTTGAGTATTTAGGTTAAGAGAATGAGATAGACGTTGATTTTGGTTTTGTTGAGTATGTTTTGGATTAGTTGTTTGCATGTTAATTATGATCAGAAGCATTGGAATTTGGATATGGTATTTTGAATTATTGCTTTAGTCGTTTGATGCTTAATTGATTAAATGGATGTAACATGATGTTTAACAATTGAGTTTGAATGTTTTAAATGCAAATGTATGTTGAATTTTTGTTAGAAGAAGTAGGGGTATCGAGACTAAGGCTTAAAAACGATACCTCTGTACTCATGAAAGTGCAGGGAGTTAGAATACGAAATTGGTATCGATACCATAGTCTGAGTATCGATACTCGAGGGGAATTTATCGATACCCTGTGAATGGTACCGTTATTTTTCGATAAGTTTGGTTTCAGGTGGGAAATAGTGAGCTATTTTGGTATCGATATTACATGTGGTATCGATACCACTAAGAATAAATATTGATACCTTATATTTAGTATCGACACCTACGTAACCTTTTTAGGAAATTTTGCTATGAGGTCCCAAAGGCTGATAAATGCTCAAATTTAGTTCAAATGTTGTATGTTTGCTCAACTAAGCTTCAAATTGAGTACGCATGACTCGTAATTGGCTTCTAAGTACTATCGTTAAAAGAAATTAAAGAGATGCCTGATCACTTAATAAAAGTAGTCTTGATGGATAAGGAGTGTGACGATGATGTAATGTCTTAGCATTCCGGCTATGGGACCGGGCCGAGTATAGGGTGTTACACTGAGGAAGTGAAGTAGTCTAGTGGTTTAATGCTCCTTAGCTATCCTAGTGGTCCTAAGTTCAAGTCCACACCTTTTTATTTAAATTTTTACACAAAAACCCATGTGATTATTAAGCTTTCTGTCCACCCCATAGCTTCCATGAATCATTCTTCCATTATGGGTCAAACTTACCATAAGTTGAGGGAGCATGATCCCCCTTTTTACTCCATGACTCCCTCTGCTGCCATTTCATCTCACCCTTGCCATAGAAGAGGTTCATTGAACCTAGACCAAGATGACCAACCTCTTATCTCATTCACCCACCTCTCATTGTCGTCCCCTCCTCCCTCTCTCCCATTTCTCTCTTTTCCTCTTCTATTCGTACCTATTTTCTCTCTTTTTGCAAAACCACCACCCTTTTCTCTTTTCATTTTTCTTCCTTCCTCCACCATGACCGAACCCTTTTAGCCACTATTCCACTTCCTCCTCTTTCTTTTCCCCATCATCGCCCATTGTCACCGTGACCACCACTACAAGCCACCGTGAATTCTACTCTCCTCCATCCCTCTTCCTTTCATCGCAATATTTCACCTTTGCTTTGTTGAACCTCCACCATTTATTTTTACTACACCCTTCACCAAACAGCCACTTCACTTGTCACTGAACTGTCACCATCACCGTTGCCGCTGGTGGTTGAGTTTCTACTCTCTTTCTCCTTATTTCTTTAGCATTCTTTTTATTTTGATTAAGCTTATACCCTCTTTGTTTTAATAATTCTTTTAGATCACCCAATTCTCTGATTTCATGTCTATATCAATCCATCGACCATCTCGAATTGATTAAGTGTATAAAAGTGGTTATTCGATCATCAACTTCTTCTTTTAGTGTTTTCCTCTCTTGGCCAAATGGTATAGTGGTAATAGAAGTTATTTTTCTTTCACGTGTTAACACTACTCTTTATATTCTTTGAAGGGTCGAACGATAACAATAGGAGAGATCCTTAATAATAGACAACCGTGGGGGAAGTGTTATGGTAAGATTTTTAGTGACTAATTTATTAGTAATAAATACCTTTGATAGATCCTAACCAATATACGTTGTTGTGTGTTAGATATGTCTTTCGGGTTTAGATCCAAGCGAGATCGCTACTAGGGGATTGTGGCATTTTGGATCTATGAGAAAGGTGTGGGCTCAATACCATTAAGACTAAATATAATGTTGCAATAAACAAATTATGTTAATATTAAAATTGAGATTAAATGCAAGTACAATGAGCACTTCAAAGGAGGGTTAAACTCATCGAAAAGGATTACCAAGTAAGTAAACCAAACCAAAAGATTCTATGAAAGCATGATATATGTTGTGATGGTAACTGTGATTGTGATATATATGTAAATCTCATCCTTATGATATGTAGTACATGGCATGTGTGATACTTTTGATGATCTAAAGCATGTGATATTTATATATGTGTATGTGTAAATTTGAGATCCATGATCTAATGTGAACAGCATGTTAAAACATGTTAAAGTGATTATAAGTAATTAATATGTGATATGTGATTATAAGAGCATGTTTACATGCCTAAATGTAAAAGTGAATAATATGTGTTAAAAAGTGAAATTGCCATATCACATGCATAGGGTGGGTTTGTGAAAGGTGGAAGTAAGAGGTAGTTTATTTGCAAATTAGTGGTGGCTTGTCCACAAAGTGTTACCAGTGGCAGTTTATCTATAAATCAGTGGTTGTTTGTCCACAAATGGTGTTTCGGATGGACGAGTTCTAGGGAACTTGATATTGGTGTGTAGCGAAGATGGGTAGGAGATTTTATAAAATGTGTATCATTTTAAAGTATGCATCAACATGTTCATGCATAAGTTTCAGTGTTTGAACTTGTGATTATTGTGATGATTGATATGTTAAGATTGATATTTTGATTTGTATGTAATTTTATTTGTGTTGATCTCACATTGGGCCTTTTAAAGCTTACCCATTTTACTTATGTGTTTCAGATAATCCTCGTGGTTAGGACTCGGATGCGGTCATCGATGATGCTCTCAGAAATGGCTTTTTATAAATATGGATTCTTATTACACTTGGGACTTTTATGTACTTTATTACTATTTGGGATTTTATTTTATGTTAGACTATAGAACTTTGGTATGGGATTTTTAAACTCTAGACATTTGGACATTTGCATGGATTATACTTGGATTGAATAAATTGGATTTTTTCCTAATCAAACTATTTTGGCAAAATTCAATATATCAAATCTAAATTAAAAGAACCACTAAGTTGATTTCCAAATAATAATGAAGGATTTTTTTATCAAATTTTCAAAATTATCCTCATCATTTTTTTAAAGAAATAATAGCATGTCTTTTCAAAAATGAATGAACGTGCTTCAACTAAATGTTTTTGCCATATTTATGGCTCATGTAATTGCTTAGATTGGGCCGTAATGTCTAGGCCTAATTTGAGGGATTACATTTAGTGGTATCATAGCTCGATTCAAAACTTAGATGATAGGTAAAATGTTTTCGAAAACACTTCATGCATTATAAAAAGGTATTTTTTGGGAAAAACATGTCCCAAGTTAAAATTGTTGTAAAAAAATCTGAGACTCCTGAAGTCGATCCGAGGTAAGTTTTCATTAGATTTGAAACTATAGACTGTGAAAACTCTAGATTGTGAAAACAATAGATAGTGAGACAACTGTAAATTGACCTGAAACTTCGATTAAAAAATATTCATGATAACATAAAAACTTACCTCTATTGACAGAAAATTCATAAAACTTAAAATAAGTACTCACAGAGTTAGAAATCTGAAATGAGAGCTTGCGGAGAGCAAGGTCAAGGAACCCAGATTGACACGTCCACATCCCAAATGCGAACTCCTGAGCCAGCGGTGAAAAACGTTGAACGTGCACCCAATATTGAGGAGAGTCAACATGAGCCAAAGAACGAGGCTGTATCATAGCCCATGCTTCGAGTGTTAGAGCGAGTGGCGGGTGCTCAGACTGGGGCCAACAGTCATGGTACTATAACTGAGAAGCTGCGTTTGAGTAGAGCTGAACTATTTAAAGGTGTTGCAGGAATAACCCCCACAATAGCTAAATACTAGTTGGAGGCTGTAGAGAGGATTTTATGCACCCCAAAGCTAAAGCTTAAGGGGACTATGTCACTACTACGAGATGAGGCTTATCGTTGGTGGCAGGCCGTTGTGAGAGGTACTTAAGCTGATCGACTAACGTGGGAGTATTTCCTGGATGCCTTCCGGAAGAAATATGTGGGCATGAGGTACATTCAGGCCGGAAGACTAGAATTTATTGAGCTCAAGCAAGGTAACTTGTTCGTGACTAAATACAAGACTGATTTTCTAAGGCTTAGTTGTTATGCTCCGTGTATGGTTGCGACTGAGCAGGATAAGTGTTCCCGATTTGAGTTTGGGCTAAGATCCAAGCTAATGATGCAAGTGGCCCTACTTCAAGAAAGGGTTTTCGAAGCTTTGGTGGAGAAAACCAAAATCAGTGAGGAAGTTAGGTGCATAAAGCGAGAAAGCAAGGAGCAAGTGAGAGTTCCTACGAAGAGAGAATCAGGCCCTAATATGAAGGCTCTATGTCCAGTTAAGTGAGCTAGAGAGGATCGACCTCGCCAGAACTTCATTGTAGCGGGAGGTAGAATTCAGAACTATGCCACTTATGGCAAGAGACGTTCAGGTGACTGTTGGAAGAGCATGGGTGCATGCCTGAAGTGCGGGTCACTGAATCACAAGATCTGAGACTGTCCACAACTTAATGAATAGATGCAAGAACTGAGACAAAATCGAGCCTCGAACTAAAGAGCTAGACAGCAGCCCCAAAGAGCTCAGGGCTAGAATAGAGGCGGAAACACTAGGCAAAGGAAGCAAGCACCAGATCAAGGTGCTAATTGGGCAGATGCGAGGCAACCAGCACTTGTGTATGTGACTAGGCACAGAGAGGATCGTGATGCAGTAGACGTGATAGCAGGTACTTCTACCGTTACTGTTGTTCCATACTTTGCATTAATTGATATAGGTTCTACCCACCCGTATTCGTCTTGTGTGATGGCTGATAAGCTGGGAATTCGGGTAGAGGAGACTGTAAGCGATGTAACTGTCCTTAGTCCCTTAAGGCAATTTGTGCTTGTGATCAAGATATATAGGAAATGTCCGTTACAAGTCCAAGGTGAGGTTTTTCCTGTTGATCTAATGGAATTACCTTTTGGAGAATTTGATCTCATATTGGGCATAGATTGGTTAAGTGAGCATCAGTTTAGTCTTAATTGTGATATGAAATGGGTTACCTTGAATACTCCAAATGGGAACGAAATAAATATGATCAGGGAGCATCGAAATTATTTATCAAATGTGATCTATGCCTTAGTAACGTATAATTTGATCTGTATTGTAACACCCTAAAATAGGCCTAGGAGTTTTAGGGGTATTTTAGGGATTTTAGCCTTAGAGTATTCGAAATTTTGCGACATGGTTTACTGATAATTTCTTTTACTATGGTTTTTTGAAAACTAAATCAATTTTTGAAAATGAGTTTTAAAAACCTTTAATTTTGAAAATAGGATTGATTTGTAAAAGAGTCAAAACTTAGAGTTTTTAAGAGGCAATTAGACTAGATTTTTAAATTCAACCTAAAAACCCCATTTATAGTTTCATTTCATGATAGTTTTCTCTCCAAAGCTTTGTATGTCGTCCCTTGTTTCCTCTTGCTCTTCCAATCGATTTTTGATTTCTAAACTATAATTTCTTGATTTCCATCAACATTCAAGCCTTAAAACCTCCATTAAATACCAAGAAAAGCACCCAAAATCGCTATTGATTCTCCATTATCAAGCTTGTGAATTTTTTGGGTTTTTGATCAAACACTTAACTTTTCATCGTCTAAGGCAACAATTCAACTTCTAAACAGTTTTAGATGTTGTTTAGTCTTTAAAACTAAGTTTTTAGCTATTAAATCGTATGTTTTAAATAAAAGCCAAAAATTGACTCGTTAATGCTGGATTTTAGGATTTTGAGTAAAAATGTGGTTTCAAAGTGTTTTTCAACATGTTTTAACATGATTAGAAGGTTTCTAAACTTACTTTAAGGTTTTGTTAAGGATTTCTAAGGTTTTAATGAGTTTTCATAAAAAATGTCCATTGTACGTCGAAAATTTTTGATACCCTGAATTGAGTATTTTGTGTAGTTAAAGGTTGAGAATTAGTCGTAAGTGATTAAATAGATGAATGGAATCAGTTTTAGGAAAAAATATTAAGTAGAGACCAAGATATTCGAATTTTAAGTTTTCTATGTCGAAGGTTTCGATCAAAAGAGAACCTAGTTTAGGCTTGTGTTTTTTGATTGTTTGATGTGAGTCTTTGGCTAAATGTTGATTGTGTTGTTGTGTGATTTACTTTGTTGAAGCATTGCAATCAATAGGACCTTCTACCAGTAGAGATAAAGGCAAGGAAAAGCCCGTTTGAGCTTTTAATTTTTCGACGAAAGTGTGTAATTGGTGAGTTTTGGAATAATTGCTTGTGGACATGATTCAATGCATTATTTGGGAATTTAGTAGTAGCCTAAAGCCCTACTCTAAATTCTAAGTATAAGCTTTCATATCGAAGGGTTTGGTCAAAAGGGAATGTAACACCCTGAATTTTGGGCCTAGAAGAAATAGGTTTTGAACAAGGGAACAGTTAGAAGACTGCACATAAATATTTAGTTGTGTAAGAAAGTGACACTGCTTCAGTGGCTAAGTGATTTAGGAGTGTTTGAAAGTGTCTGAGAAGTTAGGGGTTCAAGTCTTGGCTTCTGCAAAATTTTTGGTTTTGCTCTTAATTGAATCTGGACAGTGGCGTTTAGGCTTTATAAATATTAGTGTCTGTTTTATGACACAAAAAGAGCTTGTGGTCTAGTGGCAAGGTGGTGTGTTGTGTAACTGTGAGGTTTGAGGTTCAAGTCCTAGGTTGCGCAATGGAGTATTTATTTTGCTGCTTGAGTCGTGTATGTGGCAGAGTTGGAGTGAAATACTGCCAAAGGAAGTTTAAACTGGTCATAGAGGGAGTTGAGGAGAAATCGGTGGAGTGATAAGAGGAGAGATTTGTGGAGAAAATCGAGGAGTTGTTGAGAGGAAGAGTTGTGCCGAAATTGGACTCTAGCACTCAAGGAATTTCGGCTAGGGGGATTGCTAGTGCTGAATTTGGCTTTTGACATTTTGTGCAATTAGAGTCTTGTGTTGTTTTCTCTTTTTGTTTGGTTCTGGTCAATTTCGTATTGCAGCTATTGTTTTTGGCAAGTTTCTTCTCAGGCTTGTACATTTTTCTATTCCGTTTTCTCCTTTCCTCTTCTCTCTGTTGGCCAAATAACCCTCCCTTCTCCCATCTCCTTTTTGCTACCAAACCTTTTCTTTTCTCTTTTCCCTTTCCATCTCCCTCTTGGCCGAATTTCATTCCTCCCCTCCTCTTTTTCTTTGACTAAATGTTCTCCGCTCTCTCTGTTTTGATTTTTACCTGCTATTATTTTATTTTTCCTTTTGAACTAAGAACTATCTCATTTCTTGGTATGGGGTTTAGCCGATTGTACTCCTCTATTCGATCACTTCCTGCGCTGATCTTCTTTTCACCACTGTTGCTATTCAAGTGCTGCAAGTATTGCAGATTATCGGTAAGTTGCGATGCGCCTCACTTTTCGTTTTAATCGGTTCCTTTCTAATCTTTATCTTTAAGCCGAATACCCCTCCTGGCCACTATTATGGCCTAGTTTAGTCTACGAAAGTCATTGTTGTGGTACAGATTATCGTTGCAGCGTGTGATCACTTTTGGGTTAGCGGTTTGGAACAGTAGGGTTGCCCACATACAAGCAAGGTAAAGATAGTGATTTTTGGTTGTGTCTTGTAAAAGAGGGTGTCTCACCCTAACGGTTAAAGGACTGATGTTGGATTATGATGAATCTAGGTTAGGTACGTGGAGGTTGCGCTATTCTCGTAATCAGGTGTGTAATCACACTCTCTTTCAACTGCAAATCGGTAAAAGCCAAAAAGCCAGAAAAAACGGCGCTGAGACCATAAGGGCGTGGGAACGCTCGAGTGGTAAACCGGGACCATGAAACCCAGTGTGGGACTGTAGAGGGCCCCATGAGCGTTATCATAGGCTTAGGCCGAAATGGGCCTATAAAATTATTAAAATACCCTCGATGGGTAAAATTATCGAAATACCCTCGATGGGTAATTTACCAAAATACCCCTGATGGGTAAAATTACTGAAATACCCCCGATGGGTAAAATTACCAAAATACCCTCGATGGGTAAAATTATCGAAATACCCTCGATGGGTAAAATTACCGAAATACCCCTGATGGGTAAAATTATCAAAATACCCCCGATGGGTAAAATTATTGAAATACCCTCGATGGATAAAATTACTGAAATACTCTCGAAGGGTAAAATTACCGAAATACCCTCGATGGGTAAAATTATCGAAATACCCTCGATGGGTAAAATTACTGAAATACCCTCGATGGGTAAAATTACCAAAATACCCTCGATGGGTAAAATTCTCAAAATACCCTCGATGGATAAAATTATCAAAATAACCTCAATGGGTAAAATTACCAAAATACCCCCGAAGGGTAAAATGATCGAAATACCCTCGATGGGTAAAATTACCAAAATACCCTTAAAGGGTAAAATGACCGTTATACCCTTAAGAGATGAAATGACTATTATGGCCTTATGTTGTCTGACCGTTTTGCTTTATAATATTTATATGACTGTTACTGAGTATGACATATTGCATACACGTATGATCTATGACCTGACATACTGCATGGGGTTGGGATTCTAATATCTGTACTGGTGGCTTTGCCATAAATACTGTTACTAGCAGCTTTGTTGCATTACTGATACTGGTAGCTCTGTTGCATTACTGTTACTAGCAGTTTTGCTGCGTTACTATTACTGACAGCTTGCTGCGATATTAGTGTGTTGGCTGGGTGGGTCGATTTTATCCCCACATGGTGTGTTGGTGGTACAGAGTGGTGTGTTGGCTGGATTGGGATTGGTTGCATTACTACATTTGCACTGTTACTGTATTGGGCTAAGGCCCACACTCTATTACTGTATTGGCCTATGGCTCACACCCTGCTACTGTATAGGGCTCAGGCCCAGACTAATTTCTGCATGTTGCATGCTGATTGTTTGGTAGAAGATTACACACTGAGTTTTCATAAACTCACCCTCTCTTCTAACTGTGTAGGTAATCTTCAGCCATAGACGGTTCGGTGCAGTGAGGGACTCGGAGGTGGCCACACAATCACTACTGTATACTTTAGCTTCTACATTTATTTTAATTAATAAGTTGGGTTTTGGTTTTTGTAATAAGGCCTTTTAATTTGGTTTTAAATTTTTAATAAGGTTTTTACTTTTATATTTTATATTGCTAATTATTTGAAAATGGATTTTCAAAATAATTACTGTTTTCAAAGACACGAGCTTTAAACGTTAGAGTTTTTAAAATGCTTCCGCGTTTTAAATCAACTCAATATAACAAGAAGTAGATAACAAGGTAAACATTTTTGACGATATGATTTGTTAAATAATAATAAAGGGGTTTTTTAACCTAGAAACAAATTTTTACCAACGAGTTCAATTTTTGCTAAACACCTCAATGCGACACCGCTAGATTTGGCCATAACTCCTAGGCCAGGTTTGGGGTGTTACAAGGAACCTAGCTTACGCTTGTATTTTTGATTGTTTGATGTGAGTTTTTAGCTGAATGTTGATTGTGTTGTTGTGTGATTTACTTTCTTAAAGCATTGGAATCGATAGAACCTTCTATGAGTAGAGATAAAGGCAAGAAGAAGCTAGTTTGAGCTTTTAACTTTTTAACGAAAGCATAATTGGTGAGTGTTTGGAATAATTTCTTATGGACATGATTCAATTTGTTATTTGGGAATTTAGTAGTAGCCTAAAGCCCTACTCTAAATTCCGAGTGTAAGCTTTCTTATACCTATATTATCTTGTGAACTGGGCTTATATGTTTGTGAATATGTGAATTGAGATGAGATGCTATAACATGTGATATGTGGTTATGCTAATTGTTGTCAAAATGTGTACATGTTATGTATATGTTAAATGTTAGTAATAGTGTTTTTCTAAATATGCAAATATGTAGTGATAGTGCACGAAAAATCGGTAAGTGATATGTGTTGGATTTCAAATTATTTGGCCTTGTAATCTTGAAACTGTTGGATATAGTTGACATGCCATAGGATTATGAGTACTCACCTATATGTACAGTGATTTTAGGCATTGAGGCCCTAGGACATGTTGGAGGGATAAGGGAATGTGAGCTAAGCTCCATTCAACGGGACATGTAAGGAGAAATAAGGAGAGTGTTAGCTTTATGCTTCACTTTTGGGACGTGTTTGACTCTATGAGCTATGTGGTGTGTTGGGGATCCATGTGTCGGATAAATGGTGATAGTGCCCACTTTTACATTTCATAGCTCAAGCGTCAATTTATCTATAAACATGTTTTTTAGTATTGTGATATATGCTTGAATGTTATGTGATTATATGAGTATTATGATATCTGCTTGAATGTTATTTGATTATATTAGTATTGTGATATATGCTTGGATGTTATGTGATTATATGAGTATTGTGATATATGCTTAAAAGTGAATATGATTACCATGTAAATGAACTAGTAAATAATGCAAGAGTAAGTATAATATGACACTAGAGTTGGAACTATTGATGTAACGCCCCTAACCTGTATCCATCGCCAAAATAGGGTTACAAAGTATTATCGAAAAATCGTAACATAAAAACATTCATTTCCAGACATTTCATAAATCATATCTTAGTCCAATCAAACACATGCATATTTTCCCTGATTTGAGCCCTCGAGGCCTTAGAAACACTTTAAAAACGATTCAGGACTAAATCAAAAACATTTAGAACTTTATGGAAAAAGATAGAAAATTTTACATTATAGGGGTCACATGCCCGTGTCTCAAGCCATGTGGACATTCAAAATAGGGACACACGGCCATGTCCTAGCCCGTATTCGTGTTCATGTAATGCTCGTGTGCCAGGCCGTGTAACTTTCAGAAAAACACCTTTAAAACCTACAAGGGACACACGGCAGTTCGCATGGCCGTGTGTCACATACAGCTAAGACACACGCCCGTGTCTTAGGCCATGTGGACAGGAATAGGCCAAATTCAAACCATTTCTTTCACCCAATTCAAGCACACACCAACAAGCCATTTGCGCATTCATTCAAATCTTAAAACATACCTAAAAGATGCACAATAAGACCAATTCCAAAAGTCATTTATCCATACAACCAATATGCCAAAAGGCACCTCAAACACAATGTATCAAATATACCTAAACATATGCATATTTAACCATTCATCAACTAACTTATTTTTCATACCAAAACATATCACAATTTACACATTTCAACCATACCATACTAGATTCATGCCATGTCAAAGTAACACTACCATTTTGACCATTTCTCATATGCATCAAAACCATATAAATGACACAAATCTAGCCATTTCCAAATAGTACCAATAGCCAACATATATGTATACCTTACTTCAATCATGCACATCTATTTAAAACCTTTCTAAAGCATATCATAACTTGACCATGTTGTGGTCAATTCATCACCTATCACTTTGGCCATTCAAACACGCATTATCACATTGTCAAAACAACACACATTAATAAGGCATCAAAAGTACCAAGGTTACATCAACCAAAATGACATATACATGCTAAGCTCACCAACTAACATGAACCACAAGTCCACTTATACATGGCAATATAACCTTGATCAAGATATCAAAATCTACCAATATAATCGTTGGATAGTGTGATAGTTCTCCGACGAGCTTCCAAACTGATTGAGCTTCCAATAATCTGTAAAGTAAGAGAAAGATAAATACGTAAGCAATGAATGCTTAGTAAGCTCGTAGAACATGAAACATAACTTATCACTTCAATACTATAATATATAGGTTAACACCAATACTTTAAACTTAGTATAAACCTATTGAACACCATTCGACTCACAATTGAGTATATACATCAACATCACATATACTTTTCATATAAAAATATTGGGATTTATAAGTCGTAATACATATCATCAACCTTTTCATAAGATTATGAATCATTCTATTTACTTACTTTCCCTTCCATTCCAAATGATTAGCATAAGCCTAAACAACATTATCATTTCACGAATTAGTGTATTTATCCATGATATAGGTAAATTCTTCCATAGCATAATTAAACTTCTTATATATAAGTACATCATTTATCATATCAAACCTTTTATAATATCATAATACATCCCTATTATGAACTTACCGTTTCATTCCCATTTCTTACCCATTTCATATGAATAGTACAAAGCATAAGCATAAAAATCAATCATAACCAGAAGCTTGGCACAAGCCTAAGCACATCAATAACACATGTTAGTTCATCAATTCATAATTCACTTGAATTAACATAAGATAAACTAATGGTACATGAACATACTTCTCTTAAATGCATCATTTCCATGAACATAACATACTTCCATATAAATTTCTATTTCAATCCTTTTCATAATTTCATGACATAGTTCATTCGAATACATACCTTTCCTTTCCCTTTTATAATTTCATGACATAGTTCATTTGAACACATACCTTTCCTTTCCTTTTTCATGCCCGTTGAACCGTTTAGAATATCATTGGATATGCAGGATAGCTCACACTAAGTTTTTCAACATATAACTGTAACATTTCCTTTCCTTTATATCATTGCTCAAACGAGCTGTGAAATGGGCCTGCTCACACGAGCTGTGGGTCTGCTCATACGAGCTGTGGAGTATCCACAACAAATGCCAGACCTCAGCCATTAGTAGGACATTCAGGACCAGCACCTAAAAATATGATAACCCTAATGGCATTTCATTTGTATCCTATGAATTCCTGAGGTTTAAATGGGGCTCGATAGTCGTCGAAACATCATTGAATTTCTATCGTTTCTTTACATGATAAATTTTCACAATAACATATTTATTGATTCATTTACTATAAAACCACACATTAAACCTTCAATTTAATCAACATATAAGTGACTATAGTTCATACGACTTACTTGGCTATAAATTGCAGAAATGTCAAAGTATGGGGGCTTTTTGGTAATTTTCTATTCTCCTCGATTTTCCACTCGATCTTGCCCTAAATTAATAATTTCATTAAATTTATTATTTTAGACAGCAAAATCAATCCATTTTATTTAGTCCTTTTTGACATTTTACAAAATTGCCCTCAACTTTTCATTTTTATTTAATTTAGTCCTTGAGCCTAAAACATGCAAATTAACCATTTTCATTGAAAGTGCATATCAGCCATATGCTACTAGCATCCAATACAACCCAAATTTGTAAAAATTTAGCATTTAGTCCTTGTATTTTTACTATTTCAATAATATAATTCTTAATCGTTAAATTCATCAAAATCACTTAATAAAATACTTATAGATAACAACTAATACCTCAAATTCATCATTTAACATCTAAAATCACAAATATTCATCAATGGCAACATTCAAAATCCTTAATAGTTTCAAAATCAAAGGTACAAGCTAGCTGGACCTAGTTGCAACGATTTCAAAAACATCAAAATTACTAAAAATGGGTAAGAATTACTTACCATGCATGAGGAAATCACCATGGCTAAACCTAACTTAACTTCCATTGACATTCAATTGTATTGGAGAAGAAAACCAAAAAGATGATACTAATTTAGCCTTTTATTGTCTTTAATTAATTTAATTATAAAATTGCCATTTTGTCCACTTAAAAATCATCCAAATTTCATACTTTTAGTTGCCCAAAACTTGCCACTAAATCCTTAAATGGTTTAATTACCATTTATTCCCTTTTCCTTTATTCAATAAGCCATGTAATCATTCAAATCAAATAGTTATCAAATTTTACATCTTTTACGATTTAGTCTTTTTTAATTAATTAACTATCGAAATATTAAAATTTAATAACGAAAATTCAATACAACCTTAATAACACTTTTTAAATATTTATAAAAATATTTAAAGCTCAGTTTATAGAAACGAGGTCCCTATACCTCATTTTCTAAAACCACTTGACTTCAGGGTCTTACCACTTAAATTAATTAATCATTTATATAACATAAATTATCATATAAAACCTTTTTAAAACCATAATTCACTCATAAATATTAAATAGTAATATTTACGAACTTACTCGTCAAATTTGTGGCCTCGAAACCACTATTTCTGACACCACTGAAAAATGGGTTGTTATAGTTGAGGTTGTGCTATATGATTGTTTCGTTAATGCTTGATGAATTGTTTACATGGTAATTGTTCTAGGCATTCACTGAGCTTGTTGCTTTCAAACCCTTGCAGAGTAGTTAAGTACCATTGTGAGTGGTGTGATTCCGAAGGGTGATCCAAGCAAGTCCATTTCCGTGATTTTATAGGTGTTATTGTTATTTGTTTTCCTTTTAGGAATAAGGCAATGTGGTAGACTTTATTTGGTATTTACCATGTTGTTTTGGATGCTTCAATAGATTATTTATTCCTAAGTTTATGAGATTCGTTTCGTATTACATTGATTATTGCTTGGACTTACTTTCGATGTTTGAGACTATTACTATGGCTGTTTTGATGTTTATTTGATGATGGTATGATAAAATGATGAATTGGTACAAGTGGGAATCACTTATATGCTTAAAATATTGTATTTTTATGGTCTGAAGCAGAGGTATTGATTTTCATATTGTAAAAATGATACCTCTGTGATTTTGAAATGTGCAAAAGTCAGAATCATAAATCGGTATCGATACCCTTTCACGAGTATCAATATTCAGGGTAATTTTCGATACTTTTTCAATTATACTGATATTTTCTGTGTTTTGATTTTAGGCGAGAAACATAATGTTGATTTGGTACCGATTTTTCATACGATATCGATACTGTGTGAGGAAAATATCAATACCCATGTTCTAGTATCGATATTTATGTGGTTGTCTTGGAAATTTTGCTAAGTGATCCTAATGCATGTTCAATTATTACTATAAGTTTATTTGAAGTATGTTTAGCATGTTCTAATGATGATTGATATATATTTGACTAAAAATTTATAAGATCACTGATAAAGAGGATGATTTCTTAATAATATGACAATTTACTATGAGTATGGCATGAGACAATGGTGTGGCATCCTAATATTCGGGCTTGGTGACCAAGCTAGTTATAAGGTGTTACACGTAAAGGATGTAAGGCCTATCTAGCATATATCTTGGATACAAAGGTGGATGGTGCATTGTTGGAGAATATTCGTGTAGTGAAAGAGTTTCCATACGTCTTTCCAAAAGAGTTGCCAGGTTTACCTCCAGAATGTGAGGTCGAGTTTGGAATTGAGTTGTTGCCTGGGACAGAATCGGTGTCTATTGCACCTTTTTCGCATGGCACCTAAAGAGCTTAAAGAGCTCAAAGTATAGTTGCAAGAGTTAATTGATCATGGCTTCATAAGGACAAGTGTATCACCATGGGGAGCTCCAGTCTTATTTGTGAAGAAGAAGGATGGGTCGATGAGGCTTTGTATTGATTTCGTTAGTTGAACAAACTAACTGTGAAGTATAAGGACCCTTTGCCGAGGATCGACGATCTTTTTTATCAATTCATGGGTGCCACAGTTTTCTCTAAGATTGATTTGAGATCAAGTTATTATTAGTTGCAAGTGAGAGAGGTTAATATACCTGAAACTGCTTTCAGAACTCGGTATGGGCACTATGAATTTCTAGTGATGCCCTTCAGACTTACGAATGCTCCCGCCACTTTCATGGATATCATGAATAGAGTCTTTCAACCTTATCTTGATCAGTTTGTAGTGGTCTTCATTGATGATATTCTGATCTACTCCAAGTCTGAGTTGGAGCATAAGGAACACTTAAGGTTATTCCTTCAAACCTTACATGAGAAAAATTTGTACACGAAGCTAACTGTGTGTTTTGGCTCCAAAAAGTGATGTTTTTAGGACACGTGGTGTCTACTAAGGGTATCCGTGTTGACCCCAAGAAGATCGAGGTTGTTTTGGATTGGAAGCAGCCTAAGAACGTTAGTGAGGTTTAGAGTTTTCTCGGACTTGCTAAGTATTATTGGGGGTTTGTTAAAGGATTTTCGTTGATTGTGGCACTGATGACAAAGATATTGAGAAAGAGTACACTGTTTAAATGGACTGATGAACAGCAAGCTAGTTTTCAATAGCTCAGGGTAGTATTAACCTAGGCCTCCGTATTGATCCAACCCTAGTTTGGTAAAGATTATGTGGTTTACAGTGTGACGCTTCTCATACAAGACTTGGATGTGTATTGATGCAAAATGGGAAAGTAGTAACATATGCCTCAAGGAAAATCAAACCACATGAGTGTAACTATCCAATGCATAACCTTGAATTGGCTGTAGTGGTTTTCGCTCTTAAGATCTGGAGGCACTACCTTTATAGGGAGAAGTACGTCATCTACACAAATCATAAGAGTCTTAAGTATCTCCTTACTCAGAAGGAGTTGAACTTGGGACAGAGGCATTGTACAAAGCTACTTAAGGACTACGACTACACTATTGAGTATCATCCAGGTAAAGCTAATGTCGTGGCTGATGCATTGAGTAGAAACGCGATGAGTGAATTAAGAGCAATGTTTGCTAGGTTGAGTTTGTTTGATGATGGAGGCTTACTTGCGGAATTAAATGTGTGACCTACTCTGTTGGAGGATATTAAGTTGAAACAGTTATTGGATACATCTTTAGCACCTCATGTAAAACTTATCAATGAGGGCAAGACTTCGAATTTACTTTTAATTCTGAGGGAGTTTTGTGTTATCGTGGGAGATATTATGTACCTTCAGATTTAGAGTTTAGACAGTCTATTTTGAGAGAAGCGCATAGTAGTCTTTACGCTATGCATTATCGCATGTGAATGTGTAATTTGAATGTGCAAGGATACACGTCGAATCAAGTAATAAAGTGATAAGTGAGTATCATCTCCACAAGCCTTGGAATTGACTGAAATAATTGGTTATGCTATTACTACAAAATTGACTAATTAAACTGTGCAAAAGAAACATGTGATTAATTGATAAAGAAAAGTAATGAATGGATTAATAAAATCAATTATGAATAAAAAATATGCTGGGGAAATTAAAATGTTGTGGCAATTATCAAAGAATAAGCGGGAAAGAGTTTGTACTGTTGAATGATAAAGGTTGGAATTACTCAGGATTATTTCTATAACATAATAATGCCATGACAAAATCTTGACCATTCTACTGCTTAGAGAATCACTACTGCAATCTGATTCTTTTGAAACACAGACTTTGAGCTATCATTCTAAGTTTTTGTATGCCTAAAAAACTCAAGAATGATATCCAGATATTTCTCTTTTTCCATGTACAGATTGCAACTTTTACGTCTAGAGTGCAACAAATATTCTTTTGAATACTTGCCTGTATCAACCGATTATAATCCAATCTAATTAATCTTTTCAGAATTAAATTAGATCTAATAGCATGCCACACAGTCATCTATATCTAGAGCTTGCATACATGCATTTAAAATAATCACAAATCGAATGAAACAATATCCTACTCAAAATCTAACCATGGGCATTAAAGATAATAAAAATTGACCCAAATAATTCCAACCCAATGAGAATTAGCTCATGGGTTGAACATTCAAGTCCATAACAAAACCATTCAACATCATTGTTTAAATTCATGAATCACAAAGTTCAAATCAAAAAATAAAGGCAGAACTAAAGGAAGCTTTCGCTACTCCAGCTTTCACTCTACTAATGAGATTTGATGCAAAACCTAAGGCAGATTCCTCTTCCCCTTCCTTGCGTCTGTAATTCTTTTGCTCAATAAGCTGCTACCTTTTCCTCTCTTTTTCTGAGATTTTTACGAGAATCTGCTGTAGAGAGATTAAAATTGTTTTCTCATTCTTTTCTCTCTCCCCCATACTCCTTTTTCTCTTTTCTCTTTCCTTTTTTATAGGGTAGGTCCCTCCCTCTCATTACAACCTTTTGCTTCCTCTTTTTCAAGGTGGTTTATCTAGTACAAGTACAGCTGGCTGAAAGTGACATGGACTGAGTGTTGCGTCATCTTCCTGGAATTTCCATGGGATTCGTGTTGGCAATCTAACCAACATTTTGTCATGGCAATATTTCACTTACTTCATTTTCCTACTCTTTTTTCTCTTCTCTTCTTCATCTTGCACCTATTGCCAACCACAAACAACACCTTTCTTTCCCAATAATAGAAGTAACAAATAATAACATTTATAGCACAATACAAGCTTTGTTATGTAATGTTCTAAAAATATCTAAAAATGCATACATATTTACTTAATTACAAACAATTAATTTCATCTGAGTGATTGTTGACCAATTGACTAAGTCTGCCTATTTTCTACTAGTGCATACTGACTACTCGTTATCGAGGTTGGCAAAGTTGTATATCTTCAAAATTGTGAGACTTCATGGGGTACGGGTTTCTATCATTTTTTATCAGGATCCTCGTTTCAAGTCTCAATTTTGGAAGAAACTGTATGGGGCACTTGGTACGAGGTTAAACTTCAATATAACTTTTCATCCACAATCTAATGGGCAATCTGAGAGTTTTATCTAGATTCTCGATGATATGTTGATAGGTTGTCTGATTGATCTTTGAGGCATTTGGGAGGAACATCTGTCGCTTGCTGAATTTGCGTATAATAAATGTAACACCCCTCACCCGTCTCTATTACTAGATTAGGGTTACGGAGTGTTACCGAACAAAACAGGACATTCCACTTCACTTTAGAACAATTAAACAGGCAATTAATAACCATAAAACAAAAAATTCAATTCATGGTATAAATACACTTACGGGCCTTAAATCAGGCTTACTGGGCCCTAAATATAGATTAGAAACAATTGGGGTCAAATTGAAACAAAAAAATCAAAAAAATCTTGAAATTTTGCAAAACAGGGGGTCACACGGTCGTGTGGCTAGGCCGTTTGACATAGCCTAAACCGTGTAGACATTCGAAAACAGGACCCACGGTCGTGTCCCAGCCTGTGTGTCCGCCTATGTGACTATTCAAAGTTGGGTCACACGACCATGTCGCAGGTCGTGCGCCAGTCCATGTGACAAACTGTTTTGGCTCATACGACCCTGTTGCAGGTTGTGTGTTAGGTCGTTTCGATATTGCACCTAAAATCAATCATTACACATGACAATGTGTGGTGATCGTGTGTGGCACGCAATCGTGTGACAACGTGTGTCCCAGGTCGTATGCACCATTTTTTACCCTTAAAATCAAGTTTACCAAAATGTTTACTTGAGACACAAATATACCATTTACCAACCTTTAAACATATTAAAAACACACTTAAACAAGATCAAAACATGTCAGAATCAACATAACACATAAATTTAAAAGCCTATCCAATGTACCCTCATTGGTACCACAAATAAACATCTATACAATTCAATTTCAATGTCATGGTTTCATACCTTAACCATACATCATATACTTACCATTTCATTCACACTTTAATATAACAAAAGCCATCTAAAACACAAAACACTCACAAGTGTCCAAAACCCATACTTACATATATACATTTATATGCCAACATCAAGTCATTTAGGCAGATAAACTTAAACCACGTCTCTAACAGCCCAAATTTGGGGCTAGTCGGAATAGTGGTTTCGGGACCACAAATTTGACGAGAAAAAAATTTATTTTCATTATATTTTTATGGTCTATGATTTCACAAAATGATTTCGTGAAAATTTCGTTCGAAAATTTGACGTTTGGGCACTCAATTTGTCAAAAGGACTAAATTGTAAAAAGTGCAAAAGTTGAGTTTTATATGTTAGAGGTGTCCAATTGTTATGAAATTTTAAATTGGACGTCTTTATATGGTAATTATACCATTGGTTAAGTTGGTGGACAAAAATGGGTATGGTTAGGCATGTTTCCAAAGTTTTTCATTAAGGGCATTTTGGTCATTTAGTTATTAAAATGAATTAAAAACAAAATTAAAAGCCAATTTTTGTCCATCTTCAACCCCTAGGCCAAAAATTGCATGGAGAAACCATGGCTAGGGTTTTTCAAGCTTCTAAGCTCGATTGTAAGTTCGTTCTATCCCCATTTTTAATGATTTTTACGTTTTTGAAATCCTCGTAACAATATTTACCTATTTTTACCATTTTGTTGAACTAGGGTTTGTATTTAAAAATTTACCCATGAATGATATGCATGTATTTTGATGTTTATTGGAAGAATATGAATGTTTGGAGTGTGATAAACGATTTGTACTAAGTAATTTTCGATGAAAATGCCTAAAAGGATTAATTTGTAAAAGTTATAAAATACGTCACAAGTGTGTGAATAAGTGAGTATTGTGGACTGCTGTAGTTATGAAAATGGTTCAGCTAGGCCTAAAATGCAAGGAAATTGAATAAAAATTATTTTACGAGCCTAGGGGCAAAATTGTAATTTTGTAAAACTTTAGGGGCAAAAACATAATTTTTCCAAAGTATGATTTTTGGACTAGAATGAATAGTGTGAAGGTTATATAAGTTAAATGTATTGTTATAAATCAAGAAAGACGAGAAATTGAAATTGATCGATAAAAAGACAAGTGAGAAAAAGTGAAAAATTCCCGAATGAACCTTTGGAATAAAAAAGGGATACGAATAAAGTGACAGAAATGATCACATGTGTGACACGGATTGTGTGTAGGCCTCTATGTAAAAGTGAAAGTGATGGCCATGTGTGTAGTACTATGTGCAGGCTACTACGTGTACCGGAATGATAGGTCGCATGTGTAGTACTATGTGCAGGCTACTATGCGTACCGGATAGTTTCGATCACGTGTGTAGTACTACGTGCAGGCTACTATATGTATCGGATGGTAATGGTCACATGTGTAGTACTATGTGCAGGCTACTATGTGAACCGAACATCATTGATTAGTAAGGTGGTTGCTATGTGCTGATTCCACCGGACATCATTGATTAATACGGTGGTTGCTATGTGCTGAATCCACCGAGTATCTGTTATTATTCCGAAGTGTTCATCAGGAAATTGACTAAGTGTAATTGAATAAAGAATATAGGTGTGGAATTGAATTGAATATCGACTTAGAAATGGAAAACTAAATTTTGAATTGAATTGTGATTGAAAGTGAAAAAGTGAAATTATGAAAGAGTACATTTAGCAATAGAATAGTTTAGACAGCAAAGTTGTGTGACTTTGAAAAATCACCAAAAATGGTGGAGATTGAATTAGAGGCTGAATAATATATGAAATTTAAGCTTAATGAGTCTATTTTCACATAAAAGAAACAGAGCAAGAAAAAGAGTTATATATTTTGAGATATTTGAAGTTTAGTTAGATAGAGTTAGAATGAGTTCGGAATCCCCTGTTCTAACTTTGGAAACTTGTAAAAACTTGTAAAAAAATAATTTTGGGATAAAGTTTATATTTTTAGAATCCTAAGTTAATCTATTTTTAAGAGAAACAAATGGAAACAATATCTGAATTTTGTTCAATGAGATAATTAATTTTTACTGAAGAGAGGTCAGAACTATTGAGCAGTGAAATAGGGGAAATTTAAAGAATAAACTGTACTATTTGGCTAAGCAAAAAATTCTAAAATTTTATGGTAAGAAGATATGTGAATCTAGTTTTGGGGAAAATTTACGTTTCTTAATTTGGAGTTTTGTAGCTCCAGGTAAAAATAATTTAGTGACTCTGACTCAAATAGACAGCTTTGAATATACATGTGAGTGAATAGTGAAATTGTAGTTAATGTTGTTTAAGTGTGTTATACACATTAAGGATGTGGAATGGAGAGGAGGAGGAGGAAAATTGGAAGAACATATGAATGATTTGTGTATAATTGGCCATATGCTCGATTATAATCGATAAAGGATTGAAAAGAAATGATGTTTATAATTGTGCATTATTAGTTATAGTTAAAGTTCATGTGAGAAAATAAAGTTTCATAGTATGTGCATGTGGTATACTTGGTATATGATTTGGTATGTAGCAATGTCAGAAATGGTTTATGAATTAACTCATTTTGATAAGTTTGATACATAAATAAATGTGGTGCTTATCCATGCTTATAATGCTTATACTATATGTTTATTTGGCTAGCATGTTTGGTGTGTATGCTTAGGCTTTAGCCAAGTTGTGGCTGGATTACGCCACATTAAATTTATAAAATTATGCATTTAGATGGTAAATGTCTAGATGGAAATATGCTTGTGATCATAAAAGGGTGGTAAGGTTTAAAGTTTGTAATCTTTATTAAAATGGTTTATCATGTGGTTAGTCTTCAAAAAGACTAGCTTGCGACTATGGTTGAGTGTAATGTTTATATCTTGTGTGATATGCATAGGAAACGGGAGTGGAAAGGAAATGAAATACTAGGTTCATGCTTGAAGAGTAAAATCATGCATAAAGGGGATGTTAAGTTAAACGATAAATATGTATTAGTATTGAACTTAATGAAATTGAATTGTACGTGAATTAAATGGAAATTGCAAATGATATGATGTGAATTAAATGAATTATTGTAGTATTGAAATGTATATTGGATTGAGAAATTGAATTGAATCGTGAACATGAGAATCGTGAATTAAATGAAATGGAAATGAAGTATTGAATTGCATGAGTATGTATTGGGTCTCAGAAGCCCTATTTGTTACAAATATAGTATTTTTGAATTTATAACGTGAAGATTTATAAAAGCATGTTAAAAATTTGAAGAGTTTAAATTTGAATGAAATTTTATAACTCAGTTTAACATGTTTATAAGTGTATGTGTTTTAGTAATGCCTCGTACCCTATTCCAGCATCGAATACATGTAAGGGGTGTTACAATGTGACATCGCCAGATTCGATCATAACGTTTAGACCGGATTTGGGGTGTTACAACGTCACATTTGCAATAGCATAAAATAAACTCCTATTACAAGCCATTTATAACTGATAACCAAAACCCCCAAAAACTACCAATATAATGAATGGATAGTGTGATGGTGCTCGGACAATATTTCCAACCGATCTAACTTTCCGCTGATCTAGAAGAAAATAAAACAACTAACGTAAGCAATAATGCTTAGTAAGTTCGTATAAAGGCAACTTTAACTTACTGAACATTTTAAGTTAAACAGCCAAGCATGATTTCATTATATTATATGCTAACTTTCATTTCCTATACACACCACCTCACAAGGTTAATTGGTGTAACATTGCATATATAAATATAAATTCAAATACTCATTTCAAACGTCCTTTATTCCATATTAATATTCTTATGAATATTTTTGTATAAACAATTCATATAACCATTACATATGTATATATAATTTTCCATATAAGCATTTCGTATAATCATTTCACTTAAACATTTCATCTTACCATATCATTTACACATTTAACATATAACCATTATGTAAATCACATTTCATTTCAAACGTCCATATAAACATATAATCCTTGAATCACTTACTTCTGTTAAACAATGTGAAAACTAAATAAATAGATTAGTCATATCTGTCAATCATTTACGAGGCACTTATAGGATTAGTACCGAAAATGGTTCATCATATGTTTCCTGAACTATAATAATTCAATCCAAACTAATTCATATATGTATACACAAAATCATCAATGTGAAACATGTTATAGAATCATTTTTGATACAATTTTCAAATGGCATACATCAATATTTCAACACTAAACACATATTTTCATAGCCCAGTGAACTATAGCAACTTGACTCGGATACTCGGGTAACTACACCACACCAAAAGCACCAAAGTTGCATAACAGAGGCACCAAAGTGTAGACAGTAGAACAAATGTGCAATCAAAGGCACTAAAGTGCAAATAAGGCACCGAAGTGCAATCAGAGGCATCGAAGTGCAATCTCATACAAATGCGTGTTATTGGCAATCCAATCGTATCCTAATCGTATACTATGTCCAAATGGGCATTTTAACAAAATCCGTAACTTTCATAAATTAGAGGCACTTCCATGTTTCTCAATACACATGCTGTAAACAAATTGTAGTCACTTAAAATCACATATATCATATTTCACAAGTATTCAATAGCTTTGAAATAAGTCCTTTCTCACCTTGTACTCAGTTATAATATTTTGGTTCTCAACTCACAAATTAAACATCATATATATACATTCACAATTCAGCAGTAAACATTATATATATAAATATGTACATTTCTATACCTATGAACTTACCTAAATTACGCTTTCAGTTGACTCGCAAGGACTAATCAATAATTTTCTCTTTTCTCCGGTTAACCTCCATACGATTCAATTCTTGATCTATTACGATTGAATTCAATTTATCAAATTCAAATTCATATTCCAACACACTTTTATGCATGTGAACTTTAATTTTTCATTATTTACACATTTTCCCATAACTTTTACATTTCTCACAATTTAGTCCATAAACTCGAAATTCCAAATTTACCAAAATTTCATAATTTCTCATGGTAACCAAATTTTCACTTATACAACTACAGCTCATAATTATTCCAAATTCACAAGAATTCCCTATAAATTTTAATATTTTAACAATTGAGTCCTTTAACTAAAAACTAACAAAAATCACTTTACAAATAATTCTTAATCAACAATTAAGACTACAAATTTACTATTTAACATCAAGAACAACTAAGATTAATTAATGGTAAAATCCAAAATCTTTAATACTTCAAAAAACGAAAGTGTGGGTTAGTTGGACCTAGTTGTAACGATCTCAAAAACATAAAAATTACAACAAACAGGCTCGATTTTCATACCACGCATTAAGAATAAGCTTGACCGAAACCCCCAGCTCAACAATGGTGACTTTGGGTGAGGAAGAAGAAAATGAAAGAGACAATTTTGGCTTTGTTTATTTTAACATATAATATTTAATTTAAATAAATTTTAACATATAAAAACCTTTAAAACTAAGGCAATAACTGTCCATTCCATTAAAAGTGGTTTAATTATCACTTAAACCTTCTAACATGTATTAATGAAGCATTTTAACTAATAAAATCAATAGCGATCAAGTTTTAAAGTTTTTACGATTTAGTCCTTTTTAATTAATTATCTATCCAAACCTTAAGATTTTTGGACCAAAATTTAATACACCTATATAATCACTCCGTAAATATTTAATAAAATATCTATAGGTTTAGTTTATAGAAACGAGATCCCGATACCTTATTTTCCAAAACCACTTGACTTTCGGGACAACCACTTATACTTAACTATTTATTAATTAACTAAAATCCATCAATTCAATATTCAATATAAAATTATTATTGACTCGTATAATTTATATACTAATTTTTTACAGATTTACTCATCAGGTTTATGGTCCCGAAACTACTATTTTCGACACCAGTAAAAAATGGGTTGTTACAACTCTTACCCCCTTAAGAATTTCGTCCTCGAAATTTCTTACCTAGAAATAGTTTCAATTACTGTGTTCTGGAAAACTCTTCGATTGACCAAATTATATTTGTCCGCACTAACTTGTTCTCACTCCATTTTGATTAGCATAATGGAGTTCTACATTTCCATTCGTGAAAAGCTTGAAACAGTATATGCAATCAACAGTAAACTTTTGCAACCGCCTGCCTATTTGTGCCATAGCTTCATAAAATTTATTTCGAAATCTAAAGGTGAACTCAGACATATGCAACTCTACTAGCTGTTCTAATGAGTAATTCGATCAGGCAATCTTGGTTTGAACTCTGAAATTTCACATTTTATTCCTAACCATCAATACATTTGTTTCAAGTCACTGTACATTTTGTTGCTACCAGGTTAAAATCACAAAGACGCTACTAGGAACCTTGAATAAGATGCCTTGTATAAATTCAGAATTGTTCTACACATATTCAATTTATGAAATATAGATTATGGCCATCAATATTGAAATTGGTGCTCTAATCATTCTGAACATATTCCAATTTAGCTAACAAATTTAAAACAACATCATTTAAGAAAATTTTGACATGTATTTAAACTGAATCAATACCAGAGCTTCTATCAATAAAGTTTTCGACTAGTTAAAACTCTGGTAACACTTAACTAATCAAACAAATTTAACGTGTCCCTATAATAGCTTCATCATCGATAATATAATTATCGATAAATTCATAATAATTCATCTGTCAAAAAGTGGTTAAGAAACCTGATTCATCATATCCAATAATGCTAATAGAGCATTAGTCAATCCAAAATAACATATCTAGAAACTCGTAATATCCACAACAGGTTCTAAATATTGCTTTCGACGTATCAATATCTTTGACTCGCAACTGATAATAACCAAATCTGGGATCAAACTCCATAAGCATTATGGCATCTTATAGATGATTCAATAAATTATCAATAGAAGACAACGAATATTTTCTCTTCATAGTAACTTTATTCAACTACCGGTAATCCATGCACAATTTCATCGACCCATCGTTTTTCTTTTTCAAAATAGTACAGATGTGTCTCAGGATAATACACTTGATCGAATTAAACCTCTATTAATTAATTCTTGCAACTGAGCTTTTAATTCTTTTAATTCGGTTGAAATCGCTCTATACGAAGAGATAAAAAAATGAAAGCAGTCAAGTTGTAACACCCCTAACCTGTATCCGTCGCCAGAACAGGGTTAAAGAGCATTACCAGAGTTATCAAATCAAACGAATAAAAATTTCAAACATTTCAAATCATATCTGTAATCATATTTAAAACAATCCAAATCATACATGTTGTCCCTTATATGAGCCCTCGAGGCTCTAAAAAAAGTTAGAAACAAGTCGAGACTAAATCGAAAACTTAGAGAATTTTTTAGAAAATAGCAAAAATTTTCTACACTGCACGGCTCACACGGCCGTGTGGGCATTTGAAGTAGGGACACACGGCCATGTCCCAGCCCATGTCCGTGCCCGTGTAACTCACTGACTTGGGTCACATGGCCAAGCCACATGCCCATGTTCTAAGCCGTGTGCCCTTCAAAATAATCTCACACGCCCGTGTGCTACGCAGTGTGCTAGGCCGTGTAATAGCATGACTTGCAACCTTTTGAAAGCTACAGGGGACAAATAGCCATGTTGCCTAGCTGTGTGTCACACATGGCTGAGACACACACCCGTTTCTCTGCCCGTGTGGATGAAAAATAGGCCATTTCCAAGCCATTTTTCTCACCCAACAAGACATGTACCTACAAGCACATTTGCACACAATTACCAGCCATAACAAGGCACTAAAATCATGCATACATGTGATATAATAACATACAACCAATATGCCCAAAGGCACTTCAATGACTACATCAAAACATGTACAACCATGTACTCAATTTGGCCAAAATAATCAAATAACTTCTAGGCATTTTTATATCTATACATACCATTTAATTTACTTACCAAAACATACTAAATGGTGCTAACCATGCCATTCAACTACTAGCATTAACATTCAAATATGCCATTTCCAACAAAGTACCAATTCACTACATTTCTAAACAAGACACATGACATAAATAATATGCAAATTCATTACTAACATTTCATCTTCCTTCATTCAAACACCTAACTGAATATAATTGCCTAGCATAACAACTTAAATTCATCAACATTAAACCATCCATAAGCGATTTCATTCATACCAATTTATGAAATCGAAAGATACATATGTACATCCTAGAAAACAAAGTGTCTAAACACACAATTTAGTGATTCACTTTTATACCAAAATGAACTAGACATGTATACATATATACATATAGCCATATATACATGCCACAATCCCAAAAGAGTTCAAAAGCTACTAACGATGATGGATAGTGTGAGTCGAAGTTTCGATCCATCCCAAGTCAGCAAAAGTAATGTACAAAATGACACATAAACTCGTATAAGCTTATAAAACTTAGTAAGTACATAGCAATTTATTTAACTTAACATTAAATGAGTGAACTCCTATTTTGGTTAATAAATGTTACCGAAACATAACCACGGCACGAAAGTGCTATCAGGAGTACTGAAGTACAACAGAGGCACATAAGTGCAATTAGAGTTACCGAAGTACAACAGGGGCACGTAAGTGCGATCAGGGGTATTGAAGTACAATAAGGGCATGTAACTGTGATCAGGGGTACTAAAGTACAACAGGGGCACGTAAGTGCGATCAAGGGTATAATTATATAATAATTAACTACTTGATTATAAAATACAATTACATAAGGAAATCAAATGATATAATTTAATTACTATGAACTTACATCGACACTATCGCGAAGGAGTACGATCGACTAATCCACAACTTTTGCCTCCCCTCAATTTAAATTCGATTGAGATCTATCTTAATCTAAATATAAAAATTCAACCAATTTAATAACTAGTCTATTCAATTCAATCCAAATTCACATGTTAGCAAAATTACAATTTTGCCCCTATACATTTAATTTCTTTTCAATTTCCTAAAGCTCAATAAATGAAATTCATGCAAATCCATCCCTAGCCCAAGCTAGCCAAATTTCATATAAGTCCCTATCAACTCATAAAATTCATTATTTCACAATTTACACCAAGAACTTTTCAAAATTTTCAATTTAACCACTAATTGACATTTTTAACAAAATTCACTTTACAAAAGTTGTTTATCTAACAACATATATTCATTTTCTTCCACCAAACATCAAATTCACATGATTTCATTCATGGTAACACCCTATACTTTTAATAGTTTTGCAAATTAGTCCATGGGCTAGCTAGATTAAGTTATAAACGTAAAAATCATTAAAAACTGAGTTAAAACTCGTACCATGCAATCCCAAAAGCTCAACCGAACTTTCAAGCTCCAAAAATGGGGGTTTCCAAGCCTAATTCCGGTGGAGAAGAAAGCTCATGAAGATGAGCAATAATTTTACTATTATTTGTTTTATGATTATTTTACTAATTACCATTTTAACCATAGTTTTTAACCTTTAAAAATTAACTAAACCATGCCCATTTTTGTCCATTAACCAAATCAATGGAATAATTACAACATAAAACCTCCAACCATTTAAATTCATAGCTAATAACTCCCTTTAATTTATAGAACTAAGTTTTGCACCTTTGGAATTTAATCCTTTTTTATCAAATTAAGCACGCAAACGGTAAAATTTCTTAACGAAATTTTTATACGATACTACTAACATGTTGTAAACATTAAAATAATAAATAAATAGATATTCACACATCAGATTTGTGGTCCCAAAACCATTGTTCCAATTCCACTAAAAACGGGCTTTTACACCAGTAAACTAGTTCTATAGCAAGCTCAACTTCTCATTCTGACCGTAAACTCAACAATTTCTTCGTATAACCATCTAAAAACTCATAATCTGTCAATACCTGATAAATTTCCATTTCTGATACTCTGGAATCCAGGACTTACACATAAAAATTACATCACAACCTGTTTGGATCAATTCTATACCAATGTTACTAAAATCATAGTCGAAATACAATCAAACTTAGTAAATTCAACAGAATCAATTCACCATTCTAGCACCTCAATTCAATCCGTTTCCGTTAATAATTCACTATGGCAGCTTAAACAGTCAACCAAATTCATTCCTAGATTAACACCAAATTTGATAAAAAATAGTAACATCAAATTAAAAAAATAATAATAATCTTGAATTTTCAGTGAACCCTAATTGTAAATCTAGTCATCTATCAATTGATTCAATCAGTAACCCCTTTCTTGTTACCAACGTATTACATATATACAAATGCATCGGTCAAAAAATTAACTAATACATATACTATAACATCAAAGATAGAAAAGATACCAGTAATAAAATTAGGACTGAGGCCTCCTCGCGTGCTCAGATCACAAAGACTCTAGTGAAAACTCAAAATTCAAATCGAACCGCTATGTCTTTTGTTTCACTTCGATTGACTATTGTTGTGCCTTAAATTTCTGATCATTAGTCTCTCGTAGAATTAACAGCAAGTCTTAAATTTTGATCTTTATTTAACTCAGTTTGATTTGGCAATGTTTCTTAAAATAATAAGGAAATCCACAAATTAAGTAGAATCTGCCTTTTAAACTACACACTCCAAAATGATTTTAGCCACAATGGTTGCACTCAGGTCTTTTTACATTTCAAACACTACCGTACTAGCTACTGAAGTTATCGATGGTCTCATATTATTTTGTTTCAATCTATCTTTGTCAAAAAACCCTGATGGCCTTGGAAATAACTACATGGTCCTTTCATTTATCATTGACAAAAAAGTAGAATATGTTCTATATACACTCTGTTTATTGAAGTCTTAAACTCATGTCTCACTTTGCTTCTTGTGATAAAAAGTTTATTCCCTTTATCTGATCCCGATCAAATAAAAATTACAACTCACAAAATTCTATTGCACTGACAAGTATTTTAATCTCATTAATCAATCCATCTCTAAAACAAGTACGAAATTTCTCTTCAACCAATACCATCTTATTAACATACATACCAAGTTGAACTACTGTCATTCGAAATCCGCAACTGATTTGTTTCCCAGGTTCAATTCAAGAACTTCCTTTTTCTTCATATTTAAATATCATTCGTTGACATCATTCTTTCAGAAATCAATTCAAAAGAAATCTTGGTTACTTTGTTTTTTCGATACAATAATTGTCAAAGTTGATTACCAATACATAATCTCTTCTTTTCAACAGTGTCACCGCACATCTCATATAATCTTCAGAAAGATATACCATTTCATCTAGAAGTCTCTGTGAGATTTCGTCCAGTACTCGGCTCTGGCCAAATTATTAGTCATTCTACTGCTTAACTCTTTGGCTCCATACTTTTAGACTTAATCAATAGAAATCCTATGAATATTCTATCGTATAGGACTTTGAGGACGAGGGGGTGGAATCCGTAAAAGCACAAAATTAATTCTCATAAACACATCAAACACATCATTTATTATAAAAAAATATAATATGAAGCTCTTTTCTAGACTTCTTGAACTTAAGCAAATCATGAGCAGCCCCGTAATCAGAGACTTAAGTATTGCTTTTGGCTTCATCGAAATTAGCTCGACTGGAAAATATCTCTTATCTATAAAAGTAAAAAAATCACTTTAAGTCAGGAGACATCACACTATCACAAGTTATAAAATGGCATGTATGTCTAGACTCCACACATACTGCGTTCACTCTGAGAACTGGATAAACCATGACTCTGATACCACTAAATGTAACACCCCTAACTCGTCTCCATTACTAAATTAGGGTTACAGAGTGTTACCAAATAAAACAGAACATTTCACTTCATTTCAGGACAATTAAACAAATAATTAATAAACATGAAACAAAAAAATCAATTCATGGTATAAATACACTTATGGGCCTTAAATCGGGCTTATTGGGCCCTAAAAATAGTTTAGGAAAAAATCGAGGTCAAATCAAAACAAAACAGAAAATTTTAGAAAAATCTTGAAAATTTGCAAAACAAGGGTCACACGGCTATGTGCCTAGGCCACATGACATAGCCCAGACCGTATAGACATTTGACAACAGGACACACGGTCGTGTCCCAGCATATGTGTCTGCTCGTGTAAGTATTTGAAGTTGGGTCACACGGCCATGTCGTAAGTCGTGTGCCAGTTCGTGTGACAAACTATTTTGGCTCAAACGGCCCTGTTGCAGGCCATGTGCTAGGTCATGTGGATACTGCACCTAAAATGAATAAATACACATGACCGTGTGTGGCACACGGTCGTCTGATAGCCTATGTCCCAGGCCGTCTGCACCATTTTTTACCCCTAAAATCAAGTTTACCAAAAATGTTTACTTGAGACACAAATATACCATTTACCAACCTTTAAACATATTCAAAACACACCTAAACAAGATCAAAACTTGTCAAAATCACACATGTAACATAAGTTTAAAACCTTATCCAATGTACCCTCATTGGTACCACAAATAAACATCTATACAATTCAATTTCAATGTCATGGTTTCATACCTTAACCATACATCATATACTTACCATTTCATTCACACTTTAATATACCAAAAGCAATCTAAAACACAAAGCACTCACAAGTTTCCAAAACCCATACTTACATATATACATTTATATGCCAACATCAAGTCATTTAGGCAGATAAACTTAAACCACATCACATTTGCAATAGCATAAAATAAACTCCTACTACAAGCCATTATAACGGATAACCAAAATAACCAAAAACCACCAATATAACGAATGGATAGTGTGATGGTGTTCAAACGATATTTCCAACCGATCCAACTTTTTGCTGATCTACAAGAAAAGAAAACAACTAACGTAAGCAATAATGCTTAGTAAGTTCGTATAAAGGCAACTTTAACTTACCGAATAGTTTAAGTTAAACAACCAAGCATAATTTCATTATATTATAAGCTAACTTTAATTTCCTATACTCACCAGCTCACATGGTTAATTGGTGTAACACTGCATATATAAATATAAATTCAAATACTCATTTCAAACATCCCTTATTCCATATTAATATTCTTATGAATATTTTTGTATAAACAATTCATATAACCATTACATATGTATATATAATATTCCATATAAGCATTTCGTATAACCATTTCACTTAAACATTTCATCTTACCATATCATTTACACATTTAACATAAAATCATTCTATAAATCACATTTCGTTTCAAATGTCCATATAAACATATCAACCTCGAATCACTTACTTCTATTAAACAATGTGAAAACTAAATAAATAGATTAGTCATACCTATCAATAATTTACGAGGCACTTATAGGATTAGTACTGAAAATGGTCAATCATATGTTTCCTGAACTATAATAATTCAATCCAAACTAATTCATATATGTATATAATTATCTAACTTTAACCATATAATCATCAATATGAAACATATTATAGAATCATTCTTGATGCAATATTCAAATGGTATAAATCAATATTTCAACATTAAAGACATATTTTCATAGCCCTGTGAACTATAGCTACATGACTCAGATACTCGAGTAACTACACCACACCAAAAGCATCAAAGATGTATAACAGAGACACTGAAGTTTAGACAGAGGAACAAATATGCAATCAGAGGCACTAAACTGCAGATAGAGGCACCGAAGTACAATCAGAGGCATCGAAGTGCAATCTCATACAAATGCGTGTTATAACCCTATTGGCAATCCAATCGTATCCTAATCGTATACTATGTCCAAACGGGCATTTTAACAAAATCCGTAACTTTCATAAATTAAAGGCACTTCCATGTTTTTCAATACACATGCTGTAAACAAATTGTAGTCACTTAAAATCACATATATCATATTTCACAAGTATTCAATAGCTTTCAAATAAGTCCTTTTTCACCTTGTACTCAGTTATAATATTTTGGTTCTCAACTCACAAATTAAACATCATATATATACATTCACAATTTAGCAGTAAACATTATATATATAAGTATGTACATTTCTATACCTATGAACTTACCTAAATTATGCTTTCAGTTGACTCGTAGGGACTAATCAATAATTTTCTCTTTTCTCCGGTTAACCTCCATACGATTCAATTCTTGATCTATTACGATTGAATTCAATTTATCAAATTCAAACTCATATTCCAACACACTTTTATGCATGTGAACTTTAATTTTTCATTATTTACACATTTTCCCATAACTTTTACATTTCTCACAATTTAGTCTATAAACCTGAAATTCCAAATTTACCAAAATTTCATAATTTCTCATGTTAACCAAATTTTCACTTATACAAATACATCTCATAATGATTCCAAATTTATTAATCTTATACCCTGTTTGTTTTAATAATTCTTTTAGATCACCCAACTCTCTAATCTCGTGTTTATATCGATCCACCAACCATCCCGAATTGATTGAGTGTGTGAAAGTAGGTTATTCGATCTTCAACTTCTCCTCTTAATGTTTTCCTCTCTTGGACAAATGGTATAGTGGTCATAGAAGTTATTTTTATTTCACATGTTAACACTACTCTTTATATTCTTTGAAAGGTCGAACAATAACAATAGGAGATATCCTTAAATTTGGATCGGAGATCACCAATTCAAGTGTGCAAACCGTGGGGTAAGTGTTATGGTAAGATTTTTAGTGACTAATTTATTAGTAATAAAATACCTTTGATGGATCCTAACCAATATATGTTGTTGTGTGTTAGATATGTCTTTCGAGTTTAGATCCAAATGAAATCACTACTAGGGGATTGTGGCATTTTGGATCTACGAAAAAGGTGTAGGTTCAATACCATTAAGATTAAATATAATGTTGCAATAAATAAATTATTTTAATATTAAAATTGTGGTTAAACGCAAGAACAATGAGTACTTCAAAGGAGGTTGAAAAACTCATCGAAAAAGATTCCCAAGTAAGTAAACCTAACCAAACGATTTTACGAAAGCATGATATATGTTGTGATGGTAACTTTGATTATGATATATGTGTAAATCTCATCCTTATGATATGTGATACATGGCATGTGTGATACTTTTGATGATCTAAAGCATGTGATATTTATACATGTGTATGTGTAAATTTGAGATCCATGATCTAATGTGAAAAGCATTTTAAAACATGTTAAAGTGATTATAAGTTATCAATATGTGATATGTGATTATAAGAGCATGTTTACATGCCTAAGTGTAAAAGTGAATAATATGTGTTAAAAAGTGAAAATTTCATATCACAAGTATGGGATGGGTTTGTGAAAGGTGGAAGTAAGTGGCAGTTTATCTACAAATCAGTGGTTTCTTGTCCAAAAATGGTGTTTCGGATGAACGAGTTTTGGGGAACTCGGTATTGGTGTATAGTGGAGATTGGTAGGAGATTTTATAAAATGTGCATCATTTTAAAGTATGCATCGACATGTTCCTGCATAAGTTTTAGTGTTAGAACTTGTGATTCTTGTGCATTGATAAGTTAAGATTGATATTTTGATTTGTATATAATTTTATTTGTGTTGATCTCACACTGGGCCTTTTAAAGCTCACCCATTTTACTTATGTGTTTTCGATAATCCTCGTGGTTAGGACTCGGATACGGTCATCGGTGATGCTCTCGGAAATGGTTTAATATAAATATGGATTTTTATTACACTTGGAACTTTTATGGACTTTATTACTATTTGGGATTTTATTTTATGTTAGATTATAAAATTGTGGCATGGGATTTTTAAACTTCAACATTTTGATATTTTACATGGATTATACTTGGATTGAATAAATTGGATTTTTTCCTAATAAAACTATTTTCGCAAAATTCAATGTATCAAATCTAAATTTAAAAGAATCACTAAGTTGATTTCCAAATAATAATGAAGGACTTTATTTTATCAAGTTTTCAAAATTATGCTCATCGTTTTTTTAAATAAATAATAGCACGTGTTTTCAAAAATGAACGAACACGCTTCAATTAAATGTTTTTGCCATATCTATGGCCCATGTAATTGCTTAAATCGAGCCGTAACATCTAGGCCTAGTTTGAGGGTTAACAAAAAATTTGGCAGACCACCATATTCTGCCTCTGTCTTGCAATAATAGGTAAACACATTCATAGAAACGGATAACATGTGGGTGGATACTTAAGAGCAAATTCCTCATTTTGAAATCATACACGTAAGATAGTCCTGATGACTATCATATCTTACACATACGGACTCACATTATCAGATAGCTTATTCTTGGCAAACTTATCAATCAAATCAGGCGAACCTTCATACCTTTCATAACTTTCATATATATGTCATGGCCATGGACTTGCTTTCATATATGTGGCTTGAAGCCTTAGACTCCATAGAGTCTCATACATTCGTAGAACTCACATTGGTTTATCATATTCATTTGCGCATATATCTCCTTATAATCCAACAAAACCTCCAAAAAGCCAAAAACCATTCATATACATTCCTCGTACTATCCGCCCAAACCTCTACAAAGCCAGATAACACGTGGCACAGAGTGCACAACGTGACATTTCTTCATCTTTCATCAACCAAAACAACCTTCCACACTCCGCATATCATATACATGTATTTCATACACAGACATTCTATTAACTCTATCGTTCAGGCACAACACACATTACACCAACATTTTATGCACTTTCATATCAACATAATAAACCTCACGATACATCAATATTCAATTACAAAATAATTCATTAATTACACATCATTTTCTCAATATTGAACCAACAAAACCAGAAAACATCATGCCATCATCTTGTTTATACCTCATAAATAAACTTACAAATCATCTTTATACTTTCATATCTACACATTGTATGCATCTCAATTTATATCATTATTCAGCCATTGAATTCATTATCTTAGGAAAGAAGTTACAGACCCAACAACAATACCAAAACGTAAACATCCATTTAAGGTTTGAGTTCTATAACTCACCTGGAAGTTGACACCAAAACCTTGTACATAGCTTCTTCCTTTGCTACCCGAGCCTTTCGCTTACAAAACATACCAACTATTTCATAATCATCAACAAAGATATTTCATAATCATAAAAACTAGAATTAGTTTACATGCAGAGGCCATTAAAATGATTTTCCATAACTTTAGCCTATACAGAATAGAATCAATGGATAGTTGAAATTGTAACCTCCCAAACCCAGCCTAGATGTTATCGGTAGATTGAGAAGGCTACATTAGCCACCGAAATGGCTAAGCTAACATACGTTACTTTTGAAGACCTTAAATAACCTCATTTTAGAGAACACTGTAGTTGTACTTTGAGTTAGCTTAAAAGCATTCATTCATTAGGTCGTGTATACTTAGGATTCATTTTATTATTGATAATGTTGTTTTAGAAAAACCATTTGCTTATTGTTATTCTTTACAAAAAAAAAAACTTGATGTTAAACTAATGCAGCAGAAAAACCATTTTTTTCAAGTCATTTTGGAAACTTAGTTGTCTTATCGATTTTTTTTCAAAAATAGTTCCTTTGCAATGCAATGGAAATTAAGAAATAATATCAAATTTTACTTAAGCCCGATATCATGCATTATCCGGTTATTATGCTTGAGTAATCCATGCATGCAAAATTTCAAAACAAAAGTTATCAAGCCACAGACCAAAAGTCATTAAAAATTACAAACCAAAACCAATAGAGACTGATTAATACTTATTAAAAATAGTCTAAGGTCCAAGGTGATTCTCCAAATGCTGAGTCCGGTCCTAATTTCAAGGTTTACGTAAAAATTTAAACACTATTGGGGGTGAGCTTATGAAAAGCTCAGTATGAGTCGAACAATTATTTAAACAGACAAAAAAATCAAATACTGTGAAACATATTAGCATTAACAGAAGAAAACAGAACCATCATAGAAATTTCATATCATTACATAGTCATTATCAATATTAATGTCAAACGGTGTATGAGCATGTGTCATCATTCATTCAAATAACAATCATTAATTTCGATACAACACAAACACATATCATTAATCAATAACATTTGAATATGTCGTGAGCATGATGTAATGCAAAAAGCTTCCTAACCATACCATCTGCTACACACCACGAGTTCCCCAGAACCCATCATCCAAACTCCAAAACATTATGGGCTTCAGCCCGTTGTGGTTAAAATCACCGATAACAATATGCAGAAAATTCTGGTAGTAAAAATGCAAACAAGCTGCCAGTAAAAATGCGATAAATCGCCATTCCCCTTGGTACTCCAGTTGCAGTGCACTGACTACTAATAATGCGGACTTAATATGCCGTCGGTACTCCACAAAACACCTCCATCAACCATAAAATCCCAACCTGATGCATATGCAATAAGTCACACAATCTCATACATAATCATATCTCAATACTTTTCACATTCATTTGACATGCTCAGCATGACCTCAATAATCACATACTTTTAGTGAATGGAAACAATGTTTAAATCTTTCAAATTACCATTGTGTTGGTATCAATCAATACTGTTTAATTTCACATACTTTACGGATTTTCATTGTACATAAATAGCACCCTTTTCAGTACACAATATAACAAATATCTCATGCGTTTAAATCATACATAAGCTTAATATCTCAACACATTATATCATTCAATCAAACATTCTCATATCTCATAGCTCAAATCTGCAATTACAAACTCAATCAAATATTCAAACTATCAAACTAGCAATTTTGCTAGCATGTCAATCTTTCAAGGCTCGAAACATACTTGGTTCGACCACTCACAAAATCAATAATTTGGCTACTAAGCCAGTCTAATCAGCAAGCTAACATGATATTTAACATTTTCAAATAATTTTATGAGTTTAGGACCCCACCTTATTTTTCCCTTCCTCGCAACACACTAGCGAATCTTCCAATTTTCCTTAATAATTCCTTAAATGAACCAAAACCAAAATTCAATATAAATTCAATCAATTTACCATTAAACCAACCCCAAACACCTGCTTATGAGTTTAGACCAATCATTGAAATTATAACTATTTTATGATTCCAAACTAGTTGATTCCTTACACTGTATCGATGCGAACTGTATGTACAATCGTTCTTCGCCTTTACGGATGATTTGGGGCATTTGGTTCAGCACCTAATTAAATAACATACTGGAAAATTAGTAGCTAATTAATGATTAAATTCCTTCATTTAATCAATTCATAACCTTTACCCAATAACTATGTCGAAATAACAAACTAGTTATCCTTAATTGCACTTACGCTTCAAGATTTCTGGGTTCCAATTGGCTAATTGATCAAGAACGTCTCTCCCTAATTAACATGTGATTAAAGGCTGATTATTAGGGTTCAAGAACACAATTTAATGCTGGAAAAATATGGGCAAGACCCAAGAAACAAAACAGCCCCCTTTCTTGCACATAGGTGCACGCACCACAACCCATGGTGGCCAAAATTGGTGCTGAATTTTAAAACAGTTTGAGATCTCAAAAATATGGAAAAATATCTTTGAAATGATTTTAAATCCCTCAAATTCCAAATCTAGAAACTTTTTTTTTAATTGACAAGATTAGTAAAAAATTGAAGAGAAAAGAGATCCCAAGTTAGTTGAGAGAAACGGCAATGGCACTTTCGTGGAAATGTTCAGGATCGATCTTGGGGTTCAAGATTTCAGATTTGGGGCTGATTTAGATGAGGATAAATGTCAGAAATAGAGTAAAGGAGATGGTACACAATCTTGATGCAAAAAGAAGAAAAATATGGTAAAATGGGAGTTGTAAGTGACAATAACAATAGGAGAAAGAAAGAAAATTGAAGAAAAAAGAGGAGAGGAAGAGGGGTATGGCTAGGGTAGGGAAAAATTGAATTAAAGGCTGAAAAATACAATAAAAATTTATATTTATACTTAGGGTTCAAGGGTATGGATGGCACACACATTAAAAAAATAAGGGGTTTTGAAATTTTTAATTATTTCGCAAGGGAAAGGATTCGAACTTCAGACCTCATTTACTTTCCATGCTTTCTCATATTTCTTTTAACCATTAGGTTTTTTCCTCATTCTTGAAATAATTTTGCAATATTTATTTTTAAAACAAGGCATGTCACATACTAGGGTTTAAGGTAAAATTTGAAAAATAATAAAAATGGTGAGAGAGAAAGGATTTGAACTTGGGTTTCAATGAATATTTTACTAACACTTAACCAACAAACCAATACCTCATTTTCTTCCTAAAAATGCATAGATAATCTCATAAATTAAGGCATGACCCCCGATTTTACTAACCCTTAATTTTTGGGATGTTATAGAAATCCTTAACTTTCTTTCATTTACTTAACTCTGAGACATAGAAAGGTTAAGATACTTACCATCTTGATAAATTATTCATTACTTATGCATAACTTTTGCTTCTTTCCTCTATGTAGACCACTCTTAATCTTTCTTTCCTTCAACTAAAATAATGAAAAAGATGAAGAAAGAATAGGAAAATGAAGGAATCTCACTGGAGAATAACATCTCCCTTATATACTACTCACGCATTTCCTTCACCGATGCCAAACACAACAACCAAGTGTACATGTCCATAATCATCATGTCATCACATTTTCAGCTTCCAATTTCATTTGTATTGTTTCGCCCTATGAAACCCTAGTAAAACAAACTTGGATACACAGGTGAACTACACCACACCAAATTCCTCATTCAAGTTGAACATATACATATATATCAGGTTATCCATCCAGGCTAAACCTATATCACGACCCATCAGGTTACTCATCCGAGTTAAACTTGTTTCACATAATGCCTGAGAATCCGCAATGAATGTTGGACATCACTAATATCTATAATGATCCCCGTACAAGTGCGCACAAGACCCTATTATCATGTCAATCGTATCCTAACCTTTTACTAAGTTCACACGGGAATCTTTAACACATATAAGCATTACATATCATTGTAATTACCTATATTCCATATTGTACCATGTACATGATCATACATTTCAATTACATGCCTATAATCAATCAAACTTTCACATTTTTACCTTGTACTATTACATAATAGTCAAATATCACATAGTATTTCAATTCAATCTATATCTGTATCACCCTTAACCTGTCTCCGTTGCCAAATTAGGGACACAGAGCATTACCGTACAAATCAAAATGTTTAACTACAAAATAAAAACTATAATGCAATTTAATATTATCATCTAACAGCTCAATAAAACCATAGTAAAAATACATTATCGGGACTAAAATCAATCCTTCGAGCCCTAAAAACAACTGAAATAATCAAGGATCAATTAGAAACAAAATAGAAAATTTTTGGAAAACAAGAAAATTTGAGAAAATAGGGATCACATAGTCGTGTGGCCAGGCCGTGTGACATAGCTCAGACATTGTGGACATTCAAATACACGGCCGTGTCCTAGCCTATGTGAGTATTTGAAATAGGGCCACAAAATTGTGTCGCAGGCCATGTGTCAAACTGTGTGTGTATTCGAAGTTGGGTTACACGGTCGTGTCACAGGCCTTGTGCCAGACAATGTGAATTCTACACCTAAAAAAATAAAGACACATAATCGTGTGAAGTGACTGTGTGAGGCACACGACCGTGTGATAGCCCGTGTCTCAGGCCATGTGCAGCAAAAGTTAGCCCTAAAACAAGTTATTTCAAAACTAAATCTTACACCCCAAGACACACCAATTCTATCAACATTCACATGACCAAATTACACTTCGAACATATTCAAAACATACCATTTCAATCATCCTACAAGTTCTAACCAATATCCCATTCAAAGGCACCACCATAAATACACCAAAATCATTCAAGAACAAAATTACAATACCAACTTCAATCTTATATCATGAATACTAAAAGACCATTCCATCTCAATTTATACGATCACAACTTAACATTTAGATAGCCATAACCAACATGACCATATTCAAATAAGTTTAAACCTATACAAGCTAAACCAAAGCCATATATACAACTAGGTACAAGTAAAGCTAAAACATACCATATGTTCAAACTAATACAAAGTACCTATTACATCAAAGTCCTATACATGTCATTTATAACCATTTGACAAAATACTTAAAAACTACCAAAGTGGTTGACGGATAGTGTGATAGAGCTCCAATAAGATTCCAACCAAATAAGCTATTCTAAGATCTACAAGACAGAGAAAAGAAAGCAACTACATAAGTAAATAGTACTTGGTAAGCTCGTATAAGAGAAACTCAAACTTACCAAATAATAATTTCATGAATAACTATTCAAGCATTGTTTAATCCCTATATGCACATTTCTTCCTAAACACGCCACTTTACAAGTTAGCAACTAAATACATATATAAGGACACATTCCAAATCACATACAAACCTTTCCTAAATGGTTCATTCCATGATTCCCTTTTCAAACACATCCTTTTCATTTGTTATCCTTTTCGGATAACGTCCTTTTCAACCTTTTCATTTTATATCCTTTTTGGATACATCCTTTTCAACCTTTTCATGTGTTATCCTTTTCGGATAACTTCCTTTTCAACCTTTTCATGGATTCGAAAATACCAAATGTAATGCCATAGTGTCTTTCAACCATGGTCTTTTCCTTTTTGAATATAATACCATTATGTATTTCAATCACGGTCCTTTCATTTTCTCAAATCAAAACAATATTAATCATCAATACATAAATACATATATAAAGAAATCAACTAATCTTATAAATTAAAATGAAATATTTTAAAATAAATACGAGCTTACCTCGACAAAAATCTTTGTAAAAACAAAGTCGATGACTATTCCAATACTTTAGCTTTTCCTCAGTTTAGGTCCAGTTGATCTGTTTCTTGATTTAAATAGTAACCTAACTCAATTAAATAATTCAAATAGCTTAAATTTAAATATTCTAACTTATAACCCATTTTAATGTAAAATTATGAATTTACCCCTAGCATTTTAAATTTTGTGCAATTTAGTCCCTAATTTCCAAACTCACAATTAAACCACAATTAATGAAATATCATGATAACCGATTTTTTCTAAGGTCCTTTACAGCCCAAATATTTCATTATTTCATAAAATTATCATTTAATTTTGCTATTTTTTCAAATAAGTCCTTAAGCTCAAATTCATTAAAAATTCACTTAACAAAATATGTTTATTTAATAACCAAGCTTAATAATCTATCAATTAAATTCATTAACACTACAAAATCATTCATGGAAAGTCCCTAGAATTTTAATAATTTCACAAACTGACCCCCGAGCTAACTAGATTAAGCTAATACGAGCTCAAAATATAAAAATCACTAAAAACGGGCTAAGATTACATACCATGCAAATCAACAATGCTTGACCGAAATTTCTTTCTTCTCTAAAGGAGGATTCAGCAAAGGAAGAAGAAAGATGACAAAAAATGGTTTAATGGCTTTTGTTTACCTTAATTTATGATATAATTATCTAATTACCAAATTGTCCTTTAATAACAATTAAAATTACAATAAAACCTATCCATAAACATCCACTTAGGATATGGTATAATTACCATCTAAGTCCATTAGTTTAAAATTCCATGTCCATTTGATCCATTTAACTAATAGAATCAACTTTTGCAACTTTTTCAATTTAGTCCTTTTCACCTAATTAATTATTTAAACCTTAAAATTTCTTAACGAAAATTTCATGTGAACTTAATATAACCCTATAAACATTAAATAAAATAAAAATTATAAATCTAATGTCAGAATCGTGGCCCTAAAACCGTTGTTTTTGACACCACTGAAAACGGATTATTACAATATTTAGCCACACATGTCAATTCACTAATATTCAATCATATTCAAACATATATATGAAATCAAACATAAAATTTCACATAACAATAAAGTAAGATGGTAAGTCTCACATGAACTTACCAACTCAAAATGTGAAATAGGTGGATTTTTCAATAACTAATTCGTAGTTTTAGCTTTTCCCTATTAGCTCCACTTTGATCCAAATCTTGATATATACAATTATTTTATATAAACAATCAATACCAAACATTTTAATAATATGCCATGATATGTATGATCCTATCAAATTCTATTTTTTATTCTTCTTATATTTAATTTTTATTCAATTTAGTCCCGGGATCGGGATAAGCATAATTTTTTATTCCTAACTTTTGATTAAAATCTAATTTCATATATTCTCATTAGGGACCTTAAAATTTATATTTCTAACATAATTTCATGAAAATTTTCATATTAATTCAATTTGGTCCCTACTATTGTAACAACTCGTTTTGTAGTAGTGTCAGAAACAGTGGTTTCAGGGCCACAAATCTGATGAGTAAGTTCACAAATATTATTATTTAATATTTACGAGTCAAATATGGTTTTAAAAACATTTTTGAAACGGTAATTTATGCTATATGAATGATTAATTAGGTTTAAGTGGTTTTAAAAAATGAGGTATCGGGATCTTGTTTCCATAAACTGAGCCATAAATTTCTTATAAATATTTATGGAGTGTTATTAAGGTTTTATTAAATTTTTGTTAAGAAATTTTAACGTTTGGATGGTTAATTAAGTAAAAAGGACTAAATCGTAATAGTTGAAAAGTTAATCGCTATTAATTTAAAGGTGTTAATTGATTAAAGAAACATAATTGGATGGCTTTAATGGGTAAACTACCCATTCTTAGGATGGTGGATCATTTAAGTTTTAATTTCTTTTAATTTATATGATTTATAAATTATTTTATTATTGAAATAAAGAAAAAAGGTTAAAAAATAAGAACATAATGTTTTCTTCTCCATTTGTTTGTTCATCACCGAATGCTCTATAGAAATGTTTCAAGGTTCGGCTATGGCTATTTCTTTGCATGGTAAGCCATTTTCATCCGTTTCTAATAATTTTTATGATTTTGAGATCGTTCCAATTAGGTCTAGCTAGCCTGTACCTTCGTTTTTGAAACTATTAAAGATTTTAAATGTTGTCATTTATGAAGATTTGTGATTTTAGATGTTAAATGATGAATTTGAAGTATTAGTTGTTATTTGTAAGTATTTTGTTAAGTGTTTTTTATAAATTTAATTATTAAGGATTAAATTGTTGAAATAGTAAAAATACAAGGACTTGATGTGAAATTTTTACAAATATGTGCTTTAATGGAAGCTATGAACATTTGGTTGACATGGGTTTTCAATAAAAATGGTTAATTTGCATGTTTTAGGCTCAATGACTAAATTGAATAAAAGTAAAATGTTGGGAAAATTTTGTAAAAATTAAAAAAGGACTAAATTGAATTAAATGAACTGGTTTTGTTGTCTGAATTAATGAATTTAATAAAATTATTAATTTAGATCAAGAACGAGTGGAAAATAGAGGAGAAGGGAAAATTACCAAATAGCTCATGTACTTTGACATTTCTGCAATTTAGCCAGGTAAGTTCATAGTGTTTCAATACATAAATAAATTTCTACTAGCATTTTTATAATATAGTTCTTTAATTAAATAATCATAGTTAATTATTGAATGATTGCACTTATGTGCCCCTATTTGTACTTCGATACCCATGATTGCACTTATTTGCCCCTATTTGTACTTTGGTGCCCCTGATTGCACTTACGTGCCCCTATTTGTACTTCGATACCCCTGATTGCACTTACGTGCCCCTATTTGTACTTTGGTACTCCTGATTGCACTTACGTGCCCCTGTTTGTACTTTGGTACCCCTGGTTGCACTTTCGTGCCCCTGGTTATACTCTAGTAACTCTAAATCAAATATTATATGAACTATGTCATGCATTAATGAAAAGGAAAGGAACAGTAAGTTTTCAAATGAACTATCATGTATTAATGAAAAGGATTAAAATGGTAAACTTCAATGGAAATATGCTTATGTTCATAAAAAGGTTGTATTAATCAAATGATGTATTTTCTCATAAATTGGCTTATCATGTGGTTGAACCCAAAAGAGTTATGTATAAATGCACTAACTTGTGTAATGAAGATGATGTTTAAGCTTGTGCCAAGCTTGTGGTTATGGTTAACGTTTATGCTTATGCTTTGTACTATGCAAATGAAACAGGTAAGAAAAGGGAATGAAACGGTAAGTTCATAATTGGGATATAATATGATGATATGGTAATGTTAATGAATAAAAGGTTATGTTCATAGATGGTAAATTTCATATTATGGATGATCTTATATGTAACATGATGTTATATGTAAAAAAAGATTGATAAATTAAATGATGTACTTATATGTGGAAATCTACTTATGTTATGGACAAATTTACCTATATAGTGGATAAGTACACTAACTCGTGAATTGATAATGTTGTTTAAACTTATGCTAAGCACTTAGAGTGGAATGGTAAGTAAGTAAATGTAATGGCTCATAGTTTTATGAAAAGGTTGATGATTATGTAATACAACTTATAAAATCCTATTATGTTATGAATGAAAAGTATATGTGATGTTGAGAGACTTACCCATTTGTGAGTTGATGGTTATGTAGTTTTATGAATCTTATGGCATTGGTATAGGTTTATATTTATTCTATAAAGTTCAATATTAAAATGGAATATTATGTTTAAAATTTATACGAGCTTACTAAGCATTCATTGCTTACGTAGTTATTTTTCTCTTACTCTACAGATTATCAGAAGCTCGATCGATTTGAAAGCTCTTCGGAGATCTATCACACTATCTAGCGATTATATCGGTAGTATTGATGTGTTGTTCAAGGTTATAATGGCATATATAGGTGAACTTATGTGTAAAGTTTGAGTTGAATGCTAAGTATTGATATTGGCATGTATAACTTGTTTTAGTACCATTTGATGTTGGTTGGTTGGCTTGTGTCATTTTGGTACTTATACATGCCATACTAGTATGTACTATTTTGGCACTGTGTTAATGCATGTTTGAATAGCCAATTTGGTAAGTGAAGCTATGTTTGCAATGTGGCCGAGTTAGCTATTGATTTGAGATAGATATGAGCTAGATGTGTTTGTATGAAATATGACCAATCATGCATAAGTTTAGGTATGATAGTTTGATTGTGATTGAGGTGCCTTATTGGCATACTGGTTGAATGGATTAATGGTATGGTGAATTGGACATTTTATGTATGTTTTGGTATATTTTGATGCCTTGGTTAATGGTGCAAATGGATTGTAGGTTCATGCTTGAAATGGGTGAAAGAAATTGCTTGATTTTGGCCAATTTCTTGTCCACACAGCTTAAGACACGGGTGTGTCTATCAGCCGTGTGTCCCCTATATGTAGACAACTCAGAGAGTTACATGGGCTAAGACACGACCGTGTGTCCCTATTTCGATTGTTACAAAAGCGTGTGTCTCAGTCGTATGAGTCACACGGCTGTGTGACCCCTACAGTTTTGAAATTTCTAACTTTTTCCTTAATGTTTCAAATGTTTCCAATTTAGTCCCGAATCATTTCTAAAGTGTTTCTAAGGTCTCGAGGGCTCGATTAAGGGACAAAATGCATGATTATGAATTGATTATGATATGTTTGATGAAATGTTTGGAAATATATGTTTTTACATTACGGTTTTACTGTAATACTCCGTAACCCTATTTCGGTGACGAATACGGGTTGTGGGTGTTACAACTGTAACAAAGTTAATAAATAAGCTAAATTAATTTTACAATCTAGTCCTTTTTATATTCTAATCTTAAAATCTATCAATTTCAAGTCTAATTCTTCAAGAAATCATAATGGTAATTTTCTAAAACTTTAACAATTTTACAAATTGATACATGGGCAGTTAAATCAAGTTCTCATAACTCCAATTCCGTAAAAATTACAAGAAAATGACTTGAATTTGCTTATCAATTGATGATTGAGTGCTTTTAGAATTTCCTTAGATTTTTCCCTTCCATAGACAGTAAAAAGAAAACAAAATGAAGAAGATGAAATCTTTTTCCACTAATTTATGCTTTTATACATTGATTAAACCTTAATTAATTAAATTTAACTTTAACTAGTTTATTATAATTATCATTAACCTTAATAGTGGAAAACAACATCAACATCGACTATCATAAGATATAAATTGGTTTATTTTCCATTTTGGACATAATTGCTATTTAGGTCTCTAAACCTTTGGCTGATTAAAAACCTATAGCTATTAATTTTTTTTATAATTTAGTCCCTGAGCCTTATTTAACTATTAATTCGGCAAAATTATTGGACCAATCTTTAATATATATTTATATTAACTATGTAAATATTCATATTTAATATTTACGGACTCAATTTATAGAAATGGAGTTTTGAAACCGCATTTTTCGATACAACTAAAAATCAGGTCGTTACATCGGGTATCATTATGGGTTACTAGATCCCACTATTGAACCTTAACCAAAATTTGCTCTTAACTAAGTTCACTTAAGCTTATTGCCATTCTGTTGGGAATCTAATGGGTCAAACACGATACTAGGATGAGGTACGAGGTTAAGTTCAAGTTTCAATTATGTATAACTTAACAGAACACCAAAAACCTAAGCTTCGATATGAAATGATATGAAATCCTAAACCCAAAATCATATTTCAATACTAAAATAAAAAAACTAAACTAAACAGAATGAATCTCGAATGTTTCTCGGATAAAACACCCAAAGTCATAATTGAACCAAGGGAAAATAATTAAGAATTAATGAAAATTGAATTGGAAAACAAGAGAAGAATGAAGGAAGAGGATGGAGTGATTCAGCTAGCATTTTAATGCATTGGATGATGCCTTTCTTGAATCTAGAATTAGGGTTTCTTCACTTTTGAAAATTGGCTTAATGCACATTTTAATCCCTAAAGTATATCGCTTTTTCCACTTTGGTCCTTAAAGGTTTTTTTGGCCCACTTTAATTCTTAATGTTATCAGAGTTTCCAATTTAGACCTTTGGGTGTTAAAAAACTAATGCCTAGGATATTTAGCCAATTATACGCAACCACGTGTCATGTGATTATGTAATTATGACGTTATCATCTAAAATACCTTAAAAATATTTTAAAAAATGAAAAATTAACAAAAATTATTTAAAAGTTACAAAAATTATTAAAAAGAAAAAATACAAAATTACAAAAACAATATAAAAAGTTTACTAATTTAAAAAGTTAGGAATTTTAATATTTTTAATTTTTAGGTGATAAATTTTGGATAAGTTTTTCAAATTATTTAAATAATGGCAAGAAATTATTTATTATTTAAATAATCATTTAAATAATTTGAAAACAACTTATCCAAACTTATCATCTAAAAAATCTACCAATTATAAATTCCGATTGATTAAATTATAAAATAATTATCTTATGTGATATAATTCCAAGAGACAACAATGTCATGTTTAAGCTCTAGTAAATGTGATTTATAAAATTTTAAAAATATTAAAATTTCTAATAATTTTTAAAAAATTTTGGTAAATTTTAGTATTTGTATATTTTTTGTAATTTTATAATTGTTTTCTATTTTTAATAAATTTAATATAGATTTTTTATTTTTTAAATAAATTTTGTAATTTTTTATTATCTTGTTGTAATTTTTAAGTAATTTTTTTTCCAATTCTTTATATATATATATATATATATATATATATATTGTAAATTTTTATCAACGTGGAAACTTATGGAAACTTGATTTTATTAGCACAAATTAATCAAGCATTAAAATTTGGTCCAAATGCTTGGATTATTCTACGGATAAATACTAAAATTATACATAAACTTTGATATAATTTGCAATGTTAAACATCAATTTTAATTTGGTGCATTTATATACATCAAATTTTAATTTTTGTTCAATTTTCACATTTTACTAACCCGTTATCTATGTGCCACAATTTTCTGTTAAATCATGTAACACCCCAAATCCGGTCTAAACGTTATGACCGAATCTGGCGATGTCACATTGTAACACCCCTTACCCGTATTCGACGCCGAAATAGGGTACAAGGCATTACCAGAACACATACACTTATAAACATGTTAAATCGAGTTATAAAATTTCATTCAAATTTAAACTCTTCAAATTTTTAACATGCTTTTATAAATCTTCACGTTATAACTTAAAAATACTATATTTGTAACAAATAGGGCTTCTGAGACCCAATACATACTCATGCAATTCAATACTTCATTTCTATTTCATTTAATTCACGATTCTCATGTTCACGATTCAATTCAATTTCTCAATCCAATATACATTTCAATACCACAATAATTCATTTAATTCAAATCATATCATTTGCAATTTCCATTTAATTCACGTACAATTCAATTTCGTTAAGTTCAATACTAATACATATTTATCGTTTAACTTAACGTCCCCTTTTTGCATCATTTTACACTTCAAGCATGAACCTAGTATTTCATTGCCTTTCCACTCCCGTTTCCTATGCATATCACACAAGATATAAACATTACACTCAACCATAGTCGCAAGCTAGTCTTTTTGAAGACTAACCACATGATAAACCATTTTAATAAATATTACAAACTTTAAACCTTACCACCCTTTTATGATCACAAGCATATTTCCATCTAGACATTTACCATCTCAATGCATAATTTTATAAATTTAATGTGGCGTAATCCAGCCACAACTTGGCCAAAGCCTAAGCATACACACCAAACATGCTAGCCAAATAAACATATAGTATAAGCATTATAAGCATGGATAAGCACCACATTTATTTATGTATCAAACTTATCAACATGAGTTAATTCATAAACCATTTCTGACATTGGTACATACCAAATCATATACCAAGTATACCACATACACATACTATGAAACTTTATTTTCTCACATGAACTTTAACTATAACTAATAATGCACAATTATAAACATCATTTCTTTTCAATCGTTTATCGATTATAATCGAGCATATGGCCAATTATACACAAATCATTCATATGTTCTTCCAATTTTCCTCCTCCTCCTCTCCGTTCCACATCCTTAATGTGTATAACACACTTAAACAACATTAACTACAATTTCACTATTCACTCACATGTATATTCAAAGCTGTCTATTCAAGTTAGAGTCACTAAATTATTTTTATTTGAAGATACAGAACTCAAAATTAAGATCTATAAATTTTACCTGAAACTAGATTCACATATCTTCCTACCATAAAATTTTCAGATTTTTTGGTTTAGCCAAATAGTACAGTTTATTCTTTAAAGTTTCCCCTATTTCACTGCTCGATAGTTCTGACCTCTCTTCACTAAAAATAATTATCTCATTGTATAGAACTAGGATATTGTTTTCATTTGTTTCTCTTGAAAATGATTCACTGAGGATTCTAAACATATAAACTTTATTCCATAATTATTTTTTTACAATTTTTTACAATTTTCCAAAGTCAGAACAGGGAATTCCGAACTCATTCTGACTCTATCCAACTAAAATTCAAATATCTCAAAATATATAACTCTTTTGCTTGCTCTATTTCTTTTATGTGAAAATAAAACTCATTCAGCTTCAATTTCATATATTATTCAGCCTCTAATTCAATCTCCACCATTTTTGGTGATTTTTCAAATTCACACAACTGTTGCTGTCTAAACTATTTTATTGCTAAATGTACTCTTTCATAATTTCACTTTTCATTTTCAATCACAATTCAATTCAAAATTCACTTTTCCATTTCTAAGTCGATATTCAACTCAATTCCAAACCTATATTCATTATTCAATTACACTTAGTCAATTTCCCGATGAACACTTCGGAATAATAACAGATACTCAGTGGATTCAGCACATAGCAACCACCTTATTAATCAATGATGTCCGGTGGAATCAGCACATAGCAACCACCTTACTAATAAATGATGTTCGGTTCACATAGTAGCCTGCACATAGTACTACACATGTGACCATTACCATCCGATACACGTAGTAGCCTGCACATAGTACTACACACGTGATCGAAACTATCCGATACGCATAGTAGCCTGCACATAGTACTACACACGTGACCATCACTTTCACTTTTACATAGTGGCCTACACACAATCCGTGCCACACATGTGATCATTTCTGTCACTTCATTCGTATCCCTTTTTATTCCAAAGGTTCATTCGGGAATTTTTCACTTTTTCTCACTTTTCTTTTTATCGATCAATTTCAATTTCTGGTCTTTCTTGATTTATAACAATACATTTAACTTATATAACATTCACACTATTCATTCCAGTCCAAAAATCATACTTTGGCAAAATTACATTTTTGCCCCTAAAGTTTTACAAAATTACAATTTTTCCCCTAGGCTCGTAAAATAATTTTTATTCAATTTCCTTACATTTTAGGCCTAGTTGAACCATTTTCATAACTATAGCAGTCCACAATACTCACTTATTCATACACTTGTGACATATTTTAAAACTTTTACAAATTAATCCTTTTAGGCATTTTCATCGAAAATTACTTAGTACAAATCGTTTATCACACTCCAAACATTCATATTCTTCCATAAAACATCAAAATACTTACATATCATTCATAGTTAAATTTTTAAACACAAACCTTAGTTCAAAACAATGGTAAAAATAGGTAAATCTTGTTACGAGGATTTCAAAAACGTAAAAATCATTAAAAACGGGGATAGAACGGACTTACAATCGAGCTTGGAAGCTTGAAAAAACCCTAGCCATGGTTTCTCCATGTCATTTTCGGCCTAGGGGTTGAAGATGGACAAAAATTGGCTTTTAATTTTGTTCATTTTAATAACTAAATGACCAAAATGCCCTTAATGAAAAACTTTGGAAACATGCCTAACCATACCCATTTTTGTCCACCAACTTAACCAATGGTCTAATTACCATATAAAGACCTCCAATTTAAAATTTCATAACAATTGGACACCTCTAACATATAGAACTCAACTTTTGCACTTTTTACAATTTAGTCCTTTTGACTAAATTGAGTGCCCAAACGTCAAAATTTTTGAACAAAATTTTCACGAAATCATTTTGTGAAATCGTAGACCATAAAATATAATGAAAATAATTTTTTTTCTGTCAAATTTGTGGTCCCGAAACTACTATTCCGACTAGCCCCAAATTCGGGCTGTTACAAATCATGTGTAAATTATTGACATGACATTTTATTAAGTTAAAAAAATTAAATTATTTTCACCTAAATTAAAAAAATTCCTACGGAAATGAAGAACCATTTTCTTAAGTGTGTTTATTTTTTTAATCTAAGTGGAAATATTTATATCTATTTATTTATTTTTAAATGTAACACCCTAAACCCGGCCTAGACGTCCAGACCAAGTCTAGAGAGTTACAACATTGATTCTGAAATCTCACAGTTATAACGAAATAAAACTAAACCATTCATCACATAATATCCACCACAATAGTTAATTAAGTATGCAATCTTCCCAAGCATCATATTGTCATAGTTTACCGAAATTCCTAACGTAGTATTTAAATGAAAGATAAAATTTTGATCGAGCTCCCGTAGCACCGACCCATTCAAGTTTGAGAACCACTTGAAATCCAATCAGTAAATACATAAGTTGTGGATTCATTGCATAAAAGATGTTCATTCAAGTGAAATACAATTGAAAGAAAAACCATTCTCGAATCTCAAGATTCGATAAGGCAACAGAAGTCGTCCCAGTTCAGATACAAAACAGTTCAGTTATAGAAGTAGAAGTAGTTTCAGTTTCATTTACAAAACAGATTAGTTTCATATGTAGGTTTTCCTACCCCCAACCGCTACACACCATCTTCGACCATCTCAACACGCCATTAAGGGCGTTCAATGCCCATCCAGCCCTACACACCATAAAGTATCTGTTTGACACGTTTATAGAGACGCAGCTTAGTTGCTAAATCAAAATGCGACAAAGCACCAGATTTAGAGTTATCTGCATTGTGGCTTAGCCACTAGTTCAAAGCAGAGTACTTCCTTATTCACAGTATCTCAACCCATGCATATGCAATGTACAATTATCCACAATTACAGAGTACAGTTAAATATCAGAAATAGCTATCACCGTACACATGCAATTATGTTATACATATGTCAAACATAGATCATCAGAGAGCCCTCATACAATTAAATTCAGATCATTCATACATTGAGGAGGTTAAGATCAGTGTCAGCCATACAACCGGCCTCAGAAAAACAAGATTTGGACCCGATTTATATACCACACGGTCTGGACACACGCCCGTGTCCTTGCCCATATGGCTCACACGGCCTGGGCACACAATTGTGTCCTTTGCCTGTGTGGTTCCAAAACATAAATAGTGAGTTACACGGCTTGGACACACACTCATGTCCTTGCCCGTGTAGTTCACACTGCCGGGGCACACGCCTGTGTCCCTGGCCATGTTGTCCTAAGTCACAAACAGTGAGTTACAAGGCCTAGACACACGCCCGTGTCTATTTCCCATTTGAAACCTATACTAACATGGCCACACACGGCTTAGACACACGCCCGTGTGCCTTACCCGTGTGGCCCCAAATCGATGAACAGTGAGTTACACGGCCAACCACACAACTTGGACACACGCCCGTGTGTCTGGCCATGTGGCGTCAACAGCCACATTTTCTAGCGACCAAAACTCGTAAAATTTAAGGTTTTCAACACGCACCATTTAACAACCAATCAAACAACTAAAATGACAATTCATGGCATAGATTAACACTTAACTAATAACGTTGAAACTTCGACGCTACACTTCCGACGACGATTGCTTACCGATAATTCAACAGTACTAAATCGGTACAATGCGCGAAAGATCACCTCCCTCCGTACACATGCCTAAAGAAAAAAAACAACCAATTATCAGAGAGTTTATGCAAACAATCAGAGAATTCCCAATTTCACAACTCGACAGGAAATGAACAAAAATTTGCAGAGGTTTAAGATTTTCTGACAGAACTTACACAGAAATCTTCTACCAATATTCCGAACAACTTTGAACGTAATCGAAAAGGGAAAATTCAAGGAAATAAAAAATAAAAAATAAAATAAAATAAAATAAGGAAAATGGAGAAGGGAAAGGAAGAACGTAACGGGAACCAAAGAGGAGAGAAAAAAATGTTTAAAATTATTGTCTTAACCACCATCTAGTTTTCGACAACGAGCAAAATTTCTCCTAATGCATACGATGGGACTGACACTTGGGACCAGACAAAATACAGATGCTTAACCAGTGAACCAATAGGCTTATTCTTAACACAAATTTACACAAAATGCATTTAACTATATAACGCATGGATAAGGGTTGTTTTAAAAATAACAAAACTTTTAACAATGCAACTCGAACTCTAGACCTTAAACACAATCGCAGAACACATAACCATAAATATAAAGATTAATTACTATAGATTCTTACAATTAAATTGTCAAAATTTTGGGGCGTTACATTTAACCTAATAAAATGTCATGTTTGTAATTTACACATGACTTAACGAAAATTTGTGCCACATAGATAACATGGTTAGTGAAATATGAAAATGAGCCAAAATTAAAGTTTGATGTATAGAAATGCATCAAATTAAAATTGGTGTATAACATTGCAAATTGTATCAAAGTTCATGTATAATTTTGATATTTATCCCTATTCTATGTGGGAGTTAAAATTCAAAATAGTCTTGACAAAGTTAGTGATATTACGATTGCATTTGTTTCACTAAAAACAACTTTCGAAAAATGATTCTTAAAAAATGAATTAATTCTTTTGGAAAAGTTTATATTTTTTTATGTTTGAACGATTCTATGTAAAATATTATTTATTGTTTGGTAAATTTTCTTGAAATTATTTTCTAACAATTATTCTTCGTGAAACAAACACAACATAAATATATTTGTTTAAAAAATTATCATAACATTTACTTTGACAATCAAAATTTATTTTATAATAAGATAATATTTTATAATATTAATACCATATATAAACTTAATAATAAACAATGTCTAATTAAAACTTAATTTAAATTAAGTATATTATATATATGGGAGTCGATAGTGACACATTAGAGTTGCAAGGGATAAATGAAGCTAAGCATAAATTAAACAAATTCTCATATTTATAGGCTTAATTCACAAATTGGTACCTAAGCTATACCCTTTCTCTCATCTTGTACCTAAACTTTTTTTGTCACAAGTGGTGCCTAAACCACTTTTATCCCTGAGTTAGCACCTCCTAAGGCCGAGAAAAAAATGACCAAATAGAGAAACTGAATCGAACCAAAACTTCAGTTCGATTTGATTCGAGTGATTTTAAGTTTAATTCTATTTCAGTAAGATGATGTCATTGAACCACATCAATTTAGTTTGGTTTCGATTTATTTCAGTGGACACCGAAATGTAAAAAACAAAAACGTTTAATTTTTTTTTTTGTTAAAAAAGTCCAATATCTTTTAAACATATAAGTCCAATATATTATTTAAAACCCAAGACAAAATCCACTTCTTCTAAGTTCTAAGTAACACTTTTATTATGCTTTTATATATTCTATAACTAAATAAAAAATAAACCCTAAATACAATTTCAATGTGAGTCTCTTCACGAATTAATTGCTTATTTATTATTATTGTTAAAACTTCCAAGAATTCAAGCATTCATCTCTTTTTACTTATTATGTATTGTGTTTTTTTTCCTATTATTGTTGCTGTTAAAACTTCTAAAATTTTGGTTATCATTATTAATATTTCTAAGTTGGTGCCTTTTTGCTATCACTATACATTAAGAGTTATAAAATTCAAATAATTTAACTTTGGTTATGTATAGGGAAAATTGAGAGTGATTAAATTAATTTTTAATAAATATTTATAATTTTAGATTTTATATTTTTTTTTTCAAATAAATACATTAAGATTTTATGTATAATTAAAAAAATTTAAAATTGTAAAATAGTTAACTTGCTTTCTAGCCTCTTCCCTGAGGAGATTTGTGATCAAATTCGCGGAATTCACAGACCTGCTGATGGGATTGACGATCAGCTGGTGTGGGGCTGTGATAATTCATGACTTTATTCTGTTAAGAGTGGATATAGATGATTGCTGCAGGATCATATATTACATACGGCTAGGAACGGGGTGGTGGATGCTGGGTCGGATGGGTTGTTTTACAAAATGTTGTGGCGATATTTTGTGGTGTGATGAAATATTTATTTCATATATAATAATTAATCTTATCTTCACCGTTATTTTTAACCGGTAAATATATACTGTTAATCCAAAAAAAAATTTTATCACAATTTGGAGAATCTTTTATAACATTGTTCCATCCATGGAAATTTTACATAAGAAGAAGCTAGTGCCTCCCCGTTGTGTCCGCGTGGGTGCCCTGCGAATGAATCTGCAATGCACATGTGTTGTGGTTGCTTTAGGAGTGGGGATGTCTGGTCCATGTTGGGGGTGTCCTGACCGGACCCTGGCTCTAATCCAAGTTTTGCTCATGACCTTAGTCAGCAATCAGGTTGCACTGTGATGATGACTTCTGTTGCCTAGTTGCAATACCATTATGGACAAACTGGTACTGGAGGAATCAGTTTGTGCATGAATCGAAATAGGAAACTGTAGCTCAGAAGGTAAGGTTTATTAAAACCTACACTGGTGATTAGCGAGCAGCTCAGTTAAGGAACAAAGCTAGTGGTGATGGGGAGGGGGCGTTGGATGGTGTCCCCCGGTGTACGGCCATTATAAAGTCAACTTCGATGCTGGGTTTAGGGCGGCTGATAAGGGCGATAGGGGTGGTGGTTCGGGATCATCGGGGTCGAGTGATGGCTGCATGCATGGAACAGTTCCAACGGGTGGGGAATTCTTGAGGCAGAAGCACGAGTGAGTGTGTGCGCACTGGTTGGAGATGGGGTTTTTAAGGATTATGTTAGAAAGCAACTCGCTCTCTGGGATTAAAAAGCTACGATCGACTGAAGAGGATTTATCGTTGCTCTGAGCGTGGACGACAGATGGCAGGCCGTTAATGCAGCGGCTTGCAAGCTGTGACGTTTGCTATGTGGATGGTGAAGGAAATAAGGTGGCACACATGCTGGCGAATCACTGGGTGGAGGAGGTGCCGAGTTTCCTTTAGGATCAGGTACGGAACGATGGTTTGAGTAGCAAATGATGATTGGGAGACCGACCGATTGTTATCGTGCTAATTTTGACCCTTAGGAGGCTAGCTGATTTATTTTATTTTGCATATCTGAATTCTTTAATTGTTTTTAGGTTAGACTATTGTGCAAGGTTAATTGCGCTTTTGGATTTCTATTGCTATTTGTTTCTTGTAGTGAAACCTGTGTTTTGTTTCTAAAGGACTAAATTACCAAAAAAGTTTTTTTTTTAATTAAGAAAATAGGCCGAATTTTAAAAATTTATAGAAATGGATCAATTTTGGTAAAACGTGGAAACATTTTTAAGAAAAAGTGGAAAAACGCTTCCAGTTGGAAGCGCAGCACTATTTTTTTTATTTGGTATCACCTGTTAATGTAGAAATGAAACTTACAAAACAGATATTTATATATACCCAAAGTTTTATTTTCCTTATTTTCTTAAACAATATGAGATATGAGATATGTGTATATATAGACTCATGAATAGGTTTGCAGATTGTTCCTAGATAATATACGATTACTTTCTCATTTAACTAATAACATAAAATTAAAGACTACACTATATTTTTGTAATTTATAATTTTTTATAATTAAACAAAGCATAAACTATATTTTATATTTTTTTATTTTCTTTTCCTGCAATTCCAAAGACTGGTAACCGAAATTATGAGCCAAAAAAGTGTAGGAAAATAATTGCATTAACATTGTCTCACAAATAAGAAAAGTGAAGTAGACCCGACTGTTTCCATTTGGCTCCATGTTGATAAAAGAAATATTTATTTTTGAAATAAAAATTCTTGAATAATGTTGTTGGTAAAGCTGAGTTTATTTCTATAGGAAATGAAAGCGCGGAATATTTTTGATAGAACAGAGTTTCCTTTGCCAAAGGAATTAGAATCGTAATATCATTTTCAACAAATCTAATGTGTCAGCTTCAATTCAAGTCCATTTTGTAAGGCATTAGTCATCTAATGATATAAATAATGTACTTGAACTAGTTTAAAATTATAAAATGTTACTCTATGATCCCAAAAAATTAGATTAAAGTTTTGTATAATATTGTATTAGTTATATTTTATATAACGTATAAGTAATGTGTAATAGTTTTAAGAAAATAAATTTAAAGTTAAAACTAAATCTCTATATCAAATTATTAAATAATAAAATAATGCGAATACAATATTAATACATGTGTTAATATCTATATAAATGAATTATTAATGTATAGAATATATAAAAAATTATAATACTATGAACAAATAAAAATTAATATTATTAATTGACATCATGGATAAAATTTAATGAATTTCAACACATTACTTTAAACAAAATTTTATTCAAAATAAACCATAATAACAAATTATGCAAAATATAAATACAACTATCAACATGTAAAAATTTTCTAAAAAAGAAAAACTAAAACATAAAAGGAAAGTATTTGTTACATTATCAACAAAATTTTTAAACTTAAGTAAAAAACAATTATAAAATATAATGTAGCCTTTAATCTTATGTTGTTAGTTAAAAGAGGAAGTAATCCTACATTGTCTAGGAACAAGCTGCAAACATATTCATGAGTCTATATATATACATATCTCATATCCCACATTGTTTAAGAAAACAAGGGTCTCATATCTCACATTGCTTAAGAAAACAAGGGAAATGAGACTTTAAGTTTATATAAAGACCTGTTTTGTAAGTTTTATTTTCACATTAATAAGTAGTATCAAAAAAATTTATGTTACCATTTTTAGTGCTTATGTGGCAAAAAACACTTCCAGCTCTAGAAGTTTTTTTACTGGTTACATGCGAAAAATGCTTCCAGTTGGAAGCATTTATTTTTAGTTTTCCTTGAAAATGTTTCTAACTAGGAGTGTTTTATCAAAATCAGCTCATTCTTGTAAATTTTCAAAAATTTAGTCTATTTTTGTAAAAAAAATTTTAAAAAAAGAGCTTCTTTTTGTAATTTAGTCTTTATAATGAATTCAGATTTAACAAATTTATTTTCAAAAAAAAATATTAAGCCCCTACTCTCTTTCTTTTGCAAAAAAACCAATTAAGCCCCTACTTTTTCAAAAACCCCTCAAATTAAAAAAAACAATTAACCCCCTTTTTTTTAACACTCATTTGGGTACTTGAACTTTCAAAATGCATCAAAAAGGCCCTCAAACCTTTAAAAAAAAGCAATTAAGCCCCTACCCTTTTTTTTCACTCAATTGGGTACTTGAACTTTCAAAATATATCGAAAAGACCCTCAAACTTTTTCAAAAAAAAACAATTAAGCCCCTGCTTTTATTAAAAATTATAAAAAAATTAAATCAATAAAAAGCTAAAAATACTATTAAATTTTAATAAAAAATTCAAATATTAAAAATTTATTTTAAGAATGTTATTTAAAATTTAAATTTATTATTAAAATAAAGTTGTAATGTGAAATAATATATTAAATAATAAATTATATTAAATATATTAGTAATTTACCTTATAATATTAATATTTAAATATTTTAAATGTTTTTAAAAACTAAAATTAAATATTATTTATATATAATATTAAGCTTTATTAAATTTAAGTTTTATATAAAAATAAAATTACTCATAAATGAACCTTTTTTTGTAGAATGATTTACACTTTTTAAAAGGGTAAGTCAATTTACAAAAAAAAATTATTTTTACTTCACTTGTAAGTCATTTTTCGTTGACGAAATTATTTTTCATGAAACAAATAAAAAATGCAGAAAATATTTTTCGTAAAATAGACATTCCGTACAATTATTTTTGTAATTATAAATAACCAATGGCACACAAAAAATGTAAAAAAAAAAAATAAACTCATAGACAACTATAGAGATGGATGTTAAATCCATCACTGTGTCACAATTAACATGTCACCTCGCTTTTTTATAAATATATAATTTTAAAAATCACTATCACTTCTGTGAATGTTAGATGTATCCATTCTCGATTTACTTTGCTCGGTTTATTTAATTTTTACTATTTATCTTTAATATTTTCAATCTTTTTAAAGATAAATAAATATTTAAACATAATTCTTCAAGAGAATATTTAAATATAAAAACTTATGAGATTTTCTTTTTGGTGATAAATAAGAAAATAGAAAAACAAACTACATTACATAATTCAAACCCCTTAGCGGAGAGACTTCAAAAACTTGCAACCTTTGATTATTTATGTGAGCCAACTTTGTTAGTCTATCAACTTTCTGGTTCTCTTCTCTAAGAATATGGCAAATGCTCTAAAGCTTAATCCGTGAAAGTAGTTGAAGAATCCTCCTAATTAAAGTCGTATTAGGTCCACCTGATGAAATCTCATGTATTGCACTAGCTGCTTCAATACTGCCAGTCTGAATCTGCACCTCCTTGTATCCTCGATCAATCAAAATGACTAAGCCATCTAAAATGCCCCATAATTCTGCCTCAAACACTAAGTAACTCCCCAAGAATCTATTGAAATCTAAGATCCATTTCCCAATACGATTACGTACAATTCCCCCTGCTGTAGCAGAGCCATCCTCAAGTCTAACAGATCCATCAGTATTCAAGTAAATCCCATACTCAGACATGTTAGAGCACGAACAAGGACGTTGAATGGACTCGTATGTCTACTACCGGACATCATAAAGTGTTTTGCCCAGCTATATGAGGCCTTAATAGTGTCATTACTGCTCCAGGATGTACCCTGAAAAATAAATAAATTACGATTTTTCCATATGCGCCAGATGAGAATCCTAAATAAACATTGCCAATCAACCTCCCCAAGCCAAGATCGTATTCATTCTGCAAATTTGAAGTGATCCATTCCTGTAAATTACCAGAATAACAACTAGCAAGTCGGTCAGTAAGAATTAAAAGGTTTCAAATTTCTCTTGCTAAAAGGCAGTCTCAAATAGTATGCAACAGATCTTCAGTGCTATGCCTACAAACCCCATACATCGAGCTATGACTAATCCCCCGCCAAACTCTTTCCAGCACCAGCCAAATAAAAAATCTAACCCTTTGTGGTCCTTGATATTTCCAAGGGATCTCCCACGCTTCCTCCTTCGGCTTCCATGAATTTTCTCGAATTTTCTTGTAGGCGCTCTTGACGAAAAAAGAGCATGTCGTCGTCCCCCCAAATAATCCTTACCACTCCTGCAGAAGGGTGTGGTGGAAGTACCCCAATAATCTTACGGATGACCATCTCTGACAACCAAAGCTAAAACAAATCAAAGTTCCAAGTACCATCATCTGAGACCATATCACCTAGCAAGCATTCTAGATCAAGGTTTGAATGTCCTGGGATTAAATTAACGAGGGCCTCACATTAGGAATTCATGGATCAAATTAATGAGATTTTTCTAAAACATATTGTTACAATTTTATCTATAATAATTATATATAATGATAAATAATAATTTCATATAATGAACAACGCAAGACAAATAATTACTATAATCACCCTATATAAACTATTTAAAGAAAATTCATCCGATTCCTCTCGCCCCACATCACATCGAAATTCACTTCATTTAAACAGATAAATTAAAAATTTATCAGATGGTGTCAGCGGATTTGAGTTTTGCCATTCTAAATGCGTTGAAATAGCTTTAACATTTGAAGGCCCAAATTGATTAGCTGGTCCAAATTGACCCATTGAAAGTTGAGCTATTTCTTAGGATTAGGGTTTCAGGCTTGTCCTCTCTTAATTTCTTTGACTTTGCCCGCAGCACATCCGCGCCACACTCTCCAGGGAGCTCATCAACCATGGCGGAACAGGTCTACACTGAGATCTATTGTCATTATCATTCTTTTCTTTTCTTTTCTTCTCATTTACTGGTTTTTTTCTCATTTGTTTGCAGACCGAGAAAGCATTTTTGAAGCAGCCCAAAGTGTTTTTAAGGTAATCTTACTGCTCTATAGCAAGGAAACCTTTGAGCTTTCATGCTTTTTTACAATTTTGGGTTTTTTTTCTTTTTGAGTTTTGGTGGGTTTTATTTGATGGGATATTGTTGTAGCTCTAAGAAAACTGGTAAAGGGAAGAGACCAGGAAAGGGAGGGAACCGCTTCTGGAAGAGCATTGGTTTGGGATTCAAGACCCCTCGTGAAGCTATTGAAGGTTTCGTTTCCTTTTAGTTTCCGTCTTGTTTCATGTTATGTGTATTGTTGATGTATGTACTTTAGGTGATATCACGGTCAGTTATGTAGACTTTATGTAAGTTCTGATTGTTACGTGCATTTATTAGCTTAAGCTGAGTAAATATTTCTTTAAGCTAGATGGAATGACTCTGTCTTGCTACTTAATATTTGCTTTGTAACCCAAGTGTCGGATGTTCATGTATGAGTTTAGAATTCAATGGATAACCATATTAAGATTGTTGGTTGAATCATTTAGTAATGTTGTGTATCTTGTTTCCTGAAGGAACTTACATCGATAAGAAATGCCCTTTCACTGGCCCTGTTTCAGTCAGGGGCCGCATCTTAGCTGGTACTTGCCATAGTGCCAAGATGATGAGGACAATCATTGTTCGACGGAACTATCTTCATTATATCAAGAAATACCAAAGGCATGATCCAGCTTAATTTGAATGTGCTTCTCTTATGAAAATGGTATTTCATTTATCTTTTTGGAAAATAAAATTTTCTTTTCATTTTCCAGGTACGAGAAGAGGCATTCAAACATTCCTGCTCACATTTCTCCATGCTTCCGTGTGAAGGAAGGGGATTATGTCATTATTGGTCAATGCAGGTAATACTTCTAAAAAAGGATTTTGTTACATTTGTTTATTATGAATCTACAGAGTTGAATAGTCATGTTTTGGCAATTTTGGTTTTGTTTGTAATTTGTTTTTGTCAATTATTTTTATAATAATTCAGGCCATTGTCAAAGACTGTGAGGTTCAATGTTTTGAAAGTGATTCCTGCTGGGTCTTCCGGTGGTGGGAAGAAAGCTTTCACTGGAATGTAAGGGCGTGAGTGTTATTTTAAAATATATATATATATGTTTTGGGGTTTTAGAAACCTATGAAGAAGGCACTAAGATTTTGATGAACTGACTACACATGGAATTTTCAATATATTTCCAATTATTATTATTATTATTATTGTAATGATCTTGAAGTATATGGTATTTGTTATTGGTTGGAAGGTTTACCGTTGTTTCCTGCTTTCTATTGCCGAATTCCAGTCACAAAGTTTCGTCCTTGATGAAACTATTAGCAAAGTATTACGGATTTTGTATTCAGTTTATTATTTTATAAACTGAAACATGTGCTGACATCTCAATAAAAATCTTTAAAAACAAATATAAGTAATTAGTAATTAATATTGTTAATAAGTAGCCTTACATAATTCATCGACTCATTATAACCAAATTATAAAAATCGATAATCCTATGTAAGCTTAATCCATCCAATTTGGGATTTAGATTGTATTTTAGGCATAAATTATACGTATCGTGCGAGATATTCAATTGGGGTATCATACGCACTGCGGAATGAAATGCAATTCACGTTGATGGAGAAAGATTCTCAATATTTGGATGCGAAGGATCTCTTGGTAAGACTAATATGTTATGATGTTAAGCAATTTTATTATTCTCTCTTAATTATAAAAAAATACTTTAGATTTAAAAAAAATTGCCAAACGTATCAGTTTATATTAATCTCTATATTTTAATTTTGAAATATTGACTTTTTATATTTTTTTAATTTAAAAATCTTTATCTTTTTGTTAACTTTCTAATGGAATTTTCCATTTGGTTATTATAAAAGGAGTAAAATTTTTTAGCCTTCATTATTTATAGTTTTTTTTTTTTTGTTAATTTGGTCTTTACTCTCCAAAAGTACATGATTCATTAAAATAAATGCTTTAATTTTTTTTTATTTTCAATAAAAAATATAAAAAATTACAAGGTCCTGAAAAATTAAGAAATGTTTAAAATTAAAAAGAATAAAAATAATTTAAAATAATTTAACATTTTTGAAAATTTTTAGAAATTAAAAAAAAAAAAGGTGTTATTTACTTCTTGAATGGTAATAAAGTATTTTATGTTCGATTTAAATCCAATTTGAACATATTTGTATAAAATACACTATGAAAATAATTTGATTAAAAAACGGACCAAATTTTGCAAAATACAAAAGTAATAAATTAAGTCTAAATTTTTATATATAGTGTATTCTGGATAAAAATATACACAATATATTTAAATTTTATTAGAATCAGTTTAGAGTTTGTATAATTATTTAAAAATTATTTTACACTAATATTTCATATTCTTTGTATTTAAATTTAATTAAACATATTTTTCGTATATAAAATATTTGAATTAATTAAAAGATATACTTGTTCTAATATGATTTAATATGGACTAAACGAATAGCTTAAATTCTGGAGAGACATTATTACCATTTGGTGTTCATGGGCGAGACTAAGCCAAGGAATGTTTCACAAAATAAAAATATTAATAAAAATTTTATATTAACTTTAATTATACAAAATATATCACTATGTTTTTTTTATATTTTATTATTTTATACTGTAAACTTGGCCAAGTTAAAAATATAAGTTTAAGCCCACCCCAAACTAGTCGGGTCAATAGAGTTGGCTAAGGTACATGACCCATGAACACCTCTTATTACCATTTAAGGATTAACTATCATATCTTTTGAAAATTTAAAAAAATTATATTTTTAATAAATTTTAAAATTTTAAAATAATTTTCAAAATTTTTAAAATAGTTTTAGCTTGTTCATAATTTTGAATTTCTTTTCAAAAATAATTTTTTTAAAAAATTATTTAAAATATTAAGAAGTAATTTTTAAAAATTTGGTAAACTATTCAATTGGTCATCCAACTTTTAGAGCGCTTTCAATTCAGTCACCCATAAAATCCGTCATTATCTTAGATAAATTTATCATTTTAATCACTAAAACTATAAATTTTAACAATGGTTGACTGTATATGCCACATCTTATTTGACTAATAGTCCATATTAGTCAATCAATTTTCACGTAATTATATATTTTTAATCTTTTTCTTTAACGTAAACCCAAAAATTAAACATCATTTTCACGTCATCTGGTTCATATTTCACCTACAGGGGTTTACGTTCATGAGGGAATAGAATGGAAGGGACCTGGGTAAAAGAAAAGATTTGGATCTAAAAGCTTAGTTAAAATTGTTGTAAGAATGAACCCAAGAACAAAGATTCAACGAAGCCAATTTTTTCTCTTTTGGGTGTTTGAAAGATTGGATCTTTCTTCGATATAAAAGCGTAAGCAAGCTATTACAAGAAAGCTATGTTGGAAAAATCACGTTTAATAAAACGATTTTCTTTCAAAATAGAAAATTAAAATTTTGAAAATCAATTCAATTTGTGATTTTTATAATAACAAATTTTTCTTGAAAAAGTACTTGTGATTTGTGCTAGATGGATCTTAAATGTTCTCGACTTTCAACCAAATGATATTTTTCGCTATTCTCGTATCACGAATTTTTCGCTATTCTCGTATCACGAATTTTTCGCTATTCTCCTGTACTAGGTCCAATTATATGCATTTTCTAAACTTTTAACTCAATACTTTATAATTTAATCCAACACAATACATATTTTTCTATTTTTCAAAATAAATATTATTTGTTAATTAATTTAATTAGATAAATTAATTTTTTTCAATTAAATATTTTTGTCAACTCAATTCTAATTCCGTTAAAGTCATGGCACTTTACCGTAAAAGAATCTATGAGAAAATATATTTAAATTTCAAATTCAACGGATTCACAATAACTAATTTAATTTAATTTATTTTCGAACTCCAATTATTTAATTAAATAATAGTTCAAAAAACTTAAGTTAATTCTCAAGTCATTTCTAGACTTAGTGAGAAAATACATTCATTTCCAAATGTGACTCATTTCTCTAACTCTATCATTTTCATTTGTTTCTGTTAATTTGGTTCTACATGTAATTCATTTATGGTTTCAACAAGCTAATAGAGGGACCTATTAGATATATATATAATTAGGGACCAAATTATAATTAAGGGCGTTCAATGCCCATCCAACCCTACACACCATAAAGTGTCTGTCTGACACGTTTATAGAGACGCAGCTTAGTTGCTAAATCAGGATGCGACAAAGCACCAGATTCAGAGTTATCTGCATTGTGGCTTAGCCACTAGTTCAAAGCAGAGTACTTCCTTCTTCACAATATCTCAACCCATGCATATGCAGTGTACAATTATCCACAATTACAGAGTACATTTCAATATCAGAAATAGCTATCACCGTACACATACAATTATGTTATACATATGTCAAACATAGATCATCAGAGAGCGCTCATACAATTGAATTCAGATCATTCATACATTGAGGAGGTTAAGATTAGTGTCGGCCGCACAACCGGCCTCAGAAAAACAAGATTTGGACCTGATTTATATGCCACATGGCCTGGACACACACCCGTGTCCTTGCCCATATGGCTCACACGGCCTGGGCACACTATTGTGTCCTCTGCCCGTGTGGTTCCAAAACACAAACAGTGAGTTACACGGCTTGGACACACACTCATGTCCTTGCCCGTGTAGTTCACACAGCCGGGGCACACGCCTGTGTCCCTGGCCATGTTGTCCTAAGTCACAAATAGTGAGTTACAAGGCCTAGACACACGCCCGTGTCTATTTCCCATTTGAACCCTACACTAACATGGCCACACATGGCTTAGACACACGCCCGTGTCATTCCACTATAGTATCGTAACTGAGCTCTCCCTAATTGCATACCATTATGAAAGCTACTCAGTCAGTACTTTTCCAATTACCTTGTCATAAGTGTATTACCTTCATAGGATATCCTTAATCTCTTTGGGATAAATTTATTCTTCCAATATGATACTATTTTATCTCATGATAACCATTAGATCTCCCTTCATGAAAAGTTAATTACTAGCAAATAATAATTAAGTCATTTATCATAAAAGACGAACAACCCATAGCTATGTTTACTTTTCATCTATCATGTAATTCTAACGAGAGAATATCATTTACCCATTCCTTGGGCTATGGATTTCACTATTGTGAATGATGCTATATATTGTAGAAGTTGTATACCCAACACACTAGCTTTTAGTTCCTTATTCATTTGAACTTAGGTTTTTACGTACATCAAAGTATACGAGTCACATATACATAGTCCATCATCTACTCAAGATTAAGGTATGCCACACTATGAACATCACAAGTGAATAAATCCATAAACGGATCCGGGATTTATTCTTCTTGGGTCTTATTTGATGTACTGCTAGTCTATTCAACCATATCTATGTTTCTATCTTGTGGTTGTCATCCGCTTCAATGCTCAAGATAAAACATCTCCCTAATTGGACTTGATAGACGACATATTAGTCTTTCAATCGGTTTGCTCATTTCTGATTAGACTAAGGACATGTTTAGGTTCATCTACTAATAGAAGTTGTATTTTTGTATAACAATCCAACCATGTATTATTGCTCAGTATTAGTTAAACATTAGATAACTGTTGAGTCAATATTTGCTTCCAATTTTCTTTGCATGCTAAAACCATTGAGGAAAATATACAAAGGGTATTAATGTAATTTATGAATATTACTATTAAAACAACTTGTTTGAAAAGTATAAGTGTACATAGACAAAATATTAAACTTAGAAAAATCTTAATCAACTAGTAAGAACATGGATTTCCATCCAATTAATAACTGAACATAATTCCTTAGGCATTCACACATGCTAATAATCGCCTTATGTTTGGCCATTATTCTAACTTAAGCATAACTTCTTGAGAAGTTACTTAACTAGAATGATCTTGAGTGAATAATCATCAACTCAACATCTATCATTCCATGCATCACGAGCAAGTCATCTTTTGATAATCTCAACAAGTAACATGTATGACTAGTTGTCCTCTATTAAAGAAAAGCATCTTGTTATATTGCATGATAATACCTACAATGTGCTTGACCAACTATCATACGATTACAAGATAATTCTTCTTTCTTTTAGGAAATCTCCTCAGTTAGATACCCTAAGAAGTCATTCGATAATTATTTTTCACCTCGATTAGATAGAAGTGACTTTATGGGTAAACCTAATTGTTTCTCCACTTTTGTATGAAACTCTTTGCATTTAACAAAGGTTTCATTTTTGCGGTGCATTAGTTATACATACCCATATTTGGAATAATCATATATAAAAGTTACGTAGTAATTGTAACCACCTTTTACACTAATGTTCATGGGGCCACATATACTAGTTTGCACAAGTTCTAAGGGTTTTATGGCCCTCATTCCTTTTGCATTAAAAGATTGCTTAGTCATTTTACTTTCTATGCAAGATTCAAATTGTGGAAGATCAACTTCCTTAAGTGAACTTAAGGTGCCATCTTTCACAAGTCTAGTAATTCTTTCCCGGTTAATATGACCAAGTCTCAAATGCTAAATGTACGTCTAATTAGAGTGAAAAGTTTTAAGTATTTTATTTGATAATTTAGTTTTAAGTAGTGTGTATAAATTTGATAAAATAGAGATTATTAAACATCCACCTATTATAGATAATAGTACAATTTCTAAATATTGCAACACTATTATTAAAAGTCACGATCAAGTTATTTTTAAATAAACATGCAATAGAAATTAAGTTTCTTTTGAAACTTGGTGATAGAAAATGTCTTTCAAAATAATCTTCCTAAAATTATCAAAATAAAGATGTACATCTCCCACTGGTTCAACTGCAACACTTATCCCATTTCTGGTCCACAATGATAGACTCTTATCTCTCAGATCTTTCGTTTCTTTGAACCCTTATAGAGAAATACAGACATGGTTAGTGAATTCAGAATCAATAACCTAGTGGTCTATCATAATGAGTTTCATACCTTTTCCCTATATCACCCCTTACCCGGTCCAGTCGCCAGACCCAAGTTATAGGATGCTACAACAGTTAAAAGATTCAAACACATACATTTATCGCAATAACATCCAACAAATCAATACATATGTGTAAAAATTCATGTTTAATATGAATTACAAACAATTCCAAGATTTAATTGAGCATACAAAAGCTTTTAAAATTGACCTCAGTACAAATTAGGACTAAATTACAAACTTTTAAATAACTAGGGAAAATCATAAAATAGGGTCACACGGTTGTGTGATAGGCTGAGGCCGTGTCATGATGAATCACATGGTTATGTATCTAAACCGTGTCACAAACTAAAGTCGTGCAAAATAGAGTCAGGTGGCCATGTCGCCAGGCTATGTAACAAACTGAGGCCATGTGGACCTAAGTGTAAAATCTTACAAACATTCTCTTGACTGTGTAGCCAGGCCATGTGAGAGACTGTGGCTATGTTTAACCAAAACCACCTTGAACATAAGAGCACACGACCATGTCATTTTCCCATGTATGACACATGACTGTGTGGCCAAATTGTGTGGTACAAAATGTCCTTTTAGGAACTATTTTAAGCCTAATCAAATTCATGTACAATCTAAGTTCAATTACACATTAATGTCTACTAAAAACCTATATAATTTTCACAAATAAGCATACCAATATGACATTTTCATTAACACATTAATTCAAGATACCAATGTGCCTCAAATGACACCCCAACAATCAATCCTATAAGTTAGGCACTAAGCTTACTAAAACATTCAAGTTGAGAAAAACATTTCAACCATTACATCACAACTAGTTTATCTACAAATTCATACTTATGGCATGTAAATTTAATCATCATTTAATCTATTAACATACATACTTCTTGCACTTATCAAAAACACATACCAATATACATATTCAAATCAGTCACATATGACCATTCCTAGGTTATTATGAAATCAACATTTCCATTACCTAAGCATGGTAATACTAGCATATGATTTACTTAATTAATTCACTAACAGACATCATTCATTATACCAAATTTAACTAGTAACTTGCATTGAACCTAAGTCCCTTTTAATCACATCCCACACATTTACAATCACCATTTCAAATCATCTAATCCAACATTTCCACAATTTGGCAATTAGCAAACAACTAACCAATAAGCCTCAATAGGCACTAGAACATACCAAAATCACTTATTTAAACTTGGACCATACTTTCATACTTCCGAACCACTCTACATCAACATATACCACAATTTAAACATTATCCAAGTGCAAACCAAAACTATGCAAACATGGTAAACACCTATAATAACACCTATGTACATGCCACAAAACTGAGCTTTAAACGATAGAAAGACTACCGAATCAATATTAGAATAATGTGAGCTTTGAATGATCCGCTTGATGTGCTTCGCAAGTTGGCAATCTACAAGGAAAGGGAAAACAAACGAGGTAAGTATATATGATGCTTAGTAAGTTCATAGGTACATCAGGTATAGTTATACACTATATGCTACTTAGCTTGGTAAAGTTTGCCTATCATGGCAAATTAAATATAAAAAAGGTTAGTTCAACATTTATCATACCATATAGTAACTCAATCATATGACAATTCATTATCATTCACAACAGAAATAATCGTTTAATCAATTCACTATCTTAATCAAAACATACAATCTATTTATCCACAATACACCCCATTTTAATTTAATTTTAATTACTATTTCTTTTCCATTTTTGAATTCCAAATTGAACTTGTTGATTCATCACATTTCTATATCGCCCTTTCAGGCTTGTATAACCGATTCGTATGAGTTTTTAAATGCTATCGATATCCGTTAATCACAAAATGTATACAAATCATCAAATCATAATATCAACCTAATTCAAATATCATTTATCAAAATTTCATTTTATACCCCTATTAACTTGACTCGGACTCGAACGGATACATGATTCCAAACAACACACCAATTTGGCACCCAAGAACTTAATGGACAATATCGAAGTAAATAGTTTACACCCAATGCTCATCGATATAACTGAAGTAATTTGGGACCCAGTGTCTCATCGACACGTAGTCGAAATAACTTTGAACTTTTCCTATCCTATGGCATACCAATTATATCTGATTCATCCCGAGCAGATAATAAGGTAGAAATTTACTCAATTTCATTTATAAACCAATTTCTCAATTCAGTGCTATCATTTCATCAACCAATCATGTAACACCCCTAACCTGTCTCCGTCCCCGGATTAAGGTTACAGAGCATTACCGATCAATCGAAACACATTTATCATCATAACATTTAATAACTTAGACTCAATCAGAATCATATTTAACACATGCATATGGTCCCTAAATCGAGTCTTCAAGGCCCTAAAAATAGTTTAGAAACAATTTGGGACAAATTTGAAACAAAACAGAAGTTTTAAGAAAAATATGTAAAAATGTGAAAATAGGGGTCACATGGCCCTGTGGCCAGGCCGTGTAACATAGCCCAGACCGTGCAACAATTAAACAAGGGACACACAGCCGTGTCCCAGCCTATACCTTCATCCGTGTAACTCACTGTGTATGGTCACACGGTCGTGTAACTCTCTGAGTTGCCACAGACGGCTGTGTGCCAGGCCGTGTGCTAGGCCGTGTAACTTACTGACTTAAAACACTAAGAATTTAAAAATGAAACACGGGCGTGTAGTCATCTCGTGTGTGTCACACGGCCATGTGACAGCCCGTGTTTCAGGTCGTGTGATCCATAAATTGACCCTAAATTCAAGCTCTTTCAAGACCAAATCGTACCTAACTAACAATTCCATTTGGGCACAAATTCAAGAAATTTAAACATCATTCAAGTACACCTAAACATACCATTTCAAACATCCTAATTCATCTAACCAATATGCCATTCAAATGCACCACAATTTTATCAAAACATCATGGATCAAAATTAAGCAACATAGCTACTTTTCAAGCATATAACCTAACACTATCATCTACCAAATCAAAAACATAGATACCTCTTGCACTCATCAAAAACACATACCAATATACAAATTCAAATCAGTCACATATGACCATTCCTTGGTTATTATGAACTCAACATTTCCATTATCTAAGCATGGTAATACGAGCCTATGATTTACTTAACTAATTCACTAACGAACATCATTCATTATACCACATTTAACTAGTAACTTGCATTGAACCTAATTCCTCTCTAATCACATCCCACATATTTATAATCACCATTTCAAATCATCTAATCCAACATTTCCACAGTTTGGTAATTTCCAAACAACTAACCAATAAGCCTCAATAGGCACCAGAACATACCAAAATCACTTATTTAAACTTGGACCATACTTTCATACTTCTGAACCACTCCACATCAACATATGCCACAATTTAAACATTATCCAAGTGCAAACCAAAACTATACAACCATAGTAAACACCTATAATAACACCTATGTACATGCCACAAAACTGAGCTTTAAACGATAGAAAGACTACCGAATCAATATTAGGATAGTGTGAGCTTCGAATGATCCGCTTGATGTGCTCTGCAAGTTGACAATCTACAAGGAAAGGGAAAACAAACGAGGTAAGCATATATGATGCTTAGTAAGTTCATAGGTACATCAGGTATAGTTATACACTACATGATATTTAGCTTGGTAAAGTTTGCCTATCATGGCAAATTAAATATAAAAAGGTTAGTTCAACATTTATCATACCATATAGTAACTCAATCATATGACAATTCATTATCATTCACAAAAGAAATAATCGTTTAATCAATTCACTATCTTAATCAAAACATAAAATCTATTTATCCACAATACATCCCATTTTAATTTAATTTTAATTACTATTTCTTTTCCTTTTTCGAATTCCAAGTTGAACTTGTTGATTCATCACATTTCTCTATCGCCCTTTCAGGCTTGTATAACCGGTTCATATGATTTTTCAA